>CM077159.1:33714805-34239805 GCA_039583875.1 Platanthera guangdongensis
TGCCTTATGAAAATGAAAAGATGGGGCTTTACCGGTGAGGCGCGTAGCGTTAAAAAGTAAAGTCAAGTAAAGTAGCACATCACAGAACAAGAAGAAGGAAGAGGTTATCTTAGATAACGAGGGCCTCGAACATCAAGGAAGAGCTAATTCACAGGAAGAAAAGTCTGAGACTACTTTATATACCCTAACTCCGTGGGCTAAATCTCTTCAATCTGTTCAAGTTGAAGAACTTCTTCCTTTACTTACCTTCGGTACCGAGGAAGACTTCTCAGCGAAAGATGCTCAGTGGAAGTTCCACCAGCACCCTCGGATGTGAGAAATCGAAATCTGACGTTCAAATGAAAAAATGTGAGGAAGACCTCATTCACGCCTGAGCGAGTAGTCCCCGAAGAAGTTAGTTATTGAGTAGACCGGGGAAGCAATAACAGTTTCTCACAGAGAGTAAAGCAAGGTCTGAGGTCTTTACACCAGGTTTTTCCAAAGTGCTCTTAACCCGAAGAAGGGGATGCGTCGGCCGGGTATCTGTATCCCGACGAGTAGAGTCAGGCAAAAGTAGAGTGTATCTTTTCTAGTAATATGGTCAGTGAACAGCAGTGGTCCAAGTACCCAAGGGACCCCGCCTCTTTAGAGGGGATTTCAAAGTGAAGTGAACAGCTTAAGCCAGGGGTTTTTTCTTCTACCAAAGCGTATTCTGAAGCTTCTTCTGCTTCTGCTTCAACCCGGGAGCCCACGGGGCGGTACTACTTCTCCCTCACAGGATGTTCTATTCAACCAAGTTCACACATGTTCTAACATACGATTTTCAGTAAGAAGCCTGGTCATTCCAACTGTTTTCGAATGAGTCCTCTGACTTGGCAACTGCGATTTCGCTTGTGTGTTCGATACCCGTGTGTTGTTCCAGGCGCGTCGTTTGACGCGAATGAGGCACACGGCCCTGGACACGGCGTGTGCCAGGCCGTGTGCGGTCCAGATTGGGCATTTCAGTCCCGAATCAAAGCTGTTCATTTCTTTAATTGATGATCCAACGGCTGGGGGTTGTTCCTGAAGGGATATACCCGGATTAGGCCTTAGAAACCCTCACTTTTCATGAGTGGTTGTCTTTCTAAATCTTAGAGAAAGAGGAGAGCCAGGAAGGAAGAAGAAGCTAGATCCGGCCATTGGAGGAGCTTCTAAGCTCCAAATCGCGAGCCGACTCCAGATCCACGGAGGCAAGCTAGTGTGGTGCTTTTCATCCGCTTACTTTCCATGGTGCCAAGAGGAACGCAAGGGTAACGATTCTCTTCTTAGCATGAGTAGCTCTCCTTCTTTGCATAGGAAGCCCGCTCTCGCGAGTTTGCGGGAGATGGAGGCGTTCCTTCGGGTAGATATGTGAAGTCCCCGTTGTTTAGAGTCCGTAAGCGAAAACGGACATAGGCATGATGTGTGAAGCCTACCCGGACATGTTGGTCTGGATCGGTGATGTTGCATTGTATAAATGCCGGAGAATACTCCGTGCTATTGGTTGTTTTTCGGGTTTTCTACATGGTAGATTGCAACAGGGAGCCTTGGGATTAACCCTAAGGCGCACCCGGAAAAATAGGCTGATGCGTGATCTTGCCAACATGGAGGCCTGAGAGCCAACTTGAACATAACCGAGTTATGTGAAATTGTGTGACGAAAATGGGACTCGGGAAGTTTGACCTGCGCATATGGCTTAAATTGTCATTGCGACGTGAGCACGGGTTAGATGGAACCGTACCCATATCTATTCGTTCGGGTTAAAGAGACCTAAGGTTACGTGGCACTTGCCGTTGGCATAGATGAGAGTCTTCGGCGGTCTATGGCTTAAATTGTCGTGACCCATGCCGGGAAGACAAATTGCTCATAGGTTTGGCCGTCAAAGTGGCGGTGGTGAGTCCGGAATGTCTATGGCTTTAATTGACGTGACATCGACCGTTCACCGAGAATGTGCCCTGAGAGCACGGGGCATGTGGCCGTGCGAGCCAACATTTGTGATGTAATGAATATTGTTATATATTGCTCGCTATGCTAATGAAATGCAGGGAAGGAGCATCGCCGCCCCGAGTTGGGGGCGGGATCATTATAATTTGGTCAGCATTGCTAACCGTTGCTTGTTTTGCCACCGTGCGGTGGTTTGTTGCTTGCAAGTGCTGCTGGACCAAGCGGTCAATAGCGGGCTAAAGCCCAAATTGCGAAGCCGGCCCTTGAAGGCCTATTTGGAGTGTATACTGCTTTATTCATGTATGACCGGCCTGCGTGTCATGGTTTGAAAATCATGTAACATTAAGTAAACCATTTTGTAAGGCCTTAAGGCCAGTACTGTGTATGTACTTCATTCCTGGTTGGCTATTTTAGTGGACATTCATGCTTTAGTGTTGGGTTCTTATTTGCAACTTTTATAAACTGCTTCCGCTAGAATGCTCTGTGTAGGACGTTGTGATTGGTTGGATGGTTTCCATGAGTAACCACCCGTCTGTCTGTGGCATACGACGTCGGGCCCCGGCGGACCTACTGCTGTATGCTATGCGGCGGATAGGGGGTGTTACATGGAGAAGGTCAAATTGCTGATAGATTACCTCCAGCAGTTAGACAGTTGAAGGATCATCCCGCACACCAGATCATTGGTGATCCAAGACAAGGAGTACAAATAAGGAGCAGGAACTTGAACACAGTTCTTTGCTCTAGCTTCTTATCTCAAGTGGAACCCAGAGATTTGAAGAAGCTGTTAAAGACCCACACTGGATTGATGTCATGCAAGATGAGTTAAATCAATTCAGAAGGTGCGAGGTCTGGGATTTGGTTCCAAAACCAAAGGGCCACAATGTCATTGGGACAAAGTGGATTTATAGAAACAAGCTTGATGAGAGTGGAATTATAGTGAAGAACAAGGCAAGACTAGTTGCCAAAGGATACAGACAGGAGGAGGGCATAGACTTTGATTAGACTTTTGCCCCAGTGGCAAGGCTGGAAGCTATCAGGCTATTTCTAGCCTATGCAGCATATCAAGGCTTCAAAGTGTTCCAGATGGATGTTAAGTCTGCATTCTTAAATGGAGACTTAAAAGAGGAGGTCTATGTAGAGCAGCCCTCAGGTTTTGTTGATCCACTCAATCCTGCTTATGTTTATAGACTTAGGAAAGCGTTGTATGAGTTAAAACAAGCTCCAAGGGCTTGGTATGAAACCCTATCTACTTTCCTCATTGAGAACAAATTCTCATGGGGGAAAATAGATAAGACTCTATTCCTTAGGGAATCCAAAGGAAAGATAATCCTAGTCCAAATATATGTTGATGACATAATATTTGGGTCTACTGAAAGTAACCTTTGTAGGAAGTTTGCAAAACTTATGCAATGGAAATTTGAAATGAGCAGTATGGGAGAACTTAAGTTCTTCTTGGGTCTCCAAGTAAGACAGACTGATAATGGCTTGTCCATATGTCAGTCTAAGTTCACCCTGGAGTTAATTAAGAAGTATGGTATGAAGTCATCCACTACCATAAGAACTCCAATGGGGACAAGTGTATCTCTTAGAAAGATGATGCAGGGAAACCTGTAGATGAAACTTTGTATAGAGGAATAGTTGGCTCCCTCCTATATCTGACTGCTAGTAGACCAGATATCATGTATGCTACATGTGTTTGTGCTAGGTACCAATCCTACCCTAAAGAATCTCATCTTACTGCTATCAAAAGGATTTTGAGATATCTTAAGGGCACCCCTAATCTAGGCCTTTGGTATCCTAGGGATAGAGATTTTTTACTAATGGGCTATTCAGATGCAGACTTTGCAGGTTGCAAAGTAGATAGGAAAAGCACAACGGGCACCTGTCAATTTCTAGGAGGAAGATTGGTGTCTTGGAGCTGTAAGAAGCAGACCAGTATGACAATTTCCACAGCTGAGTCTGAGTATGTTGCTGCAGGAAGTTGTTGTGTACAACTATTGTGGATACAACATCAGTTGGAAGATTATGGTATTCAGGTAAGTAGAACTCCTTTATTATGTGATTCTACTAGTGCTATTTCTATTGTTCATAATCCTGTTTCTCATAGTAGAACAAAGCATATAGAAATAAAATACCATTTTCTTAGAGACCATGTAGAGAAAGAAGATATCTCTTTAGAATTTGTTAGCACTGATTTATAACTAGCTGACATGTTTACTAAGCGTTTAGATGAAACTAAATTCAACAATTTCAAAATTGAATTAGGAATGTTGAACATAAATTAGTTTAACAAAATTGGCTAAGTAAAATTGTGTCGACACAAGAAGTTGTCTGTGTCGACACATAGTAGTTGGTGTCGACATTCCAGGAAAGTGGTGTCGACACATCTAGAAAATTGGCGTCGACACTTCAGATAAGTAGTGTCGACACATCCAGAAGTGGTGTCGACACATCCAGAAGTGGTGTCGACACTTAGGATCAATACACAGATTTCGTCGTGCACAAATAGAATAAGTGTCGACATATAGAAATCAACACTTATGTCGACACATTAGAAGTCTGTGTCGACACATTTCAACAGTGTCGACACAATAAGAGGATTTTGACGAGCCTTTGACCTTCCTTATTTAGAAGGGTATAAATAGGTCAACAACATAGTCTGTCGACACACTCTCCATAGTTTCAAGACCAAACTTTGTGTCGACAATTCTCTCTTCTTAATCCAAGCTTTCTCTCAACCCTAATGGCGCCAAAGCTTGAGGACAATGTCAACGAAGGCTATGAGCTGGTACGTGTTGGAACACCCTATTACTAATTTGGGTCAGGATCACTATGTCTCTAGGAATCTATGTTTTGACCTTCTGTATAGCTTAATAGGTCAATTAGAATTGAGTCTAAGGGTTAAAAGGTTAGGATTGGAAGCTGCTCTGAAGACCCAAGATTGTCTGGAGACCAAGTCCAAATCGTCGAGCTCAGCACGACGTTTCGTCGAACTCCGGTCGACGATCGTCTAGCTCAACTTTGCCAGATCGTCGAGCTCCATTCGACGGTCGCTGAGCTCAAGCCTCATAATATCGTCGAGCTCTAGTCGACGATCGCTGAGCTCAGGTCGACGATTTTGACTCTGCACTGGATCCTTATCTCTGAGCTCAGTTCGACGATCTTTGAGCTCAGATCGACGATTTCTTTGCTGCTTGCATTTTCCAGTTCGCTGAGCTCAGCTCGACGATAGTAGAGCTCAGTTCGACGATTTCAGTTATCTTTCAGAATTCAAATTCAAATCAGATAGAAGTTATTCTGCATTTAATTCAGAAGATCTGCCAGCCGTTTTCATTTACTTCTGGAGCAAGTTTCAAGGAATTTTTCAAGGAACAATTCAGTGGACTTTCCTTCAGAACATATTATGGAATTAAGGCTGTAATTAATTCAGACCAACGGCTATCTTTGACAGAGCAATTTCCTATTTAGACTCAGAGAATAAAAGAGAGAATGTTTTTGAATCAGATATAATACAGACAAGAACAAAGAGAGAATAGGACAGACAAGAATAAGGACACCTCTCAACATACAAGACTCTGAAAAATATTCTGTCAACAAGAATTCAGAAGAACACTCATCAAAAAGAGATCAAGTTTTCAAACATTCTTCAGATCTCTTCAGCTCTCAAGTGTTCAAGGCCAACATCATTTCAAGACTCCAGACACTCAACATTTCAGCTTGCTGAAATCATCTTTTGCTGGAGATCTATCTTTGAAGGCCTATCACCCTCAGCAAATCTCATCTTCCTGAAGATTTCAAGGACTCAGGGGGAGCTTTGACAACATCACTGAATCCACATAGTCTTCTCAGTTGCTTGAGAAAGAGAAGACTGCCATCACTCTCTCAACCCCATTCTGTAAAGGGTTTTTCAAACTCCCTTCAAAAGTTTGAATCTGGTTTTTGAGCACCTTGTCAAAAGCTCATTGGTGGCAAGACACCTGATCAAAAAATCTGTTTTGGTTTTTGAGCACCTTATCAAAAGCTCATTGGTGCCCAGGACACCTGATCAACTCATCCTGCAGTGGATTCCTACCTAGGGTGGTAGAAGAGTGGATGTACCCAAGTTGGGGAACCACTATATTTCCTTGTGTCATCTGGTTCTGCATGTTTTCTTTTTGTTTCTGGCCTAGATTTTCTTGTGCTTAGTTTCTGCATAGCTTAGTTTTGTGGTTTATTTTATTTCTGCTTCCCTGCTTACACTCATTACAACAATTGTTGTAAAGCTTTGCAAAAGTTTTTCCTTATGTTTTAAAAAGCACCATATACTCTATTCACCCCCCCCCCCCCCTCTAGAGTATATCAGATCTAGTTTCCCCTTTCAATTGGTATCAGAGGGAGGTTGGTTAAACATACCATATCTGTTTGGTTGTACAGGCTAACACCTGAACCCCAAGATCCCAAACTAGATCCTTCTTTTGTATTCTAGTATTAGATTTAGCTTGCACAAATCATGGCCCAGAACAAAGATTATGCTAGCACCAGACCTCCAGTGTGCAATCTATCAAAGTTTGCACTTTGGAAAGCAAGGATTAGACTCTACATGAATTCTATTGACGAAGATATTTTTAATTCTGTCTTAACAGTGTGTCCAAGACCTCCAGAGAGCACAAGCACCAATGCTGTTCCGCCTCCATCAGGAACAGATGCTGACATCAAAAAGTGGAAAGTGGCTGATGCCAAGGCAATGAACATTCTAGCTCAGACAATGTCAGATGACATTTTTCAGAAGGTAGCTGAATGTAATTCAGCCAAGGAGATCTGGGACAAGCTCTCAGAAATAGTTTCAGGATCAGCTGATGAGAGAAAAGACAGAAGATCCCATCTCATCTCCCAATATGAGAACTTCAAGAAGGGAGAAACTGAATCAGTGGGAGACATGTACAACAGACTGAGTCTAATTGTCAGTGAACTGAGGACATTAGACAAAGAGATCTCACTAACAGAACTTAATGACAAGATCCTAATGTGCTTCCCCAGCACTTGAGATTCAAGAATCTGGCCAATTAAAGATGCCAGAAGTCTGAATGAGATCACAACTGAAGCTTTGTTGGGTAAGCTCAAATCTTATGAGCTACTCATCAAGAACAGAGAGGAAGAACAGAAGGCTGCTTCACCAGCCACAAGAAAGAGAAGACTATAGCATTTAAGGCAGCTGAGGATCTGCCTGAGGAAAAAGGTACAGGCAATGATGAACTTCTCAGCCTGTTGGCCAAAAGATTCTACAAGATGGCCAGAAAGGACTTCAGAAGAAGATCATACAAGGAGCAGGATAAGCCAAGGTATGACAAGTCCATTGGCAATAGCAAAGACATTATTTGCTTTGGTTGCAGGAAACCAGGGCATATGGTTCCTGACTGTCCAGAAAACAAGAACAAGGACAGAAGGGACAGAAAAGAAAGAAGAAAGGAGAAGGACTCCAAAAGGCATGGAAGTAGCAAACCTTCCACCAGCAAAAATAAGCACACAAGGAAAGGTTTTGTTGCTGAATCCTGGAGTGAGACTGAAGAGGAGTCAGAGGCCTCTTCCAGCTCAAGTGATGATGAGGATGATGCAGAGGAAAAAGAATTCTGCATGATGGCAATCAATGCCTCACAACACAACTCAGAGGAAGAGGAGTCAGAGTCAGACTCAGAGACTCAGCCTGAGGAAGATCAGGTAATCAGCTCTTTTGATTTCACTTCAGAAGATTTCAAAGTTGAATTTAAAGCACTATGTTTAGACCTGCTAAAGTCTGAGAAAGAGATCATCTCTCTCAGAAATCAATTATCTGAACAAAATGCTTTAAAATCAGAAAACCTCAAACTCTCTCAGGAGTTGGAGAACTATAGGGAACAGATAGCTTCACTGAAGAGTGAGCTCTCTGAGGCCAAGAAGCTTGAAGAATCTCTCAATGGGAGAAGCATCAAGCTGATGGACATCACAAGCACAATGAACTCAAGATTCAACAGTACACTGGGCTTGGGTGCCTCATCTAGCCAACCTATTGTTCTAACAACCCCTATCAAGTTCATTTCTGACAAGGGAAAGGGAGTTGTAGAGGTTGCCAGGAAAAATTCTGATCTGCCTCAGAAAACCAAAGTCCAGTACAAATCGTCGAACGGAGATCGACGATCGCCGAATGAAGATCGACGATCGCCGAACGCAGCTCGACGATCTCAGGGAATATCGTCGAACGCAGATCGACGATCTCAGCCAAGATCGTCGAACGCTGCTCGACGATCCCATATACCTGACCTCAGCCATAGTCGACCGTCGAACGGAGATCGACGATCGGACCCACGATCGTCGAACGCAGCTCCACGATCGTCGAACAGAGGTCAGAGCTCTGGAAATTTTTTCAAAGGCAAGTCAAAATTGAATCCTAAGGGTTCTTCATCCCAAACCTTTAACCCTTATACTGAATGGATTATACCTCCAAGGAGATATCATCCTGAAGGATATAAGAGTCAGCCAGGGATATCTTTCATTTCTGAATTTAAAGGTTATCACCCTAGGCCCAAGGTAAACTGGGTCAAAAACAAGTAAATTGTTTTATGTGCAGGTGAAGACCTATCCAACATCTAACCAGCAATGGTATTTGGATAGTGGGTGCTCTAAGCACATGACAGGGAACAAGGACAACCTAAATTCCTTTAGAGCCAAGCTTGGACCCAAAGTTATCTTTGGTGACTCCAACTTTGGACAAACTAAAGGATATGGAGAAGTCCAGATTGGTTCTGTAACCTTCAAGAAGGTAGCATATGTGGAAGGACTGAAGCACAACCTAATCAGCATCAGTCAGCTATGTGATGAAGGCTACCAGGTGACCTTCAGCAAAACCTTATGCAAAATCAAGTCAGAGGACAACACAACTGTGTTGACAGGTAAAAGGAAAGGTAACATCTACCTAGTAGATTTTCTTTCAACTACTATAGATATCTGTTTATTCAACTCAGTCTATAGACCAAATGTTTTATGGCATAAGAGATTAGGACACCTAAACCTTAGAACTATTGCTAGGCTCTCCAAGGACAACCTTGTTAGAGGACTACCTTCTGGCCCCTACAAGAGGAAGGACTCTGCAAGGCTTGTCAATTAGGCAAGCAAACTAAGAATAGCTTTAAGTCACTTAATAAGAGTGATTCACCTAGGATATTGTATCTGTTACACATGGATCTATTTGGACCCATCACAGTACAAAGCCTAGGAGGGAAATCCTACACTTTGGTGATTGTAGATGACTTCTCTAGATTCACTTGGGTGTTCTTTCTAAGGAAGAAGTCTGATAACTTTAAGTGTCTGACAGAGTTTCTCAAATGTGTAAAGATTGAGTTCAATACTCACATTGCCCTGATCAGAAGTGATCATGGGACAGAGTTTGATTCTCTTCTTATGCAAGAGTTCTGTCAGAGTGAAGGGATCAGGCATACTTTCTCAGCTCCTAGAACTCCTCAACAAAATGGGGTAGCTGAAAGGAAAAATAGAACCCTTATTGAATCTGCCACTACATTGTTGTCAGATGCTCATCTACCTCTATCCTTCTGGGCAGAGGCAGTGAACACCTCCAACTATGTGCTGAACAGAAGCCTGATACATAAACTGAAGGGAAAGACTCCCTATGAATTACTCAAAGGGAAGAAACCTAAAGTTGACTATTTCAAAATTTTTGGTTGCATTTGTTATATTCACAATAATGATAAGAAACATCTAGCAAAATTTCAAGCCAAAGCTGATGAAGGAGTGTTTCTGGGATACTCCATGATCAGCAAGGCCTATAGGGTTTACAATAAATCATCATTGAAAATTGAGGAATCTGTTCATGTTTCATTTGATGAAACTAACATGTCTTTCAAGGAGAAGATCCCTTCTACCATAGAACCTTTGCAGGAACACTCTCTAGTTGAAGATATGAACAAGCTACAGGTTGCTCAAGAGGATGAAAGCAGTGAAGATGAAAGCAATGCTCAACACATTGAAGCTCCATTTGAAGAGCCAGTTGTTGTACCACAAGAGGAAGCAACAACACAGGTTGGTGAACAATCAACACCCCCTGTTGATTTAGTAACATCAAGAGACCATCCAATTACCCAAATAATTGGAGAAATCTCAGCGGTGTGCAAACCAGAAATCAGGTCAACCAAAACCTGTTGCACACCTGCTTCCTTTCTCAAATTGAACCTCAGTCCATTCAAGATGCAGAGCAAGATCCACACTGGATCATTGCCATGCAAGAGGAGTTGCATCAATTTGAGAGGAACAAAGTATGGGAACTAGTGCCCAATCCTAAGGATCATTCCATTGTTGGAACAAAATGGGTATTCAGAAACAAACTGGATGATCAAGGAGTAATAATAAGGAACAAGGCAAGGCTAGTTGCCCAAGGATATTCTCAAGAAGAAGGAATTGACTACGACCAGACTTTTGCACCTGTTGCAAGATTGGAAGCCATCAGAATCTTTCTAGCTTATGCAGCTCACAAAGGCTTCAAGGTTTATCAGATGGATGTCAAGAGTGCCTTCTTGAATGGAGACATCAAAGAGGAAGTCTATGTCAGACAACCTCCAGGTTTTATCTCTCCAACTCATCCTGATTTTGTTTTTAGATTAAATAAAGCATTATATGGTCTCAAGCAAGCTCCTAGAGCATGGTATGAGACCCTAGCATGCTTTCTTTTGGAAAATGGTTTTATAAGGGTAGAGTAGACCAAACTCTTTTCATTAGAACCCATAAGTCCCATACCCTACTAGTACAAATTTATGTAGACGATATCATTTTTGGTTCTACTGACTCAAAACTATGCAGAAGGTTTTCTAACCTAATGCATTCTAAATTTGAGATGAGTAGCATGGGTGAGCTATCCTTCTTCCTAGGATTGCAAGTCAAACAACATGCTGAAGGCATCCTTATTTCTCAAACCAAATATGCTAATGAGCTGGTTAAGAAATTTGGCATGTCTGAGGCATCTTGTATGAAAACACCCATGCCTACCAATGCTGTATTGGATGCTGATGAACATGGGAAACCTGTTGATCAGACAACATATAGAGCAATGATTGGCTCTTTACTGTACCTTACAGCTAGTAGACCAGATATAATGTTTGCTACATGTATATGTGCTAGATTCCAAGTTAGCCCTAGAGAGTCACACCTCACATTAGTAAAGAGGATTCTTAGGTATGTTAAAAGTTGTCCAAATCTAGGTCTCTGGTATCCAAAAGATTCAGCATTTGAGTTAACTGGATTCTCTGATGCTGATTATGCTGGATGCAGAATTGACAGGAAAAGCACCAGTGGAACTTGTCAGTTCCTTGGTGATAGACTTGTCTCTTGGTTTTGCAAGAAACAAACATCTGTGTCAACTTCAACTGCTGAAGCTGAATATATGGCTGCAGGCAGTTGTTGTTCACAAATACTGTGGATTCAAAATCAACTCCTAGACTATGGTTACACCTTAGAGAAGTCAAAAATCTTTTGTGACAATACAAGTGCTATCTCCATAGCTCAAAATCCAGTCCTCCATAGTAGGACAAAACACATAGAGATTAGGCATCACTTCTTAAGGGATAATGTTGAAAAGAATAAAATTGAACTGCAATATATCCCAACTGATTTACAAAGGGGAGATATTTTCACCAAGCCTTTGGATGAAAAGAAACATACTTTCTTCCTAAATCAGTTAGGAATGTTAGATGGAGGAAGTCTTAAATAATACTCAAGATTTTGAAAGCTAAAAATTGACCAAGACTAGGCAAAATTTCTGATTTTTGTGTCTAGAGTTTTCTGATCTCTGAACTGCGCTCGACGATTTCCCCAAAGATCGTCGAACGGAGTTCGACGATTTTCCGAATCGTCGAACTGAGTTCAGCGCTCCTTTGATAGTATGGACTATCTCCTCTGGTCAACGATCGTCGAACGGCACTCGACGATTTTGTTCACTGAACGATCGTCGAACGGAGCTCGACGCCTTTCCAGATCGTCGAACGGAGATCGACGATTTTGGAGTCTCTTCAGATTCCTTTAGAAGCCTCGATCGTCGAACTGAGTTCAACGATCTTTCCTTTTCTGCGTCGAACCCTAATATAAAACTCTTTTTCATCGTCGTTCTCTCTTGCGCTTTCAATTTCTCTGCAAACTTTTCTTCCCTCCAAGCAGTTCTACACTTGGTCGTTTTGTCTGTTGATTTTTTTTGCAGGTACCATGGCCGTTTCAGTTGCTGTGCTCGCTGCAATGAAATTTGATGCAGGCTTTGACATCGATCTCGACTCCTTCAACACAACCGATCAAATCTTCCAGGATATTCTCAATTTATTCAAAGATCAGCAACTATTTGCCCTGATGACAACCAGAATCAAACTTGCATCTGATGAAATTAAAGAATGGGTTTACACTGCCCACAACCTTGACAACAATACCATAGTTGGTTCTATTGGTGGCACCCAGGTACCTCTGACCCCAACAGTATTGACAGAGGTTTTTGGTTTAAGGAATGGTGAAGAATCTGCTGAACTCTCTGGAGATGAATTCTCAGATGTACTTGCCAGGATGGGTCATCCTGAGGGAAACCCTAGCAAGTTGTTTAAGAGGAACCTGTCAGTGGAATACAGGTTTCTGGCTGATGTAGTAGGCAAGGTTCTCTTGGCCAAACATTCTGCTCATGACACCATCTCCAGATATCAGCTCTGCCTCATGGGAGCTCTGGTGGATAGAAAAAGCTTGAACTGGGGAGAAGTTTTTTTTTATTTGTTGAAGAAAAAGATAAACAAAACATTTGTGAACTATGGAAGAATACTGGGAGTCTTCCTTCAGGCCAAGTGCCCTTCTCTGCTAGTCTCCTCGGGAGTGCACATCAATGCCTCCAAGAGACTCACCTGTGCCCTTTTTGGGAAATGGGACAGGCATATCTCCAAGCCCAGCAGGCCCTCTTCTTCTGCCCCTTCAGGCACCAGGACTCTAAGAGTCACTCCACCCCAGGCCTCTGCCCCTGCAGAGGACCTGCCTGCTGCTAGTGCTGCTGCTTCTCCACCTCCAAGCTCAACCCTACCTCCAGCTCCATCCACCACTCTAGTCTCATCCCCCATTACAATTTCCAGCCCATCTCCAATCTCTATTCCATCTCCAGCCACCATCTCATCTCCACCAGCAGTCCACTTCCATCCCTTATTCTCATATCCACCTCCAGATGTCACCTCATCCCCATCCATACCATCCTTCACACTTCTGGATGAATCCTACATGGATGATTCCCCCTCTTCTCCTCCAGACTTCCCCTCCACCTCAACATCCTTCCAAGATCTCCTCCACCATATCCTTGACCAACCATCCTTCACTCCATCCATCTCTATACCCTTGCCCTCCATCTCCACAATTCCCACACCTCAGCCCTCTATCCCCTCACCATCCAGCCCTCCACCTCCAGCTTCCTCAGCCATCCCAATACCCTCTACCTCTGCTCCTCTCATTGAGCATGTAGATCTCCCAGCCCTTGCTGATCAGTTGTATGAGCTCCTTGCACCTAGGCTCTCTCTTCTCATGGAGGCCTCTTTAGCTCCTCTACAACAATCAGTGGCAGCTCTCTCTGCCAGGCTTTCCTCTTTCCTTACTCCTCTAGCAGCACCCCCAGCAGTGTGCCTTGATGCACAGGTATCTGCATCCAGGCAGGGGGAGATGCCCTATGAAGCCAGCCTTCATGCTGCTGTTGCTGCTGCTGGTTCTGTGTCTGCTTCTGCTGCTGCTGCTACACTAGTACTAGCAATAGACCTAAGGTCTTTGCTATCTACTTTTGATACTGCTTACTTCTGCTGCCTCCCAGAGCCCAATGCTGGCCAGCCCTCTGAAAATCTGTCCAAGGCTCTAGTGCCCTTCTCTTGCTGTGACCCCAGAATCATTTCTGATTTTATTCTGTCAGTGTCTGCTGCTTCTGATGATGTTACTGCTGCTGCTGCTGAAGACAATGTTCCAACTGCTGCTGTTGAGCCCATTTCACAGGATCTTTTGATGACAGAGGCTGTTGATTTTGAGCCTGCTGTAGATGTTATTGTTTCTGAACCTGCTGCTGCCAAAATTCCTGAAATCATCTCTGTTGCTTCCACTGCTACTCCAGTATCTGCTGTTACTTCTGCTGCCTCTGTTGCTCCTCCTGCTTCTGTATCTTCTGCCCCATCAGCTGCTGTTAAACTAAAAGAGGATTTGATGAAAAGGATTGATGCCTTGTATGATGCACAAAGTTCTGAATCTGAGGATTATGACACTGCTTCTGATGACTCATCTGCCACAATTGCAAAGAAAAGGAAAGCAAGAAGCAAGGCTTTGAAAAGAGTTCCTCCTGCCAAGGTTAGAGATGACAATGATGTTCCATACTATATTCTGCATAATTGCCCAATCACTGAGCATTGGATGCAATTCTCTAAGAACCAGTTGAAGGCTATGAAGAAGAAGAGGAAATATGAGAAAGGTTCCTCTCAGTTCAAGCACCCTTATCCTCCTCCACCACCTCCACCTGATGCAGGTGCAGGTGGCAGCTCTGCAAGTTCAGGCCCTGCTAGAAGCCAGGCTCCCTACCAACCTCATGCAAGAACATATCAAAGGGAAAGCCATTCTAGGGGCTCTTACTCCAAAAGGGGAGGATATAGGGGAAACCAAAGAGAAACTCAGGTTTACTCTAAAGGACACTCCAGGCAGCACCCTTACTCTAGGGGAGGACATGTTCCATCTGACACATCTTCTGGTCCTTTTCCCTACAAGCTCAAAGATACTGTGACTGCCAGGACTCCTCAAGATACTACTTCCAACAGGTATGAGCCACCTGTTCCATTTGAGGATCCTGAGAAAAATCCTATGGCTTGGACTGCAAGAATGAAAGAGCTGGCTGCTTTGGATCAGATAAAGAAAGCAAAAGAACAAGGGCTAGACACTTCCAATATCTCTACCATGTCAGAACAAAGACAAAAAGAATTAGAGAGATATGCTTCAAGCAAATTTTTTGATGCAGACAGGTACATGGAATTGCATCCAGCTGCAGTGGTTCCCAGGACATCAAAGCAAATTTATTTGGGTGCAGCTGATGATACCAGATCAAACAACAAGCTTTAGATCCTAACAGAGAAATTAAAATGGTAAAAGGCAAAGAAAAGGAATAACTCTGTAAGGTGATAACTCTTGGTTTTTCTGACTGCCCTCTGGATATCATATTTATATATATCTCTGTGATGGTTCTGTAATGTCTAGCTTCTGTTGTTTCTGTATTTTTCTGTATGATGTTGTTTGTTTTTCATATGTCTGTAAATAGTTTTCCTAACCCAAATAGGGGGAGATTGTTGGAACACCCTATTACTAATTTGGGTCAGGATCACTATGTCTCTAGGAATCTATGTTTTGACCTTCTGTATAGCTTAATAGGTCAATTAGAATTGAGTCTAAGGGTTAAAAGGTTAGGATTGGAAGCTGCTCTGAAGACCCAAGATTGTCTGGAGACCAAGTCCAAATCGTCGAGCTCAGCACGACGTTTCGTCGAACTCCGGTCGACGATCGTCTAGCTCAACTTTGTCAGATCGTCGAGCTCCATTCGACGGTCGCTGAGCTCAAGCCTCATAATATCGTCGAGCTCTGGTCGACGATTGCTGAGCTCAGGTCGACGATTTTGACTCTGCACTGGATCCTTATCTCTGAGCTCAGTTCGACGATCTTTGAGCTCAGATCGACGATTTCTTTGCTGCTTGCATTTTCCAGTTCGCTGAGCTCAGCTCGACGATAGCAGAGCTCAGTTCGACGATTTCAGTTATCTTTCAGAATTCAAATTCAAATCAGATAGAAGTTATTCTGCATTTAATTCAGAAGATCTGCCAGCCGTTTTCATTTACTTCTGGAGCAAGTTTCAAGGAATATTTCAAGGAACAATTCAGTGGACTTTCCTTCAGAACATATTATGGAATTAAGGCTGTAATTAATTCAGACCAACGGCTATCTTTGACAGAGCAATTTCCTATTCAGACTCAGAGAATAAAAGAGAGAATGTTTTTGAATTAGATATAATACAGACAAGAACAAAGAGAGAATAGGACAGACAAGAATAAGGACACCTCTCAACATACAAGACTCTGAAAAATATTCTGTCAACAAGAATTCAGAAGAACACTCATCAAAAAGAGATCAAGTTTTCAAACATTCTTCAGATCTCTTCAGCTCTCAAGTGTTCAAGGCCAACATCATTTCAAGACTCCAGACACTCAACATTTCAGCTTGCTGAAATCATCTTTTGCTGGAGATCTATCTTTGAAGGCCTATCACCCTCAGCAAAGCTCATCTTCCTGAAGATTTCAAGGACTCAGGGGGAGCTTTGACAACATCACTGAATCCACATAGTCTTCTCAGTTGCTTGAGAAAGAGAAGACTGCCATCACTCTCTCAACCCCATTCTGTAAAGGGTTTTTCAAACTCCCTTCAAAAGTTTGAATCTGGTTTTTGAGCACCTTGTCAAAAGCTCATTGGTGGCAAGACACCTGATCAAAAAATCTGTTTTGGTTTTTGAGCACCTTATCAAAAGCTCATTGGTGCCCAGGACACCTGATCAACTCATCCTGCAGTGGATTCCTACCTAGGGTGGTAGAAGAGTGGATGTACCCAAGTTGGGGAACCACTATATTTCCTTGTGTCATCTGGTTCTGCATGTTTTCTTTTTGTTTCTGGCCTAGATTTTCTTGTGCTTAGTTTCTGCATAGCTTAGTTTTGTGGTTTATTTTATTTCTGCTTCCCTGCTTACACTCATTACAACAATTGTTGTAAAGCTTTGCAAAAGTTTTTCCTTATGTTTTAAAAAGCACCATATACTCTATTCACCCCCCCTCTAGAGTATATCAGATCTAGTTTCCCCTTTCAGTACGCAACGCCTTTGATAATGCATAACCTGAAATTAAAGCAGTAGTAACCCTAATTGCAGAAAATGGGTTGGAATTTCTGGTATCTGAACCAATAAAGATTTGGAAGAAGGAAATACTAGAATTCTTTGGCGCAGCTTCTTTAGACTCAACTGGACTCAAGATCAAATCTATCATTCAGGGTGCTAAAGTTAAACTAATCTTGAAGAGCTTGAGGAAAATACTTCAACTACCAAGAACTCAAGAAGAAGTAGAAGTTACCTCATCCAAGACAAGGGAGGCACTTCGGTGGTGTGGATTGGATCCCACCATGAAGATAGGGTCTGCAATGAATAGAAAAGGGATGAATCTACAAGGCAAATTCCTTTCAGAAGTAGTGGGAAAAGTCATTCACTGCAAGCCAGGGGGCATGATAGGATTTCAGCCTATATGTTCAGCCTGATGACCAAGATTATCTACAGATTAAACATTGATTGGTCAGTAGTAGTCTTTGAAAAGATTAAGGAAAGTATTACAAAGCCAAATCTGAGAAGAATTATGAGCCTGTACTTAGCTAAAATAATTCCTGAAGTCATGAACCAATCTGCTGGTTCAAAGATTAACCATATGAGGAGAATGGATATCAGGATAATATCCAGATGGGATAGGGTCCTCACTAAGGACATGCCTGATGAAGAAAGGCAAGAGATTCCTGAAAAATCACCTGCACAAGATATTGGAGATAGTGCTCAAGTGCAGGGGGAGCCTCATCTTGAGGAAGAGCCAACCAACTTGGAAAGTGAAATGGCTACACAGACTATACTTGAGGTAATTCAAGAAATTAATCAATCAACTTTCATTAATAAAGATGAAACACTAACTGTGTCTTTGGATGATGCTGACCAGAACACACAACTAAACAGTCAAACACAAGATGTTATCATGGAGGATACATCTGTTGTTGTTAATGCTCCTGAATTGGTGGTGCCTCAAGTCCCTACTCAATAAGAGTTCACTCTCGAGGAGTTGTTTCCTGATATAGTACAAGCAAGAACTGAGGGGGAGCAACCTGAATTTGAGGGGGAGAAAGCAGACTTTGAGGGGGAGCAAATCAACATTGAGGAGGAGCAAGTAAGTACTGTGGGGGAGGAGCAAGGGAATCAGGGGGAGCTACCTAGGACTGCACAGGAATTGCCTCCTAGTCCTAAGGATAAAGTTGATATTGCCAGTACCTCAGCTTCAAAAGATGAAGCAGAAATTCAAGCCAAAAAGAGGAAGCTGATGGTTTTCAAAAGGAGGAGTCAAAGCTATAAGAGGGCATTACAAACTGCTCCTCAATCTTTTATGAGTAAAAAAATATCAGCAACTCTCCTTGGCTACAGATATTAAATCTATAAGATTTGAAGTAAATCAGCATAAGAAGGAAATGACTGATTGTTTTCACAAAGGAGGCAATGCTGTGGTTTTTCTAGCAACACATCAAGAAAAGATCAAGACTCAAGTTGATGATCTAGCTGTCAAGCAAGGCTATGTCCTAGAGAATCAAATTAGAATGAATGATAATTTGACAGAATCACATGATGTGATTGTTACAGAAATAAAGAATATTGCTACTGCCCAGATTGAAGCAAGGACTAAAGCCAAGGCAGATTTTGACAAGCAATTACAGGAAGGACTAGCTGCTGTCCAAACAGCTATTAAGGATTCTCAAAAGACTATTTCTGCACAACTACTGAAGTTAAAGTCTTTTTATAAAGACGGTGTAAATTTTCTTGATGAACAAATCAGATTTCAAAAAGATGACCTCAGAGATCATGTTGCCAGAGAAGTCATAAAGGGGGAGATAGTGTTAGTCAAAGCTGGCTCAGATCATGCTAAATGGATATCTGATAGCATCAGAGCCACACTTGGATATCCACCCCTATGTGATGATGACAATGTAGCTGAGTGAGGTATACACCCTGCCTATTTTGGAGGTGACCAACCTGAAGTTGCTCAGGTCATTTACCCTCCAGCAGATTTTGAAATGATTTACCAAGAAGTACAGTCAATGTACAACCCTCCAGAGGGTGCTCAAAATATTATCCTTGAGAAAGTAGAAATGCTAGTGCAAGAGGCAGTTTTGAACAAGGAGCAAGAAGCTCTATTGTCTAAGAAAAGATTCAGAGAACAGGCAGAGTTGAAGCCTGATTTTGAGCAGTGGAGTCCAACATCCCGGAACATTATACTGACTGCTTGGAAAGCTGTAAAGGATAAGACCCATGATAGGGGCAAATGGTACTCTGGGCAAGAATGGCTAAAGCATGAAGCCAGGCAAGAAGCCATTGTTCAATATAGAAGAAAGGCTAAAGCTGGGAAGCTACCTCCTAATGCTCAGGAGCCTAGCAAATATTTCCCAAAGCCCTTTCACTACTTTTAAAGGCAAAGAATAAGGGCTGAAGAGCAAAAGAAGAAAGATCTAAAGGGCAAGAAGCCAGCTGATGATACTGATGCTCCAGTACAAGCCAAGATCTAATCAGGCAAAGGCATAGTTATCAAGGAGCCAGATCAGCTTTATATTAGATTTACTTGATTTTACAACTTTGTAATCTTTAGTGTTGAAATCTATGTAAACTTTTGATTAGAAACTTTTGAAAGTTGAAAAAAAACAATAATCAATGCTCATTCTGGTTGCATTATTATTCTGTGATGACTTATTATGTATGTTTTGTTTAGAAGTTACCGTGTCATATAATGTTGTTATACATCATAATGTGTATTTATTATGAATGGTGTATATCATTGACTAAGGGTTATGACTTCTCCAAATAGAGGGAGATTGTTGGGTACATTGGAAAATGTGTACCAGATTTGAAGAAGCCTCACCTTACTCAATGATATGCATCAAGGTGTATTTGATGTTGTTTTGAGTTTATATGTACAGGTTAAGTAAATGCAGGAATGCAGAAAAATTTCTAAGTCCATGTGTCAACACCAGGAGAAGCTGTGTCGACACTTATGAAGGCTTGTGTCGACACTGGAGAAAAGTTGTGTCGACACTTGAAGTTAATTGTGTCTACACTTGGAAAGGCTGTGTCAACACCTGAAGAAACTGTGTCGACATACAGAAGCAGTGTCGACACACAGAGAAGCTTAGTTGACATCAACTGTGTCGACACACAGAGGCAGTGTCGACACACAGAAGACTTTATCGACATCAACTGTGTCGACACACAAGACTTGTGTCGACACATAGCAGAGTTTCAACTAAATTAAAGAGAAGAAGTGATTGTGTCGACACACAGAATTAGTGTCGACACATTCTATAGAAGTTGTGTCGAGAAGCAGTATCAACAACAAAGGAGATGTGTCGACACCACCAAGGCTTGTGTCGACACAGTCCACTTGTGTCGACACTTAATCTACTTGCGTCGACACATGAAGAAGTTCAGTCTCGACATTTTGCTGACAGAGACAGAGTTTCAAGAAGTGACTGGATGACTTGACAGCTGCCATTACCAACCAGTTTACTGCAACTATCAGAGCTGTCAGAAGTTTGTTAGAAACCGGATCAGCCGGTTACCATGGAGAAAGTCTATATAAAGACATTCTCCTTCAACAACAAAAAAGATTGATCGATTTGACACAACAGAACTAGATACAGAATTAAGAAGATCTAAGGAGAAGTTGGAGAGAGAGAGCTCCATCTATTGAAGAGAAGGAAGGGGCTTATATCAACAAGTCCCTGAAGTGCAGTTGTTGAACCAGGCTGCCAAGAAGGATTCAAATTGAGATCTGAATATCAAGAAAGAAGCTGATTGAAGATCAACTTCACAGGAGTTCAACCCTACTGAGTTCAGATTCAAGAAGCTTTGAAGAAAGCTAAGAGTGGTTGTTCTCTGCCATCAGATTCTTCCAAGAACTGATCAAGAAGCCATCCATCCTTTATCTCTCTACCAGTGTGGTGGTAAAATACATTGTTAAATCTATTTTTTGTAAGATCTTTATAAGATCTGAGTTATAAGACTGTGTTTATAAAGGCTGAGTTGTAGGAGATTATTTTCTCTGAGTGGTAGGCCTTGTTGAAGGCTGAGGTAGGGTTGTGAGTCTGAGTTGTAGGAGATTGTTATCTCTGAGTTATAGGCCTTGTTGAAGGCTGAGGTAGGGCAGTTTTCCTGAGCTGTAGGAGTGTGGACTCACTCTGAGTTGTAGGAGCCTTGTTGGGTTCTGAGCTGTAAGATCTGAGGATTTGAGGTGAAGAGAAGAAGTTAGGCCGAATCTAGCACACTGCTAGATAGGCGAAGGGGGAAAGTGGATGCACCCAGACCTTGGGGAACCACTATAAAATCTGTGTGCAAACTGTGATTGTGTGATTCTGTGAATTCTGTGCTGTGTTAGCTATAGAATTAGCTGTTTCTGATTAATAAACTCAATAGATTTTCTGCCTTAGAAGAAAAAGGAATTACACCTATTCACCCCCCTCTAGGTGTTTAGGAACTAATTCTTTCAGTTTCCTTTGCACTAAAGTCCTCAACTGCTCCTGACATAGCTTTCTTAGTCTTCTGAGCACCATTCCAACACTCTCGGGCAAAGTTCCATTTCCTTCCAGAGGTATGACAAGTGTAAGTAGCTTTGCTAGTCGATGTTGTAGCCCCCTTGTCTAGCATTCTGTTGGATGCAGCTCTTATGGGCCTTCCATAGATCGATACCATGGTTGCTAGCATCGGGTGAGTCTTCCTCAAGTCTACTTCCAAAGATCTAGCCGACTCCACCAAGGCTTGGAATCCCAGTAATTTTGGTCGTAGTAGTAGGATTCGCAGCTCGCCACGCAGACCATTATAAAATCTATTGACTATAGCCTGCTCGTTCTCCAACTCAAAGCATGGGTAGCGGCTTATTATAAGAAATGCTTGCAAATATTCGTCAACTGAGTGCGCTCCCTGCACTAACTGCATGTTCAGCTGCTGGCCCGATGATCTACCAAATGTCATATGCTCCACCACGCCACCCGACGTTGAAGTCACAATAGGGGCACAAGGTTGTACATTTCTTTCATGTTGTGCATTAGTCACAGCGAACACCGCTTCAACGATCCTTCTTACGGTTTCAGACGAAGGAGGGGTCTCAAACACCTCACTGGGTGCACTATACTCCTCCGAATCCAGGCTTTCTGGCAGCCCAACACCGCTTCTGGTCACCTATAGTAGTACAAAACACCGTTAAGCGACCAAGCAAAATTGCAAAACTCTATTATAGGAACACGCAGGTTCCTTAAACACGTGTATTTTCATTCCAAAGTGGACATTCATGGGTTCTTTTGCTGTTATAACGATGACGCACACACATGTACTGCAACGATGACGCACACACATGTGCTCACCACCACTTAAAAGAATTCGCCCACGAATTCATTTAAGCCTGACCAAAACCAGTAGTCTGATACCAAATTATAACACCCCCTATCCGTCGCATAGCATATAACAGTAGGTCCGGCTGGGGCCCGACGCCATATACCACAGACAGAGCAGGTGGTTACTCAATGGAAACCATCCAACTAATATACAACGTCCTACACAGAGTCATTCTAGCGGAAGAAATTTTAATAGTTGCAAATAAAAGAACCCAGCTAATAGCATGAATGTACACTACAAAGCCAACAGGAATGTTCGTACAAATACACAAGTACTGGCCTTAAGGCTTTACAATAGTTTGCTTGAATATCAATGTTTTCCAAACCTCGGCACGCAGGCCGGCCATACATGAATAACAGAAAACACTCAAAATTAGGCCTTCGAGGGCCGGCTCAGCAACTTGGGCTTTAGCCCGGTATTTAGCACTCGGCTCCGCAACACCTGCAAGCAACAATCCACCGCACGGTGGCAAACAAAGGCAACGGTCAGCTATGCTGACCAAATTATAACGATCCCGCCCCTAACTCGGGGCGGCGATGCTCCTTCCCTGCACTTTGTTAGCATAATCCAACAGTATAGTGTAAACAACACAACAACACAGGCGTAGGCACTCCCGGCCACACACCCCGTGCTCTCAGGGCACATTCTCGGTCATCACGGTCTAAGTCCACCGACTCACCACCGCCCCAAGGACGGCAATAAATCGTGAGCATCTGGTCTTTCTGGCCACTGCCTAAGACCCTCCATCTATGCCAATGGTAAGTGCCAAGTAACTTTAGGTCTCTTTAACCGAACGACATAGATCGAGTACGGTTCCACCTGACCCATTGCTCACACCGTAACGTCAATTAAGTTATCTGCGCGGGTCAAGCTTCCCCGAGTCCCGTATCTCCCACACATATCACAAAACCCAGTTATGTTCAGGTTGGCTCCCAGGCCACCATGTTGGCAGAATCACACATCTGCCCAGTTTTCCGGGTGCACCTTGGGGTTAATCCCCAAGGCTCCCTATTGCAATGTACCACCTAGAAAACACAAAAAAAACAAACATTCGCACGGAGTCTTCTTTGGCCATTTATGCAATGCAACATCACCGATCCAAACCAACTTGTCTAGGTAGGCTTCATAAATCATGCCTATATCCGTTCTCAATTACGGACTCTACATATACACAACGGGGAATATTCATGTCTACCCGAAGGAACACATCAAACTCACCGCAAACTCGCGAGAGCGGGCTTCCCTATGCAAAATAAGTAGAGATTCACATGCTCAAGTAGAGAATCATTACCCTAGCGTTCTTCCTTGGTGCCATGGAAATGTAAGCGGATGAAAAGCACCGCACTCTCCTTGCCTCCGAAGTCGGCTCGCGATTTGGAGCTCCGAAGCTCCGCCGGTGACCGGATCTAGGCTTCTTCTTCCTCCTTTGCTCTCCCCTCTCTCTAGACTTAGAAAGGGAACCACTCAAGTGAAATGAGGGTTTCAAAGGCTCAATCCCGAGTATATCCAAGCACTAGCTGTTGCCAGCTGTCGGATACCAAATTAAAGAAACGAACGGCCACGATTCGGGCCTGAAATACAAAACCTGGGCCGAACACGGCCTGCAACACGCCCGTGTCCAGGGCCGTGTCCCCCATTCGCTGTCAAAATTGACGCATCTCGAAAAACACACGGGCACCCGACATGCCCGTGTTCGACCTGACACTCCCGTGTCAGCCAGTACACGGTCGTGTTCCCGTGCGTGTTCCTCCATCAACATAGGACCAACACGAACCCGAGACTTACACGGGTGTTGGACACGCCTGTGTCCTATTTGACACGCCCGTGTAATACCCGAACACGCCTGAGCTCCAGGCCGTGTTCACAGTCTCGACATTTCGTCGAGCGCAGTTCGTCGACCACCCGACACGGCCTTGGACACGCCTGTGTCCTAGGTCGTGTTCCATGTCTCGACATTTCGTCGAGCAATAATCGTCGACTTCCCTGGCATATCGTCGACATGAGCTCGACACGCCCTGAGACACGCCCGTGTCTCAGGCCGTGTTTGCTGCTCTACGATCGTCGACTCCAGAATTCGTCGACCTCTCGGCCAAATCATCGACCCAACCACGACACGCCCTGGGACACGCCCGTGTCCCAGGCCGTGTGCCCCCTGCCAAATTCCAAATTTGGCCCAGAATGCCTCCCGTCGCACTTTTGAGTTTCAAGGCATTACAGCTCTCTCCCTCTTAAAATAATTTCATCCAAGAATTTACATAAAGGAAAGATAAGCATAAAACTTAAATGGTACCTGAGCAAAACAACTCCGGGTACTCCTCAAGCATAGTCTGCTCTCGCTCCCAAGAGAGCTCCTCCCGACCGTAATTGTCCCAACGGACCTTGACCATCCTTATCTCTTTATTGCGTAGCCGCTTGACTTCTGAGTCCTCAATACATACAGGCTTGACCTTCGTCGTCAACCCACTATCGACCGGCACTTGATCGACCGCGATCACTTGCGTAGGCTCTTGCACCGCCTTCCGTAGCACCGATATATGGAATACATCATGTAGGCTACTAAGCTCCACTGACAGCTTCAACCGGTACGCTGCTTCACCTATCCTCTCCAGAACCTCAAACGGTCCAAGGTACCTCGGCTATAGCTTCTTCAAGCGCCGCACCCGCGAGACACCCTTGAACGGCTTGATCTTCAAGTACACCCAATCGCCAACAGCGAACTCCACGTTCCTGTGCTTGGTATAATAATACTTAGCCTGGCGGTCCTGAGCGATTAGCAACCTCTCTCGAATGGTTTGCACCAAAGAAGTAGCATCATCCACCTCTTGTAGCTTGTACAACTTTGACTCGCCCGTTTCCAACCAAGACAACGACGCGCGACATCTTCTACCATAAAGGACCTCAAAGGGCGCCATTTGTATGCTCTCCTGGTAGCTATTGTTGTACGCGAACTCCACCAAGTATAGGTGGTCTTCTCACTGTTTACCGAAATCCAAGAAGCACATGCGAAGCATATCTTACATCATCCTATTGACCCTGTCGGTCTGCCCATCCGTTTGCGGATGGAAGGCTGTACTAAAACTCAGCTTCATTCCCAACATCTGCTGCACCAACCTCCAATCATTGGAAATGAACCGCCCATCCCGGTCACTCACAATGCTGTGGGGCACACCGTGAAGCCGTACTATGTTATCCACATACAACTTTGCCAATTTCTCAACCGGATCATCCTTCCTATGCAGAATGAAGTGCGGCATCTTCGTTAGGCGATCTACGACCACCCAAATGACATTGTTCCCCTTTGCGACCTTGGCAACTCGTGCACAAAATCCATAGTAATGTCGTCGAACTTCCACTCCGGAATAGGCAAGGATTTCAAGAATCCTCCCGGCTTCTGGCACTCCGCTTTCACCAAGGCGCAAGTTTGACACTTCGCCACGTAGAGTGCCACATCCTTTTTCAGTCCTGGCCACCAGAACAAATTCTTAACATCGCGGTACATCTTCGTGCTCCCCGGGTGAATTGAGTACTTGGTATGATGCGCCTCGTACAACAATTCCACCCGCAAATTGCCCATATTTGGGACGCACAGACGACCGTCCTTCCAAAGAAACCCATCATCAATGATGAATTGGGAATTTGACCCATCCAGAGCTTCAACCATGATCTGCTTCATGTGGCCATCCAAATCCAAAGCCTGCCGAATCCGATCAGCCAGGTCATACTGGACTTCAGTCCAATTCAATAATGCTTCAGCACTTGACTTCTTATCCATGCAAAAGATCTCCAACGCCTCCAACTCCCGAACCAACTGCTCGTCATGGAGCGATAGCCAATTGGCTTGAGCTGGGGCCCGGCGTCTCAACGTGTCCGCAACCGCATTGCCTTTACCAGGTACGTAGTGGATCTTGAATGTATAGTCCCCCAGGAACTTCATCCACCTACGCTGCCGCATGTTCAGATCTTTCTGATCCAACAAATATTTCAGGCTCTTATGATCGGTGTAGATATCAATCTTCACACCGTACAAATAATGTATCCACAGCTTCAAGGCAAAAATCACGACCACTAACTCTAAGTCGTGGACCGGATAATTCCTCTCGTGCACTTTCAGCTATCCCAAGCCATACGCTATAACGCTTCCATGCTGTAATAGCACACAACCCAAACCACTGCCCGAAGCATCGCTATAAATCTCAAAACCTTCAGTCCCACACGATGAACTAAGAACTGGCGCCATGGTCAACCGACACTTCAACTCCTCAAAAGCTCGCGCACACTTCGACGTCCAAACGAACTTATGCTCTTTCCTCGTCAAAGTAGTGAGAGGTAACGCTATCCGCGAGAAGTTCTCCACGAAGCGCCTATAATAGCTGGCAAGCCCTAGAAAACTCCGGACTTCCGCTATCGTAGAAAGCTCAGGCCACTCTCGTATCACAACAATCTTCATCGAATCAACTACAATACCCTCTCCACTCACTATATGACTGAGGAATGCCACTAAGGACAACCAAAACTCGCATTTCGAGAACTTGACGTACAATTGATTCCTCCTTAGCGTCTCCAAAACCGAATGAAGATGCCCGAAGTGATCATCCTCACTCTGCGAGTACACCAAAATGTCGTCGATAGGGACAATCACAAAATGGTCCAAGTACTCCCGGAAAGTCCTGTTCATCAAATCCATGAACACCGACGGTGCATTGGTCATCCCAAACGGCATGACCATAAACTCGTAATGCCCGTATCTCGTACTGAACGCTGTCTTAGGGATATCACTCTCCCTTATTCTCAGCTGATAATAACCGGACTTGAGGTCCAACTTTGAGTACACCGTCGATCCGACTAACTGATCGAATAGATCATCAATCCTCTGGATCGGGTACTTGTTCTTTTCTGTTAGCTTGTTTAACTCCCGATAATCAATACAAAATCTTAAGCTCCCGTCCTTCTTATTTATAAAGGGGACCGGTGCGCTCCAAGGCGATGAACTTGGATGCACAAAACCTTGCGCCCACAACTCTTGAAGTTGCACCTTTAGTTCTGCCATCTTCTTAGGCGCTAACCGATATGAAGAGTGTAACACCGGTTTGGCATCACACCGAACCGCCTTAACCATGTGAAGAGCAGACATCAACATCATGCTCGACCACTTTCAAGTTCACAAATGTCGTCTCACGACCAGTTCCCGACTTGACTTTCTTGTGATTTCGATCAATGTATGCTTGCTACTCCGAGAGCCAATCCATACCAAAGATTACGTCGAGCTCCCCTAGCGGTAGTAACGACACTTGTAAGTTAAAGTCTTGACTCCCAATCCATACCTAAGCGCAACAGATTCTACCCGGGTGCATTGAGCACCATTGGACCATAATGCATCCAATTTGTCTCTTACCATCGAAGGGGGTACTTCGACGCGCAATATAATTCATAAATAAAGGAATGCGAAGCTTCGTTTAAACGAACGGTGCTCTTGCCGGATAAACGAAAATCAGAACAAAGCTTAGCACAAGTAGTTTTAAGCTAACATGCACAAGGGCGACAAGTATTTAAGGTTAAACTGCTATAACTTTAAACCATACCTGTCCTCACGACGGCGTGCTTCCTCTCGGACTTTAGGCACCCACAGGCATAATGCCCCGGCTCCCCACATTTGTAACATGCGCCCGTGGTTTGTCCTGTAGTTGCCTTCGAAGCACCGAAAGGAGGGGCTAGACCCAAAGTCCTAGCCTTCTTATACCACCTACGATATCCATACTTTGAGGTGTTCGACATTTTGAACGTCGTTTCCTTTGCACTAAAGTCCTCAACTGCTCCTGAAATAGCTTTCTTAGTCTTCTGAGCACCATTCCAACACTCTCGGGCAAAGTGCCCTTTCCTTCCACAAGTATGACAAGTGTAAGTATCTTTGCTAGTCGATGTTGTAGCCCCCTTCTCCAACATTCTGTTGGATGCAACTCTTATGGGGCTTGCATAGTTCGATACCATGGTCGCTGGCATCAGGTGAGTCTTTCTCAAGTCTACTTCCAAAGATCTAGCCGACTCCACCAAGGCTCGGAATCCCAGTAATTTTGGTCATAGCAGTAGGATTCGTAGCTCGCAACGTAGACCATTATAAAATCTATCGACTATAGCCTGCTCGTTCTCCAACTCAAAGCATGGGTAGCAGCTTATTATAAGAAATGCTTGCAAATATTCATCAATTGAGTGCACTCCCTGCACTAACTGCATGTTCAGCTGCTGGCCCGATGATCTACCAAATATCATATGCTCCATCACGCCACCCGACGTTGAAGTCACAATAGGGGCACATGGTTGTACATTTCTTTCATGCTGTGCATTAGGCAGAACGAACACCGCTTCAACGATCCTTCTTACGGTTTCAGACGAAGGAGGGGTCTCAAACACCTCACTGGGTGCACTATACTCCTCAGAATCCGGGCTTTCTGGCGGCCCAGCACCGCTTCTGGTCACCTATAGTTGTACAAAACACCGTTAAGTGACCAAGCAAAATTGCAAAACATAATTATAGGAACACGCAGGTTCCTCAAACACATGTATTTTCATTCCTAAGTGGACATTCATGGGTTCTTTTGCTGTTATAACGATGACACACACACATGTGCTGCAACGATGACGCACACACATGTGCACACCACCCATTAAAAGAATTCGCCCACGAATTCATTTAAGCCTGACCAAAACCAGTAGTCTGATACCAAATTGCAACACCCCCTATCCGTCGCATAGCATATAATAGTAGGTCCGGCCGAGGCTCGACGCCATATACCACAGACAGACCAGGTGGTTACTCAATGGAAACCATCCAACTAATATACAATGTCCTACACAGAGTCATTCTAGCGGAAGCAATTTTAATAGTTGCAAATAAAAGAACCCAGCTACTAGCATGAATGTACACTACAAAGCCAACAGGAATGTTCGTACAAATACACAAGTACTGGTCTTAAGGCCTTACAATAGTTTGCTTGAATATCAATGTTTTACAAACCTCGACACGCAGGCCGGCCATACATGAATAACAGAAAACACTCAAAATTAGGCCTTCGAGGGCCGGCTCAGCAACTTGGGCTTTAGCCCGTTATTTAGCACTCGGCTCCGCAACACTTGCAAGCAACAATCCACCGCACGGTGGCAAACAAAGGCAACGGTCAGCTATGCTGACCAAATTATAACGATCCCGCCCCCAACTCGGGGCGGCGATGCTCCTTCCATGCACTTTGTTAGCATAATCCAACAGTATAGTGTAAACAACACAACAACACAGGCGTAGGCACTCACGGACACACATACCGTGCTCTCAGGGCACATTCTCGATCATCACGGTCTAAGTCCGCCGACTCACCACCGCCCCCAGGACGACAATAACTCGTGAGCATCTGGTCTTTCTGGCCACTGCCTAAGACCCTCCATCTATGCCAACGGTAAGTGCCAAGTAACTTTAGGTCTATTTAACCGAACGACATAGATCGAGTACGGTTCCACCAGACCCGTTGCTCACACCGCAACATCAATTAAGTTGTCTGCGCGGGTCAAGCTTCCCCGAGTCCCGTATCTCCCACATATATCACATAACCCAGTTATGTTTAGGTTGGCTCCCAGGCCACCATGTTGGTAGAATCACGCATCTGCCCAATTTTCCGGGTGCACCTTGGGCTTAATCCCCAAGGCTCCCTATTGCAATCTACCACGTAGAAAACACAAAAAAAAACAAACATTCGCACGGAGTCTTCTTCGACCATTTATGTAATGCAACATAACCGATCCAGACCAACTTGTCCGGGTAGGCTTCACACATCATGTCTATATCCATTCTCGATTACGGACTCTACATATACACAACGGGGAATATTCATGTCTACCCGAATGAACGCCTCAAACTCATCGCAAACTCGCAAGAGCGGGATTCCCTATGCAAAATAAGTAGAGCTTCACATGCTCAAGTAGAGAATCGTTACCCTAACGTTATTCCATGGCGCCATGGAAATGTAAGTGGATGAAAAGCACCACACTCTCCTTGCCTCCGTAGATCCGAAGTCGGCTCGTGATTTGGAGCTCCGAAGCTCCGCCGATGACCGGATCTAGGCTTCTTCTTCCTCCTTTGCTCTCCCCTCTCTCTAGACTTAGAAAGAGAACCACTCAAGTGAAATGAGAGTTTTAAAGGCCCAATCCCGGGTATATCCAAGCAGTAGCAGCCCCCAACCGTCAGATCCCAAATTAAAGAAGCGAACGGCCACGGTTCGGGCCTGAAATGCAAAACCTGGGCCGAACACGGCCTGCGACACGCCCATGTCCAGGTCCGTATCCCCCATTCGCAAGCGTCGTTACTACCACTGGTGGAGTTCGACGTAATATTTGGCATGAACTGGCTCTCGGAGCAGCAAGCTTATATTGATTGTGGTCACAAGGAAGTCAAGTTGGTAACAGGTCGTGAGATGACTTTTACGGGCTTGAAAGGGTCGAGCAAGACTTTGATGTCTGCTCTTCAGGTGGTGAAGGTGGTTCGTGCTAGTACAGAGCTGTTCTTTACGCTAGTGGAGGTTGCAAAGCCTAAGCCTACGTTGGACAGTATTTCAGTGGTACCTAAGTACCCTGATGTGTTCCCTGCCGATCTTCTTGGATCCCCACCTCAACGGGTGATAGACTTTACAATTGAGCTAGTGCCAGGTGCGAAACCTGTGTCACGCTCTCCGTATCGGCTAGCGCCTAAGGAAATGACGGAGCTGAAGGTTTAACTGCAAGAGTTGTTGGAGCAGGGGTATGTGCGTCCAAGTTTTTCGCCTTGGAGTGCACCGATCCTTTTTGTTAAGAAGAAGGACGGAAGCTTGAGACTTTGTATTGATTATCAGGAGTTGAACAAGCTAACAGAGAAGAACAAGTACCCGATCCCGAGGATTGATGATCTTTTTGATCAGTTAGTGGGGTCGACGGTGTACTAAAAATTGGATCTTAAGTCCGGTTAATACCAGCTGAGAATAAGGGAGAGTGATATCCCTAAGATAGCGTTCAGTACGAGATACGAGCATTACGAGTTTACGGTCATGCCTTTTGGGCTGACTAGTATGTCGTCGGTGTTCATGGATTTGATGAACAGGACTTTCAGGGAGTACTTGGACCATTTTGTGATCATCTTCATCGACGATATATTGGTGTACTCGCAATGTGAGGAGGATCACTTCAAGCATCTACATTTGGTGTTAGAGACGCCGAGGAGGAATCAACTGTACGCCAAGTTCTCCAAATACTAATTTTGGTTGTCCTCACTGGCGTTCCTTGGTCATATAGTGAGTAGAGAGGGCATTGCGGTGGATCCGGCAAAGATTGTTGCTATATGGGAGTGGCCTGTGTTGTCTTCGGTAGTGGAAGTCTGGAGTTTTCTGGGGCTTGCCGGCTACTACAGGCGCTTTGTGGAGAACTTCTCGCGGATAACATTACCCCTCACTACTTTGACGAGGAAGGAGCAGAAGTTCATTTGGATGCCGGAGTGTGCACGAGCTTTTGAGGAGTTGAAGAGTCAGTTGACCACGGTGCCTGTACTGAGTTCGTCGAGGGGGACCGAAGGTTTTGAGATCTATAGCGATGCTTCAGGCAGTGGCTTGGGTTGTGTGCTACTGCAGCACGGAAGTGTGATAGCATATGGCTCGAGACAGCTAAAGGTGCACGAGAGGAATTATCTGATCCATGACTTGGAGTTAGCAGCCGTAATTTTTGCCTTGAAGATGTGGAGGCACTACTTGTACGGGGTGAAGGTCGATATCTATACCGACCATAAAAGCCTGAAATATTTGTTGGATCAAAAGGATCTAAACATGCGGCAGCGTAAATGGATGGAGTTCCTGGGGGACTACACATTCAAGATCCATTACATGCCTGGTAAAGGCAATGCGGTTGTGGACGCGTTGAGCTGCATGGTCCCAACTCAAACCAATTGTCTGTCGGTCCATGACGAGCGGTTGGTTCGGGAGTTGGTGGCGTTAGAGATCTCTTGCATAGACAAGCAGTCGAGTGCTGAAGCGCTATTGAACTGGACAGAAGTTCAATATGACCTGACTGATCGGATTCGTCAGGCTTTGGATGTGAATAGCAACTTGAAGCAGCTCATGTTAGAGGCTTTGGATGTGTCAAATTCTCAATATGAGGTTGTGGATGGATTGCTTTGGAAAGACGGTCGTTTGTGCGTCCCAAATGTGGGCACTTTGCGGGTGGAATTGTTGTACGAGGCGCATCATACCAAGTACTTGATTCACCCAGGGAGCACGAAGATGTACCGCGATGTGAAGAAATTATTCTGGTGGCCAGGACTGAAGAAAGATGTGGCACTGTACGTGGCGAAGTGTCAAACATGCGCCTTAGTGAAGGCGGAGTGCCAAAAGTCGGGAGGATTCTTGAAGTCCTTGCATATTCCTGAGTGGAAGTTCGACGACATCACTATGGACTTTGTGCACGGGTTGCCAAGGTCACAGAAGGGGAGCGACGCCATTTGGGTGGTCGTAGATCGTCTAACGAAAGTGTCGCACTTCATTCCGTATAGGAAGGATGATTCTGTGGAGAAACTGGCGAAGTTATATGTGGATAACATAGTACGGCTTCACGGTGTGCCCCGCAGCATCGTGAGTGACCGAGATGGGCGGTTCACGTCCAATGATTGTAGGCTGGTGCAGCAGATGTTGAGAACAAAGCTGAGTTTCAATACGACCTTTCATCCGCAGATGGATGGTCAGACCGAGAGAGTCAATAGGACAATGGAAGATATGCTTCGAATGTGTGTCCTGGACTTCGGGAAGCAGTGGGAAGATCACCTATACTTGGTGGAGTTCGCGTACAACAATAGCTACCAGGCGAGCTTACAAATGGCTCCTTTCGAGGCCCTTTATGGTAGAAGATGTCGCACGCCATTATCTTGGTTTGAAGCGGGCGAGTCGAAGTTGCATAAGCGACAAGAGGTGGAAGATGAAACTTCGTTGGTCCGAACCATTCGGGAAAGGTTGCTAATCGCTCAGGACCGCACGGCTAAGTACTATAATGCCAAGCACAGGAACGTGGAGTTCGCTGTTAGCGACTGGGTATACTTGAAGATCAAGTCGTTCAAGGGTGTCTCGCGTGTGCGGCGCTTGAAAAAGCTAAGCCAGAGGTACCTTGGACCGTTTGAGGTTCTGGAGCGGATTGGCGAAGCAGCGTATCGGTTGAAGCTATCAGTGGAGCTTAGTGGTATACACGATGTATTCTATATATCGGTGCTACGGAAGGCGGTGTAAGAGCCTTCGCATGTGATCGCAGTGGATCAAGTGTCGGTGGATAATGGGTTGGCGACGAAGGTCAAGCCCATTCGAATAGAGGACTTGGAAGTCAAGCGGCTGCGCAACAAATAGATCAGGATGGTCAAGATCCATTGGGACAATTACGGTCGGGAAGAGCTCTCTTGGGAGCTAGAGTAGACCATGCTTGAGGAGTACCCGAAGTTATTCCACTCAGGTACCATTTAAGTTTTTTGTTTATCTTTCCTTTATGTAATTTCGGGGACGAAATTCTTTTAAGAGGGAGAGAGCGGTAACGCCCCGAAACTCAAAAGAGCGATGGGAGGCGTTTTGAGCCAAGTTTGGAACTTGGCAGGGGTCATACGGTGTGGGACATGGGCGTGTCCCAGGGCATGTCGTGATCGGGTCGACGGTCTGGCCGAGAGGTCGACGAAATTTGGAGTCGACAATCGTCAAGAAGCAAACACGGCCTGAGACACGGGCGTGTCCCAGGCCGTGTCCTTCTCAGGTGGTTGGCTGAGTTGAGTTGGGTGAGAAACACGGCCTGGAGCCCATGCGTGTTTGGGTATGACACAGGCGTGTCATTTGGGACACGGGCGTGTCCAATACCCGTGTCCTTCATGGGTTGGTGTTGGGCCTGTGTCGATGGAGGAACACGGCCGATGACACGACCGTGTACTGGATGACACGGGCGTGTCAATCCGGACACGGGAGTGTCGAGAACCTGTGTTCTTTTCGGGACGCGTCGGTTTCGACGGCGAATGGGGAACACGGCCTTGGACACAGGCGTGTCACAGGCCATGTTCGGCCCAGATTTTGGAAATCAAGCCCGAATCGTGGCCGTCTGTTTCCTTATTTTGGGATCCGACGGCTGGGGGTTGTTCCTGCTGAGATATACCCGGGTTTAGGGCTTTGAAAACCCCATTTAACTTGGGTTATTCTCTTTCTAAAGTTTAGAGAGATGGGAGAGCAAGGAAGAAGAAAGGAGGCTAGATCCGGTCACCGGCGGAGCTTCGGAGCTCCAAATCACGAGTCGACTTCGGATCTACGGAGGCAAGGAGATTGCGGTGCTTTTAATCTACATAGATTTCCATGGCGCCAAGGAAAAACGCTAGGGTAACGATTCTCATCCTAGTACATGTGAAGTCCTCTTTTCTTTGCATAGGAAGCCCGTTCTCGCGAGTTTGCGTTGAGTTTGAGGCGTTCCTTCGAGTAGACATGAATAGTCCCCGTTGTGTACATGTAGAGTCCGTAATCGAGAATAGACATAGGCATGATGTGTGAAGCCTTCCCAAACAAGTTGGTCTGGATCGGTGATGTTGCATTGCATAAATGGTCGGGAAAGACTCAGTGCGGATGTTTGTTTTTTTCGGGTTTTCTACGCGGTAGATTGCAACAGGGAGCCTTAGGGATTTACTCCAATGTGCACCCGGAAAACTGGGTAGATGCGTGAATCTGCCAACATGGTGGCGTGAGAGCCAACTTGCACATAACCGAGTTATGTGAAGTGTGTGATCAGATTGGGACTCGGGAAAGTTTGACCCACGCATATAGCTTAAATTGTCGTTGCGATGTGAGCACGGGTTAGGGGGAACTGTACCCGCTCTATGTCGTTCGGTTGGAGCCGTTGGCATAGATGGAGGGTCTTAGGCGGTCTATGGCTTAAAATGACGTGACCAATGCCGGAAAGACAAAAATGCTCGCAAGATTGGTCGTCCAAGTGGCGGTGGTGAGACCGAAGTGTCCATGGCTTAAATTGACGTGACATTGACCGGTTCACCAAGAATGTGCCCTGAAAGCACGGGGTGTGTGGACGTGCGTGCCCACGCCCGTGATGAATTGTTTATATTATACTGCTTGGTTATGCTAACAAAGTGCATGGAAAGGAGCATCGCTGCCCCGAGTTTGGGGGCAGGATCATTATAATTTGGTCAGCATAGCTGACCGTTGCTTTTGTTTGCCACCGTTGCGGTGGATTGTTGCTTGCAGGTGCTGCGGATCCGAGCATTAAATAGCGGGCTAAAGCCCAAGTTGCTGAGCCGGCCCTCGAAGGCCTAATTGAGTGTTTACTTGTTTTATTCATGTGTGACCGGCCTGCGTGCCGAGGTTTAGAAAACACTGTAATTTTGGTAAACAAATGTAAGTCCATAAGGACGTTGTACTTGTGTATTATACTTCATTCCGTCTGGGTTTGTTTAATGGACATTCATGCTTGAGGCTTGGTTCTTTGTTATTGCAACTTTTAAATTGCTTCCGCTAGAATGACTATGTATAGGACGTTGGTTATCTGTTGGATGGTTTCCATTGAGTAACCGCCCGGTCTGTCTGTGGTATATGGCGTCGGGCCCCGGCCGGACTTACTGCTATATGCTATGCGACGGATAGGGGGTGTTACATTAGGACTTCGCGAATTTTCTGAAAAAAATTATCTGCATTACTCGAGTGAAGAAGAAGTTACTCGAGTACTACTTCAGATTCTCGAGTAGATAGAACAAACTACTTGAGAATAAGTTCTTCAAGGGATTCATAACAAAAACTATAATCACTCAAGTGAACTGAAGATTACTCGAGTGCCAGAAATATTACTCGAGAGGTAGAAGGATTACTCGAGAGGTAGAAGTGAACTACTCGAGAAAAGTGTAATGCCCCCAAACTCAAAAGAGCGACGGGGGACGTTTTGGGCCAGTTTTTGGTTCTGGCAGGAGGCACACGGCCTGGGACACGGGCGCGTCCCAGAGCGTGTTAGGCTTGTGTCGACACTTAGCCGACGAAGTCGACATTTTGTTCTCGACATTGTGTCGAGACTTGGCACACGGCCTGCGACACGGGCGTGTCGCAGGGCGTGTCGACCCGTGTCGACACTCAACCCGCGAAGTCGACACTGCGCTCGACGAAGTGTCGAGACATGGCACACGGCCTGCGACACGGGTGTGTCGCGGGGCGTGTCGACCCGTGTCGACACTCGTCCCGGGGAGTCGACGAACTTTGCTCGACGATGTGTCGAGACAAGGCACACGGCCTAGGACACGGGCGTGTCCAAGGCCGTGTCATCAGGTCGACAATCTTTGCTCGACGAAGTGTCGAGTGTCGAGACCGTGTACACGGCCTAGAGCCCAGGCGTGTTGAGGTAGATACGGGCAAGGACACAGGCGTGTCCTAGAACCCGTGCAGTGCTCGGGTTGTTTTCGGGGAAAATCGACGGGGGTACACGGCCTGACACACGGCCATGTCAGGTGGAACACGGGCGTGTCAGGTCAAACACGGGCGTGGTCGATGCCCGTGTGTTGTTCCAGGCGAGTCGATTTTGACGGTGAATGAGGCACACGGCCCTGGATACGGGCGTGTGCCAGGCCGTCTGCGGTCCAGATTGGGCATTTCAGCCCCGAATCAAAGCCGTTCGTTTCTTTAATTGATGATCCAACGGCTGGGGGTTGTTCCTGAAGGGATATACCCTGGATTGGGCCTTAGAAACCCTCACTTTTCATGAGTGGTTATCTTTCTAAAGCTTAGAGAGAGAGGAGAGCCAAGGAAGGAAGAAGAAGCTAGATCCGGCCATTGGAGGAGCTTCGAAGCTCCAAATCGCGAGCCGACTCCGGATCCACGGAGGCAAAGCTAGTGCGGTGCTTTTCATCCACTTACTTTTCCATGGCGCCAAAGAGGAACGCAAGGGTAAAGATTCTCTTCTTGAGCATGAGTAGCTCTCCTTCTTTGCATAGGAAGCCCGCTCTCGCGAGTTTGCGGTGAGTTGGAGGCGTTCCTTCAGGTAGATATGTGAAGTCCCCGTTGTTTAGAGTCCGTAAGCGAGAACGGACATAAGCATGATGTGTGAAGCCTACCCGGACATGTTGGTCTGGATCGGTGATGTTGCATTGCATAAATGCCAGAGAAGACTCCGCGCGATTAGTTGTTTTTCGGGTTTTCTACGTGGTAGATTGCAACAGGGAGCCTTGGGGATTAACCCAAAGGTTCACCCGGAAAACTGAGCGGATGCGTGATCTTGCCAACTTAGTGGCCTGAGAGCCAACTTGAACATAACCGGGTTATGTGAATTGTGATGTAAATGGGACTTGGGAGAAGTTTGACCCGCGCAAATGGCTTAAATTGTCGTTGCGATGTGAGCACGGGTTAGATGGAACCGTACCCATTCTATGTCGTTCGGTTAAAGAGACCTAAGGGTACGTGGCACTTGCCGTTGGCATAGATTAGGGTCTTCGGCGGTCTATGGCTTAAATTGTCGTGACCTAGGCAAAGAAGACAAATTGCTCATAGGTTTGGCCGTCAAAGTGGCGGTGGTGAGTCCAGAATGTCTATGGCTTTAATTGACGTGACATCGACCGGTTCACCGAGAATGTGCCCTGAGAGCACGGGGCGTGTGGCCGTGCGAGCCAACGTCTGTGATGAAATGAAAATATTTTATTGCTCGCTTATGCTAATGAAATGCAGGGAAGGAGCATCGCCGCCCCGAGTTGGGGGCGGGATCGTTAAAATTTGGTCAGCATTGCTGACCGTTGCCTTGTTTTGCCACCGTGCGGTGGTTTGTTGCTTGCAGGTGCTGCTGGACCAAGCGGTCAATAGCAGGCTAAAGCCCAAGTTGCGAAGCCGGCCCTTGAAGGCCTAATTAGTGTGTTTACTGCTTTATTCATATATGACTGGCCTGCGTGCCGTGGTTTGTAAAACATGTAATATCAAGTGAACCATTTTGTAAGGCCTTAAGACTTGTACTGGTGTATGTATAACATTCCTATTTGGTATTAGTGGACATTCATGCTTTAGTGCTGGGTTCTTTATTGCAACATATTTAAACTGTTTCCGCTAGAATGCTCTGTGTAGGACGTTATGATTGGTTGGATGGTGTCCATGAGTAACCACCCGGTCTGTCTGTAGTATATGGCGTCGGGCCCCGGGAGGACCTACTGCTATATGCTATGCGACGGATAGGGGGTGTTACAAAAAGGACTTAGAAAAATTCTGAGAGTTTAAAAATCGATTACTCGAGTATTAGATCCAAAAAACTCGAGAAGTAAGCAGACCTCTCGAGTACTTAAACTAGACTACTCGAGTGCGGTAAATTTAACACGAGAACATTACTTATATAACTCGAGACAACTGGTTCAAATACTCGAATGGTGAACTTACCTACTCGAGTAAAGTACTTAGAATATATTCTGAGAGGAAAAATTGTTAACTCGAGAAAGAGAAGAAGTCTACTTGAGTAATGGACTTGACCACTCAAGAGCTATGTTCAGACAACTCGAGAACCATTTCCCTTACTCGAATTCAGACAGACTTACTCGAGTATTTACTAAGAGTTCAGCTCGAGTACTTAAACTTCTAGTCGAGTGAAATACTTATAAAAATTGAGTTTATGAGAACTTTTCCTTTCTTTAATAAAATCAACAACATGTCTTTCTCCAATCAATCCTAGTGCTTGAAGATGAAGTGTATCCCAATAGAGAGGCTACACATGAGTCAACACCATAGATCACACAATAAGGGATTACATTGTATGGTCCTGTGTTTGGTGACCCATTGTAGACTGACATTGGTCTACACTTGACAAATTAGTCCTGCAAACACATAACTCAAACAATACATCAAATACAACTTAATTCATCTTAGTTCACGGGTGACTTCACCAAATCTAGGTTATTGTGGATACAATACCCAACAATCTCCTCCTATTTGTAGAAGTCAGAACCCTCTATACTAAGGTGAATTATATAGACAAATAAAGAGCTAGATATGCAAGAGAGAAAACATAGTAACAAGCACAAAGGTTATAAGCAAAGAGTAGATAATCAAAATTAAGGATGTATATAAGTAGAATTGTCCAAAAATCATTTCTACACAATTCATATCCACACTCTTATAACTTTCTTAAGTCTTAAGCTTGATGTCGTTGTTGTTGTTGTTGTTGTTGTTGTCGATACTTCTTTTCTTGTTGTCTCCTTTGATAACTATAAGGCTTTGGGTAGTACTTGGGAGTTTTAGAGGAGCAGTAGGATTATTTCTTCCATGCTCTCTATCATACAGTCTTCTCTTGGTCTTAGACTTCTCATACAAGTCCCATTCTTGGGGGCTGTAGTGATCATGTCTATTTTCATTGAAGTCCAACACTAACTTTACAGTATCAAGGATAAGTGACTTTGATGTAGGACTCCAAATTTCTGCAAATTCAGGAGCTTTTCATTTCTCTGCTTTTGGAACTGGAATAGATCTACTGGCTGAAGCTCCATCAACATACTTCCTTTTCTTTGGTATATGAATTTCAGGAGGAGCTTGAAAGAATATATTTGTTGGATATGATTCCCAAACCTGAGAATAAGATTCTGGAGGAGGTGCTTCAAACCCTTCAGGTCTTGGAGAGAAGGTAGGCTGAGGAACTGGAGCTGGAGCTAGGGGATTCAGATGATGAGGAATAATGTTGGGACATGCTTGAAAATCAGGGAATATCTAGTTGTGCATCCACACAGTTGTATCATAAGTATGAAATTTTATACGTGGATTTAATTCTGCACATCATCATGAATTTCCTTTAGCTTTTCTTCCCAGAGGGTTTGCTTGGCAGCATCAGATTTCTCTAAGTATTCTTTGACTAGATTCTCCCCCTTTCTGACTTCTACAGTTAAATTATTTATGGCATCTTCCTTGAAGGTACCTACTTCACAGATCTTGAATGTGTGAGCTTGAGCTGGCTTTTTTAACTGAATCTAGTTATTAGCAAGAGTAACACCTTGTTCTATTACATGACCAACACTGGTGATTGTGTGGTCTAGAGCTTTTCCACCTATTCTGAATAACTGTCTGAGCTCATCTGTATTGTGCTGAATTTCAGCAAATCCTTTGCCCATCTTTCTCTCAAGAGCAGTAACTTTATCTTGAACAACTTTGAGAGAGTCATCAAAGTAATTTCTTTGATCTAGCAGCATCTGTTCAATCTTACCTATAATATCATTTACAACAGGAGGTGGAGTAGCAGTAGAAGGAACTAGAGGAGGAGGAGGAGCAGACCATGGAATAACTTCTTAAATAATGACAGAGCTCTGAGCTCTGGTAGTATGAATCAGGGCATCTCCTTCTTCAGTGATGATGGAGGGGATAATGAAGTACAGGCTCTTCAAAGGAGCTTCCACTAGTTCTGGGGACTGTTCTTTCTCATCAGAAATTAATATAGTCTCAACCTACCCTTTATCAGCAGCACGAGAGTGGTGAACAGGGGATACAGGAGATGGAGTATGAGTGGGTGATGGTACTGGTGTTGGTTGCTTTGATGGTTCAGTAGGTTGTTCTGATTGGAGTGGAGGAAGAGGTTCATCAGTACTTAACTCTTCAATCATTTGATTGATGGCTTATTTTATAGAAAGAATGGTGTCTTGTACCTGAGCATCTGAGGGTGTATCTTCAGTAGTGGTTGGATGGAGAGAAGTAACAGGTGGAGTAGGTACTCTATATTCTGGAATAGAAGGAGCAAGCTACCCCTCAGCAGCTGCACAAGATGTGCTGGTAATGTGAGGTGGAGAGCGAGATGAGGTCATGTTCTCTACAGCAGGATGGTTATGGGCTCTGGTATACTGGGCAGGATTTAACAGTTTCAATCCCATCTCTGAATAGAGGAAATAGATACTTTCTTCATATCGTGTAGTGTTGTACCTTTGGAGAAATTGAAAAATTCAGGATTGTTCTCATGCAACATCAAAGAGATGATCCTAGCATAGTTTGGAGCCTTGATGCTTTCCCTAATCTTGTCAAGAATCAACATACCAAATTGAAATTTCTTTCTACAGATGATGGCTGTCATGATGTCAAACAAATTAAATGAAATGTCTCTTATAGAACTGGTCTTGCACAGAAGAATCTTTTCAATGATATCCACCAGGAACTTACTTTTTGGATTGAGGTCTGCTCAACGAATGGTAAGAACTTCTTGTGAGAGGCCACTAAACATGCAAGCCCTGTCAGAATCTTCCTGACTTAGATATTCTTCTTCATCGACTACGGGTAGGCGAAGAAGGTTGGAGACAGAGGTTTTTGTGAGTTTTATCTTGATACCCTTGACTGTGGACTTAAAGACTTTGCCATTTCTCCGGACCTTGATGTTTTGAAAGAACTCTTCGACCTCTGGAAATACGATTTTGCACGGTTGCTGAAGAACGAACGTCAACCCGACGGTGTCAAGGAGAATAAGTAGATTCCTAAAATCGTCGGGCAATTCAGCAATACCGCCGGTGATGAGTTCAGAACCGATTCCAATCTTTGACGGCGATGCCATGATTCAGAGAGTTGAGAAAAAAATCAGTGCGGGGAAGAAGACGGCGCGGGCTCTGCGACAGTCGGCGGAAGACGAACAGACTTTCTCTTTTTCTCGAGTGAAAAGATTTTGAATTTGTGTAGAAAGGGAAATCCGGATTTTTCCTATTTATATAACCCTAATTTATCGATGATTAAGAAGGAAATTAATCTAACATACCTTGGAAAGTGACGGTATAAACCTCGGGTTGCGAATAAAGAAATTTGAATAGAAGTTGAGAAAACGTCTTCCTGAAACTCGAGTGGACCGACAATACTCGAGTGAAATAATGACAGTACTCAAGTGTCGTCTTCATGCTTCTCAAGTGAGAACTTAGTACTCTAGTAGTGTTCTTTATCTTACTCGAGTCATTAAGTCACAACTTGAGAAATTTCCACTTTTTGATGAATTCTGTGATCTCTGAGCTAAGTTGTGAGTCCACCTTCTCTAATCTTCTTTGTTGAGCATTCCAAGTTCTATTTTGAAGAACGAGAACTTGGCCTCGTCCAACGGCTTTGTGAATATGTCTGCTGCCTATCTGTTGGGACATATTGTAGATCGATGTCCCCATGCTCCACATGCTCCCAGATGAAGTGGTACCGTAGCTCTATGTGTTTTGTCCGGCTGTGAGAGACTGGGTTGTTGGCTATTGCAATTGCGCTAAAGGAGTTGCAAAACAAAGGGATGTTTTGGACTTTGAGATTGTAATCTTCCAGCTGATTCTTTATCCATTGCAACCGTGCACAACAACTGCCTGCAGATATATACTCTGACTCGGCTGTTGAAATTGCAACATAGTTCTGCTTCTTACTATTCTAGGAAATGAGCCTTCTTCCAAGGAATTGGCAAGTCCTGAAAGTGCTCTTCCTGTCATCTTTGCTACCTACAAAATTTGTATCTGAAAAACCAATTATCTCTCTATCATTACTTCTTGGGTACAATAAGCCATGATTTGGTGTACCTTTAAGGTATCTCAAAATCTACTTTGCAGCGGCGTAGTGAGATTCCTTAGAGTTCACTTGAAATCTAGAACATACACATGTTGAGAATATTATGTCTGGTCTACTAGCAGTAAGGTAGAGCAAGTATCTAATTATGCTTCTGTACTTGATTTCATCAAAAGGTTTCCTTTTCTCATCCTTGTCCATAGACACAGCTGAACCCATTGGAGTCCTCATAAAGGGTGCGTTCTGCATTCCGAATTTCTTAATTAGCTCTTTGGTGAACTTTGTCTGTGAGATGAAAATTCCATCTTCAGATTGTTTCACCTGAAGCCCTAAGAAATACTTCAGCTCACCCATACTACTCATTTCAAACTTCCCTTGCATAAGTTTAGAAAACTTCTTGCAGAGGTTGTCGTCAGTAGAGTCAAAAATAATGTCGTCGACATAGATTTACACTAGCAAAATCTTGCCTTTTATTTCCCTAAGAAATAATGTCTTATCTATCTTCCCCTTGTGAACTTTTTCTCAAGAAGAAAGGTAGACATCGTCTCATACCAAGCTCGAGGAGCTTGTTTCAATCCATATAAGGATTTAGATAACAGATAAACATAATCAGGAAAGTTAAAATCAATGAAACCTGGAGGTTTTTCACATACACCTCTTCCTTTATGTCACCATTAAGGAAGGCAGACTTCACGTCCATCTGATAGACAGTGAAGCCCTTAAGAGCGGCATATGCTAGGAGTAACCTGATTGCCTCCAGCCTTGCTACTGGAGCATACGTCTGGTCAAAGTCGATTCCTTCTTCTTGACGATATCCTTTAGCGATGAGTCTGGCCTTATTCTTTATGATTATTCCATCCTCATCCATCTTGTTCCTGTATACCCACTTTGTCCCGATGACATTCTTACCTTTGGGTCTGGGAATAAGTTTCCATACTTGACAGCACTTGAACTGATTTAATTCTTCTTTCATTGTCATTATCCAAGATGGTTCTGAGTTTGCTTCCTCAAACTTCTTCGGTTCCACCTGTGAGAGAAAACTTAAAAAGAGATTCTTATTAGTTGTACCTCTACGAGTTCTAACACCATCCCGGGGATCTCCTATGATTTGGTCGATTAGGTGATCCTTCAGATGTCTGAGCTCTAGAGTCCTTGCATTTGGAGTGTCTTCTTCAATCACCAGAGTGACTTCATCAACTTAGACGATTTATTCATCTTGATCATCAACCTCTCCAATCTGGGTTGGAGTGGTGATCTTGATGAACTTTTCACCTTTTTCTTCAGTCGGCTCATCCAAGTTTAGTTCTTTCATCTTTGAACCTGCATCTTCAATGAACACACTAGAAGAGTTGTTTTGTAGCAAGCTCGTCTCATCAAATACAACATGTATGGATTCTTCTAGAGCAGAGTTTTTCTATTAAATATCCTGTATGCCTTACTATGGCTACTATACCCTACAAAAATACCTTCAAAACTCTTTTCGCTAAATTTGGTAGTATGATACTTGCCATTGTTAAGGACGAAGCACTTATAGCCAAAAATTCTAAAATATGAAACAGTCGGTTTCCTGCCCTTTAGTAGTTCGTAAGGTGTCTTATTGTGGTTCTTGTTTACGAGTGCTCGATTTTGCACATGACATGCAGTGTTGATGGCTTCAGCACAGAAATATTCCGGTAGTAAGGCATCACTCAACATGGTCCTGCAGGCCTCATAAAAGATACCCAAGTTTTCGTAGAATTCTGTCATGACCCCAGACTTGAACTCTATTCCATTGTCACTTCTGATCTTGACTACAGAATAGTTATATTCATTCTGGACTTGCCTGACAAATTTAGTAAAGATTTCAAAGGTATCTGACTTGTGTTTCAGAAAGAACACCCATGCAAAGCGCGAGTAATCATCGACAATAACCAATGTATAATCCTTACCTCTCAAACTTCTAACTTGTAGTGGACCGAACAAGTCCATATGAAGTAGATGTAAACATCTATTAGAATCTTTGCCAATAATGCTTTTAAAGGTAGCCCTTGTTTGCTTGCCTTTTACACATGCGCGACAAGGTCTATCATTAACGTACTTGACATTTGGGGCATCACGTACTAAATTCAGAGGAAATAATTTATTAAGAGTTTTGAAATTAATATGTGCTAGTCTCTTGTGTCATTGGTCACTAAGAGACGCACTATCTTTAGCCATAAAACACACTGGTGTAGAAGAGTTTATACAAATGAAATTCAAACAAAATATATTTCTGCTTCGAGTGACCGATAGAATCATTTCCATATTATCAACCGATTTTATCAAGCACTTATTAGCATGAAATTCAACAATATATCCTTTATCGCAGAGTTAGCTTATGCTTATGAGATTGTGTTCCAATCCTTCAACATAAGCCACATTTGAGAAGGGTACTCTACCGTTAGAGATCATACCATAGCCTTTAGTAATTTCTCAGTCTGAACCTCCAAAGATGACCTTTGGCCCATTCAAGACTGGAGAATAGTTCTGAAGAAGGATTCTTGTCCCGGTCATGTGTCGAAAGCATCCACTGTCCAAGTACCAGATAAGAGTTTTGTTGGCCTTCGGACATACCTGCAATTACAAATCAATTTGCCTTAGGAACCCAAACACGTTTGGGTCCTTGGTCTCTTGTTTGAATACCCCCTACGAGTATTAGCATTATGAGTGGTCTTTCTCATATTGCCAACTTGAGAAGTTGCAAAATTGCTGGAATTAAACCAGCAGTCAATGGCAAAGTGACCAATTCTGCCACAGCACCAATAGTCAAACCTGATGAATCTTTGCCTCACGATCTCCTGCTTGACCTTTTGAAATGGTGGTCTAGCAGGGGCAGCATTCTTGGAGGACGAAGCTTCATGGTGATGACAATCACATGATTTCTTTTCCTTCAGAGGCTTTTCCACAATAGGCTTTACCTTTGGTGCCTTCTTAATGTTATGACCATGATTATAAGGGCCATATCTCTGAAGAATGATTTCTTCATAAGGTGCTTTAAAGACACTCTCACTAGAGTTTCTGGGACGAGTTCATCCTTGGTAACGAGACTTGGGCTCTACATAAGTAGGCCTAGCAAAGTGACCGTAGTACAAGTCAAGATCAAACTCGTTTGTTGGAAAAATGACTTTCTTTAAAGAAGTCTGAACTTGAGGGGCTTTCCCTTTTTCTTTGGCCAAAGCCTTCTTGACCGCCTTATTCTTTCTCTAAGCCTTATTCCTCCTAGAAGATTTACTAGGAGCTTTAACATGGCCTTGCCCAGCACCCTTGGCCTTAGCTGAGAATTCAGCAACGAAAGGAAGGACAGTTTTGGGCTTCGAGAAACTTTCAACAAGTTTCTTTTCTGCCTCAAGTTGTGCTTCCAGTTCTTTTATGATTTTCTCCTTAAGGTCTAGGTGCTCGAGAACCTTGTTATATTCTTCAATGACATCATTGAAGTTTTCTCTGAGTGAGTCGGTCTTAGCGACTTCCTCTCTCAAAGTGCTCTCCTCAGCCTTTAGAGACTTTATCTCTTTAGCTTGAGCTTTCAAGACCCGTCGACATTTGTCGTAAGCCTTGATCAACTCCTTGTACTGGGCCAAGAGTTCAGACTCATCATCAGAAGAGCTGTCCTCATGATCATGTTCAGAAACATCAGATTCAGAGAGCGAAGTGTGAGAATTTACGTTCCCAGTGAACTGGGATTCTTGTTCATCATCAGTCTATGTCATAAGCCCGAAGTAGGCTTCTTCTTCTTCACTCGACTCAGATGAGTCATGGTCGCTAAGAGTCTTGCCCTTCTTGTCTATTAGGCTCTTTTCTGTTCTCTTCTTATTGTATGAGGATTTCTTTTCCTATCTCTTTCCACCCTCCTTCTTCTTGTGGGGGCAGTCAGTGATGACATGACCTAGCTTATTACAGCAATAACAAACGATGTCAGTAGAAATATATTTGTTCGATTTAGTAGTATACATGTCATGGCTGCTTGTGCCTTTTCTGTGTCAATCGCCATCATGGCGTGATCTTCTATTAGAGGCATCCATGCCTTTCCAATGCTTCTTTTTGTTCAAGAATTTCTTGAACTGTCTTGAGAGTAGAGAGAACTCTCCTTCAGATAGTTCTGAGCATGAGGTACTTGGCTCTGAGGTTTCTTCTTCACTTACTTCTTGTGCTGGGGGAGGAGAGGTAGCCTTAGACTTCCTTGAGATGTCTGCCTTGAGAGGAACAGACTTCTCCTTGGATGAGGACCTGTTCTTCTCTTCTTCAACTTTTCTTAAATTAATTTGTAGCTCATATGACATAAGCTTTCTGAAGAGATTCTGCGGGTCTATCTCAGCTAGCTTTCCAAATTCTCGAATGGCACAAATCATGTTATCTCATTCCTTAGTTAGAGATCTCAAGAACTTATCATTCAGTTCTCCGTTGGTGAAGACTCGGTCGTATACTCTTAGGCCGTTCACTATCTTGAAGAAGTTTTCAAACGTATTTGCAATGGTATCCTTGGGTCCTTGTCGGAAGGCTTCATATTTTTGATTAAGAAGGAATCTTCTATCATCCCTAACCTCTTCTGTGCCTTCCATCAAAGTGACGAGGGACTGCCATATTTCCTTAGCAGACTGGCAGTGGATCAGGTTCTGCAACATGGAGTCATCAACTGCACTTGCTATAATATTCTTGGCCTTCTTGTCTAAAGACACAAGTGCGATCTCATCTTTATCGAGATCCATCAATTTCTTAGGAACCTTCTTTGTTGGATCTATAGTGGAGACGGTCATCAGAACATAAGGACCTTCTTCAACAATCATAAAGATCCTTGGATCCACAGATTCCATGAAAAATCTAATTCTCTCTTTCCACATGGGAAAGTTGTTCTTAGTACATAATGGAAGCTTAACAATGTCTCTAGCCTTGTCCATGCTTGAATAACTCAGAAGACAACTTAGGTCAGATCTGATCAAGGTGTTAACCTTTTAATGATCAACCTCCCTCTGATACCAATTGAAAGTGTTCAGTTGTCTACCTAAATCACCTAGAGGGGGTGAATATGTGAGTTGTGCGTCTTTTTGCGGAATAAAAATTATCGATCTATGCACAGAAAATAATCAAGCAAACACAGAGGACACAGAGATTTATAGTGGTTCCCCAACCTTGGGTTCATCCACTTTCCACTCACCGATCTAGCAAAGCACTAGACTCGGCTACTCCACTATCTCGGATTGAAACCAATCCTACGCCTCGGAACAAAGTTCTTACAACTCGATCCACAACACGTATCTACACTCGGAAGATCAAAACTTCATACAACTTGGATAACAAAACTACTACACTCGGAGAGTAATCTCCTACAAGAATAAATTGAGAAAAAGAAATACAAAATATATATCTTTCTCAGATCTGTAGATTTCGGTTAAGGTCTTCTTCTTGAACTTTGCGGCTTTATCAGAAATTATTGAAGAAGATGCTCGGCTAGATCTTGATCTGAAACTTCTTGACTCACAAGATCAAAGAGAAGATCTTTAGATGGAAGAGTATCTTGATCTGCAAGTCAACCTTTCTGAATCGTCCTGGATCGACAGCGCTTGGCGATGAGGAAGATGAGCGGCGGGGGCGTCCGATTTAGGAAGGAGAAATTAGCCTATTCAAAATTTTTAGAATGCTTCATTAATGCGCTTAGGGTTAGTCAAAATGACAAGAACTTTTATAAGATCTCCCTAACAGTCATATTTAGCATTAATGACATCCACGTGGGCCAATCACGTCGAGGCATTTGAAAATCCTGTCAATTTAGTACTTAGCATGAAGAAGAAGTTACTCGAGTACTACTTAAGATTCTCAAGTAGATAGAATAGACTACTCGAGAAGTTCTTCAAGGGATTCAGAACAAAAACTATAATCACTCGAGTGAACTGAAGATTACTCGAGTGTCAAAAATATTACTCAAGAGGTAGAAGGATTACTCGAGAGGTAGTAGTGAACTACTCGAGAAAAGGACTTAGAAAAATTCTGAGAGTTTAAAAATCGATTACTCGAGTATTAGATCCAGACAACTCGAGAAGTAAGCAGACTTCTTGAGTACATAAACTAGACTACTCGAGTGAGGTAAATTCAACACGAGAACATTACTTCTGTAACTTGAGACAAATGGTTCAACTACTCGAGTGGTGAACTTGACTACTCGAGTAAAGTACTTAGAATATATTCTGAGAGGAAACACTGTTAACTCGAGAAAGAGAAGAAGTCTACTCGAGTAATGGACTTGGCCACTCGAGAGCTATGTTCAGACTACTCGAGAACCATTTCCCTTACTCGAATTCAGATAAACTTACTCGAGTATTTACTAAGGGTTCAACTCGAGTACTTAAACTTCTACTCGAGTGAAATACTTAGAAAAATTGAGTTTATGAGAACTTTTCCTTTCTTCAAAAAAATCAGCAACATGTCTTTCTCTAATCAATCCTAGTGCTTGAAGATGAAGTGTATCCCAATAGAGAGGCTACACATGAGTCAACATCATGGATCACACAATGAGGGATTACATTGTATGGTCATGTGTTTGGTGACCCATTGTAGACTGGCATTGGTCTACACTTGGCAAATTAGTCATGCAAACACATAACTAAAACAATACATCAAATACAACTTAATTCATCTTAGTTTAAGGGTGACTTCACCAAATCTAGGTCATTGTGGATACAATACCCAATAAAGGCGATGTCGAACCCCGTTGACTTTGGCTCAGGAAGAGGACCCAGAAGCCTTGGGAGTGGCATACATTGATGACGCTACGACAGCGATACGACTAATCCGGGAACGAATGTGGGGGGCACAGAGCCGACAGGCCAAGTATTATGATGCATGACACCGACCGGTGGAGTTAAGCGTGGGAGAAATGGTGTTTTTGAAAATCAAGCCCATGCACAGTGTCTCCCGGTTGAGGAAGCAGAAAAAGCTAGATCCCCACTACTCGGTCCCTTATCAGGTGATAGAACGCGTTGGTCCTGTTGCCTACCGGTTAGCCCTGCCCCTAGAGCTGGGAAATCTCCACGATGTGTTTCATATCTCCTCCTTGAGGCGAGTTCTCCGAGAACCAGAGCAACATCTACCCACACCACCGATACAACTATGCTTGGACAGATCCGTTCAGCTCGAACCAATCATGATCGCAGATCATAAAGTGAAGAAACTACATAACAAGACCATCCCAATGGTCAAGATATTATGGTCAAATCATGGACAAGATGAGTACACTTGGGAACCAGATGTGCTCGTTCGCGAAAAGCAATCAGAGCTCTTTCCCCAGGTATGTTACTCTTTCCCCCTACATCGAGCAAATTTTCGGGGACAAAAATCCTTTTATTTTTATTAGATTGTAACATCCAATCTTTTATTGGGCCACCAGAACCCTAGTGGGCCTAATAAAAGTAACCCGAACCCCTACCCGTGACCCAGTAGGAAGTAACCATAGGCGAGAAATAGAGCTAGAAAACCCCGATTTGAGTTCCGTCAGCTCCTGTGACCTCGTATAATCAGTACGAGCACATCAAAACTCATTTCATTGGACCCCGATATCATATGGTGGATGCAATCATTCCTCAAAAAATGCCACGAGAGCCAGACTTTGGATATCGGCCTAGAGAACTCCGATCTGAGTTCTGTCAGTTTATATGGCCTCGTATAATCAATACGAGCACATCAGAACTTGTCGCGTCACGATTCGAGATTTAACGACGGTTATAGACATTTTAACCATTTTAGCGCGCCGCAACACACATATTTTGGTCTTTTAACAAACGAACTCTGATTTAACCCCGGTCAGTGGCATTGGATTCGCATGATCAATACAAAGTCAACGAAATTAATTCTGGTCAGTTTCTATAATGGGTAGTCAAACCGTGGTCAAATCAAGCTCAGCTATGCATCGAAAAGCGTGCGCACACCAAATGTGACCTAACACCCCAACCTTGACCCAACCCCGATGACTTGGACCTATTTTGACTTTGACCCCCATGAGTTGACCCATTATAGGGTTGAATTTGGTCAACCCCACCTAAAAATCCAAAATTTTGGATTTTTTTCATAAGAGGTATACTTTCTCCTTACCCCCCCCCCCTCTTCACTAATGACAAGGCCTTACCCCTCACCCTTAGGCCACCAACCTACGAGGTTATCCATGGGCCAAGGTAGGTCCACCTTCCTCCTTTTCCCCCTCCTTCCCTCTTAAAAGACCAAGGCCTAAAGGCCCACCAAACCTTTCCACATTAAGTGGCTGCCACCTAGGGGCCATGTGATGATGCCACATGGCTAGATCAGGCAAAGGGAAGGGGAACCACCTCTCCTCTATATGGGATAATCCCATACCGACGGTGGGAGGGGGAATAGACCTCCCCGGCCTATAAAATGCCTTGACCGACCCTGTTCCCTCCACACCAACCCAGACCGAGCTAGGGCCCCCTCTGCCGGAGCTGCCCTCGCAGGAAACCACCACCCTCAAGCTCCACCACCGCCACCTTTAATGGTGTATCATGTTGGACCTTCCCAAGCTTCTCCTCATCAGGTAGAAACCTCTCCCCTTCCCCTTTCCTTCCTCTTTGATGTCCTGCATGGACCCCCCGGCGGCCGGAGCGCTGCCGGCACCACCCGACCCTTGTTTTAGGTCTGGTGGAGGATGTAGGGAGGCTAGCCCTTCCCTGCACTAGGGATGGTGCGGTAGAAGGCTTGACCCATCGGGATGACTTTCCAGCATGGAGGAAGCCGGGGTGCCGCCGAAAAACGCTGCTCCGACGGCACCCGAAGGGCAGAGCAATTGCTCTGTTTTACCTCCGGCGGCGGCCGATAACGGATGGTCACCGGACCACCACTAGAGAAGGGACCTACCCCTAGCATGCCCACCGGGGGTGGTTCTAGGGCTGGGTTCAACCCTGTTGAGGCTGGGTGCGTGGTGATGCTGGGAGTAAATGCACCGCCACCCCGATCTCGGGATGGCCGAAGCAGGTGGTGGCCGGCGGCGACAGGTCACCGGGCCACGACTCAGGGAGTTGCCAGTCCCCGGTGAACCGGCCGGGGGCAACACCGGCGCCCGACGATGACTGGCTGGCGGTGGCAGCAAATATTGTTGATCGACCGCTGGCGACGAGCAACTGTCGTCCGATCCATGATAGGGATCAGACGACTGGGATCTTCTTAAGTCCCGCCCATGCCTCAGCATCAGTGCCCCCCACAACAGATCCGTGGCCGATCTGCTATGGCGACAGAAGCTTACATTCTCAAGTAAATAAAGAACTTTAGAGGTATTACACCTATCTCTGTTTATGTCTCGGATTGAAACAAACTACTATAATGCGCCCTCGCCTACGAATCAGGCGACATTTTTCACAAATTTTACGAACAGAAGCCCTTATTTTCATATTTATTATTTCTTACCTTCATTCTGAATCTATTTTTTTACTTCAGATTATATACCTACGAAGGGGATGTTTAAAATAAGGATCTAATCATTCGAATCTTTTTTGCGAAGTCTATAAATCATACGCCCCCTGGTTGAATCATAACGACTCATTTCAATTTTGACTCTATCTCCGGGTAGTATACGTATAAAACTGCGCCGGATTCTCCCTGAAATATAACCTAGGATTAGATCTTGATTATCTAACCGAACTCGGAACATACCGTTGGTAAGTGATTCAACTGCTCTATCACAGCTGTGGGATCGATCTAGTATGGCTAACTACATACAATATTTATTAACAAAACCTTAAGAAAATTCTAGAAAAATATTGGAGCCTCTGGGGGCAAAGTTGTCAACATGAAAAATGCCTCCCAGAATGAGAACTATCACCGCAAAAATTTGGAAATTTTTTGGAGTTGATTTGGTATATTTAAAGGCTCAAATAAAATTTATTTGGCCAAATTAAAGGCCCAAAACTCTTCAAAAAATTATGAAAATCTCGGTTCATTTTAAACCTCCTTTAAGATTGTATCAAAATTTGAGAATTTGGAAATCAAAATTGAATTTTTCCTCAATTTCTTAGAGCCTAAAGCCGCGCTCGGAAAATATTATGCTCATTTCGTTCGAAAATGGAAATTTGAATCGCGTGACTATCCTCTCTAATTTGAATAATAAATTCAAATTGTCGTATCAACGAGAGTGGCTAAGACAAGTGACCAAGCTCCGTGTGCTCCGAGACTTCGTGAAACTGTCAAGGGCCTTGACTATCAGGTGGTCTGGGCACGCTCGGAAAGTGAGGGTACAAGTAGTAAGTTACAAATTATTCTCGATAAATAATGAGGGTGTAACTCCTGATAAGCCCCGATCCGATTAAGCCGTGATTAATAAAGCGCAACCAAATCCTAATCGGATCTTAATAATGGGTATAACCCAAGAAAACCTTATAATAAAAAAAATCGAAATAGAATTGAATGTGCTTCCTGTGAACAGAGATGGAACCGAAGCCTCCTGGATGGAGTGATTGGACTACTAACCATTTTCTTTATGATTACTCCAGTTCTGTACTGGTCAAGTTTATTTCTATTCAGTAGCTTCAATTCAGTACAACTCTAGTTTAGTACTGGTCAAGTTTATTTTTATTCAGTTTACTTCAATTCAGTACTACTCCAGTCTAGTACCGGTCAAGTTTATTTCTATTCAGTACTACTCTAATCTAGTACTGGTCAAGTTTACTTCAATTCACTACCTTCAATTTAGTACAACTCCAGTCTAGTATTGGTCAAGTTTATTTCTATTCAGTACCTTCAATTCATTACTTTCAATTCAGTAATACTCCAGTCTAGTACTGGTCAAGTTTATTTACATCCAGTAGTACTCCAGTTTCGTACTGGTCGCGCTACGTTACAGTGCTTAAATTATGGAGCTTATGTTTGGCAGCTTTATTTACCGCACTTCATCTCTGCTTCTCACTAATAAAAACCCGGGTCCTGCTCTGATGGGCACTTGTCTTTTAAGCTCGAGCCTTAGTTGGGGATAACCGGAGTTGAGGTGTTCCTCTGATTTTAGCCTCAAATAAAGCACTCCCATGCTCCTTGTCAAAGTTGAGCTGAGCGTCGTTGCCTGAAGGTTAACATATAGTAGGGCACGACGTCGTAGACCCGGTGTATATTAACATGATTCTTTGATTGATTGCTTGTGAACTACTTGCGGTAAATTGTGGCGGGTCAGTCCCTTTCGTAGACCATTTATAACAGTGCAGGAAGGTTAATGACTCAAGGCGAGAGGGAGATAGATACCACGGGTGACCGACCATTATGATTGTACCTGTTGGGTTTTCCTCCGATTGGTCGGCCAAAATATTGAATCGCCGGATGTTGCTCACATCCAAGAGTACATAAGATTGTACGTAAAGGCCTGGGTTGTGCGGTACGACCACCCCCAAAAGTGGCAAGACTGGCCACTGTCACATACGACCACATCGGTGAGGCCCACGGGGCTCGCTACCCTGCTTGAAATGAAGCGGTTCATACTATGCCGACATAGGGTTATGTGCGCGGTTGTTTATGCCTGCGGTATGTGCGCGACTGTGAATGCCCTCAATAGGATACAGGTTGAGAATATCTAATGTGATGTTATGCTAGTGGAGCTTTAATGCATTGCTGCTACTTTTCTGGTTATACTATGATGTGCTTCTTATACTTGCTTCTAGCCTATTTATATAATGTTGTACTAACTCTCCCTTGCTTCAGCTATCTAGTTTTGTTGGGTGGGTGGGTGCTCATCCCCAGGATATGGATCCGGGGAGGAGATTTGTTCTACTTAGCTCTGTGACTAACAATTATTTAAATAACCAATCACAGGAAATGGAGCACCGTAGTGTCCCACAACCGCAAAAGAATGATCCAGCAGATAGAACTACTCGAGCAGAAGCTCCCCTGATGTCTTCCGAGTTTCATGATGTGAATACCGACGAGCTGACTAGCAAGAGAGAGTGAGGAGTTATATGCAGTATTTGTACAGCCTTCGAGCTTATATATATATATATACATATATATATAGACCAAGACCTTATACTCATGTAAATATATATGATGATATATATATTATATGTTGGTTTCCTGTTAATGCTTCTGTAAATCTCTGATGTATTATGAATGTTGCGATTCCAGCCTAGCAATGCGGCCACCTAGTGCTTAGATAAGGTGGTTTGTTGCCCCTAAAAAGAGCACTGGGTGGACATTTTGGGCAGTAAGATTCCCTTCAGCCCGACCCAGGTAAAAGTTTGAGGGAAGGGGTCTTACACCACGAGGTGCGTGAGTCAGGCTCGCGACTTAGTTTGACGGAGAATGTAAGCACTCAATCTGAGCGCTGAAGAATGTGGGTACTCAATTTGGTTGCATGACCTAGCCTGGTTGAATTACTTCTTAGTTAGGTATCAATAAAGCGAATAGCAAAAAGATAGTTTTCACAAGCCCGAGCTTGCGATTTTTGCAATAGTAGATAAATAAATGAGCAAAAAAAGAGAAATGGCTCAAGGATGGAAGTGGCGGGAACGGGATTGGAAAACATCCAGGATCGATTGTTGGAGTATTGCAGTGTAGTCAGAGTCAGCTTTGATGACAACGAACTGTACGTCATAGGATGCTTGCCGAGGTGCTTCTTCAAGAGTGACTGGGAGAGTAATGGTGCCTATGACTAGTACCGGGGCGTTCCCCAAAACATGTGCGCTGGCTGATGTTAGCTCGAGGTTGCCAGTGGTTAGTTTGAGTTGAAGCAACATTGATAAAAACAACATATTAACAGTAATCTCTCCATCCACTAGAACTTGGTTCAACCCAGTGGATGGCTCTCCAATTCTGACGGTTGTACATCTCATGCTATGACTAGGAGGCGGTCTATTTCTTGGTAGGAATTGATCAACCGCCTCCAGACCGGTCAGTCGCTGGATTTCTTTCTTCAGCCGATTGTATCCATTGGTGATCTGGCCATGACCCTGATGATACTCGCAGTACTTTGACAAATCTCCTCGGCCGGGGGTGAACGGCCTGGGCCTGCACAAGGTCGGATGGTTATGAATTGCTTCAAAGATCTTGCCTTGAGGGGCGTTGAGCGCTGCAAATTGACACAACTTTCACCCTTTGCAAGTACTTGTGCGCTGATCGTAGTTTCTCTTGTGCTCGGGGTACACATTGTTCTCTAGTTTTCTTTTTTGGACTCTACCCAGACTTAGACTTTCCAGTGAGGGCTTTCTGACAATCATGAACCTTTTGGTAAAGAGAGCTGCAAGTTCAATGTAGCTTCTTATCCTCTCCTCTTGTAGAGAATGAAACCAAGCTCGATCCTTCCCTTTTAGTGTTGTTGGAAATGCCGGGACCATGTGTTGATCTGAAGTGTTGAGAGCGTGCATGATAGTTTCGAAGCACCTCACGTGTGCGAGTGGGTTGCCGGTTCTGTAGAAACTGTGGATTTCAGAGTCATCCTCCGGATCTGGCCCTACCCAAGAGTCAAGTGAGTTGTAGTTGGGTTATGTTCACCTAGTCTAAGCTTTATGGCCGAGGCATTGAGACTCCTCTCGTTTCCAATGTTCTCTTCATAATGAGCATTGGCGAGGTGACAATAATGCATCTCTTGGAGTGGTGCTGCAGGCGTGGGGGAGTTACTTGTACTTGAGAATTCCTTCTCTATATCGTACTCCCTGTGCATGCGATGTCTGGTTGAGATGGAGAGTTCTTCTGATAGCGGTAAATCAACTTGCTTGAACGGCTGCGAAACTCTTGGCTGGTGGAATGCTAGATCATCCTGAATTGCGTACATCATGCTAGTGTGGGTGGTATTCGGAGGGGAGTATTCTCGAAGTGGATGTTGCCCCCCATTCCTCGGAGAGTCACGTCGACGATTGTTGCTGCGGTGCCCAGCCTGACTCCGTTATTCTTGTCCTATGCAAGTGTGTTCTTTTCCTTACGGGGCTCCTTACGCCGGGCCATGATTTGGCAGAGGTAGGGGAATGACTGGTGTTGGTGGCAGAGGAGGAGCGGGGGGTGCTTCTAAATTTCTGAGCAGAGTGAGCATTTCGGTCTGCTGCTCCTCCATTTGGCGAACACACCTCTTGAGGGTGTTAACAGATGCGAATGCAACTTATGCCTCTAATGGTAGGCTCACAAGTGAGCGGGTGCGTGCCGGTTCAGCAAGTCCATAGGGGACAAATCCTTCTACAGTGCGGGCGCTTCTTTTCACCATTGAAGCAGAACTTGGGAGTGGCAAGGCTGGTGATCTTGACTTCTGAAGGATGTTGGGAATCGTGTTCCCACAGACAGTGTCAAATTGTTGTGGGCTGGCTCGATGCCCCAATCGGACCGGATTCAATTGCACCGTCTTAGCTTGTGGAGTGGTCGAGTGCGGACACAGTCAGAGAGAAAGAAAGTTTGACTCAAGATGTGATGACGTGGAAAACCCCCTCAATTTGGTAAAAAACCATGCGACCGGATCTGTGCCGGTCAAAGTCCACTATCTGCTCGCGGTTATAGGGCGTTTTGAGAATCGGGGCAACATGCCACTCCCGTTACAACTTGGGGTGAGAGAGAAGATCTACAGCTCCCAGCGGGCAACAGGCTGCGCCGCGGGAGCAATTTGGACATTGGAATGCGAGAGATGGCACTGGTGCTCTGAAGCTTGGAGTGCGGGTTCGTCGTGCGCCTGCTTGCAGGGGTCGCCTTCCTCCTTCTGCTCGCTCCGGGACTTAGGAGATTTCCTGCTGGTGGTGCGCTAGTGGCTCACGGTGGCTGGAGGATGATCTGAAGGAGGAGTCCGGTAGAGCTATCGCCTGAGGAAGAAGATGACCCGGAGCAAAAAGATGATTTATGAGGAGACCCTGGGGCTCCTTTTATAGCCTCCTGGAGAGGATCATGGCGGGCCCCACCACTAATGTAGTGGGTTATTGGGTGGTTATCCACTGAATCGGACGATGAGGAGAGCCCACCATGATCAGATGGCGGGCAAGTCGCTGACGGTGATGGGTCGGTCGTGCGTCGGCGACGGCTTGGGCTGCGGCCAGTCGGGCAGCAGCCTGGGCAGCGGCGACCGGGCCGAGGGCCGCGACCGGGCTGGCGGCTGCCTGGCTGGGGGTCGTGGCCTGGCCAGCGCCAGCCTGGCCTACGTCCACGGCCTGGCTGGTGGAGTACTGGCCTGCCGTGGCCTGGCGGGCTGCGGCTGCGCCGGCGGCGGCCTGGCCGGCGGTAAGCTGCGGACTGTCCCGCAACCGCCGCCCGGCCGGCGGCAACCCTGCCGGCGGCGGCGGGCTGACCATCCGTGCGGCGGCACGGGCGGCGGTTTTTCCCAAGGGGTGGTTCTCTTTAGTGGGGAGAGGAAGTGGTTCCCACCACCCATGCTTCCCTCATTATGGGGAGTTCGTGGGAGGTGAGCTTGACTAGTCAACCCCATGATCCCCCATTTTGGGAGGAGATCATGGGGGAATTCTGATGTAGGCCACTACCGCGGACACAAGACGGGTTAAGGGAAAGAAACGAACGCCACGCTCAACCCACAATTTCTCATGCACTAGATTCAATCGCAGCGCACTCGCAAGCGTGTTATCACAATTCACCAACATACGGTAGCCACTCCGCAGGAAGGTCAAGCGAACGGCGATAGGCCGACGTTCTCCCAAGCTAAAAGGACCAATATTGGGTCCGACCGAGCGAAGGTTGTACCAAAAGAGATCTACCCAAAGTGCGATCGAAAAATGGTAGATCTCTCCCAACAAAAAATACGGGGTTAGCCAAACCCTTTTCGGAAATAACGCGGTTAAGATCGATGCAAAATCCAAAGGAAAACCCACGAAGAATCTAACGATTCAAATCCAACGCAAAAATTATTCCGTCCACTAGAACATCTAAAGGGAAGCACACGTGAGTGGAGAGGATCGTTACCCAAGTCGGAATAGATGATTCCGACTACCTTTGAAGGGCCGCTCTTCCGCGGATCCACCGGAGTCGCGCCGGATGGAGTGACAGATCGTCCGCCTTGGCCGCGTCACGCCAAAGTTCAGATTGTCGCCGTAGAAGGAAGCCTTTCCGGTCAAGCTTCACGTGGAGGGGCTGCCGGTTTTCTTCAAAGGGGCTGCTCGGTGGAGAAGGTAGGGGGGCTGGCCGGCTATGGAAGGAGGAGGCCGGGTTGATGTGGGTGTGTGGTGGTGGTGGCTTGGATGAGGGAGATGGGGGTGCTGGCCGAAGTTTCTAGAGGGAGAGTGGAAGAGGAAGGTGGCGGCTTGTGGAAGAAGGGAAGCAAAAGAGTGCTGGCCGAAATTTTTAGAGAGAGAGAGGGGGAGTGGGGGTGGCGGCTAGGAGTTGTAGAGAGAGAGAGGGAGAGAGACTTAGATAGGAAAGATTTAGGGTTTTCTCTTATCATTCAACTTAAGTTAAAACAAAGCATACATGCCTATATATAGGCTTACCAACAAGTCTTGGCTATATGTAGCCCAAAATAAAATAAAAATAACACACAATATGGCTACATGCAGCCCACAATAAAATATCCCAAATAGCATACTAATAATAAGATAAAGTTAACTATATATTTGTCTTGCGCCGAGGGCGGAAATTGTAGCGCCGCTCCATACGAACACCACGGCGACGCGAGTACTTTGTTGGAGACGAAGGAGGGTCTTCCGTTAGCGTGCCGTCATCAACAACTTGGGGGCCGCCGTCCACTTGGGGGCCGTCGTCGCCACCAATCCTCCCCCGCTTGAAAGGACTCATCACCGATGAGTTGTCTTGAAGATACCGTCGGAGAAGAACACCATCCAAGAGAGCCACTTCCGCTTCCGGGAGCCAAGAGTCATCAGAGGCGGGGCGATCACGCCAGCGGATCAAGTAGCGGCGCACATCGCCATCAGCAGTGGGAAACACGTCATCCTGGAGAATCCTGTCTGGCAAAAAGGCGGTCCTGACAAACCTTGGAAAAGCATTAGGCAGCAAAGGGGGAAAATCTATATCATCAACATGTAGCGTACCTCCGTTGGAGACCGACGGAGAGAGCGAGCCCTTACCCCCCTCAACCCCATACCCATGAGAATCTGTAGTGGAACTAAACAGACAGGAAGATAGTTCTAGTGGCGGAGCAATATATGGCGTTAAATCCGAAACATTAAAAACAGGGGAAATACCCCAATCAGTTGGCAGTTCCAAAAGAAAAGCATTGTCTCCTAACCGTTTTAAAATCCGAAAAGGTCCAGCTCGCCGATCCGCTAACTTTTTTAAGGTGCCCGTAGGCAACCGTTCAGGGATGAGACGTACCATGACTAAATCGCCCACATTCAAGGGAGACACTCTCTTATGTGCGTTGGCATGAACTTGATAAGACGCGTATTGAGTGGTAAGCGTTTCATTTATGCGTTTGTGAAGATCATGGATGTGAGAGGCAAAGTCCTGTGCAAATTGACTTGACTTAAACGATGGCGGTAACGGAAGCAAGTCAAGGGGCACGAGAGCTTTATAACCGTGCACGATCTCATTCGGGGACAAACCCGTGGACCTATTTTTGGAATTATTATATGCCAACTGAGCATGAGGGAGGATAAGGTCCCATGTACCCTTGTGGTCTCCCACAAGGCATCGAAGCAAACTACCTAAACTTCTGTTCACAACTTCTGTTTGCCCATCCGTCTGCGGATGGTATGCGGAAGAGAATAGAAGTTTGGTGCCCATAATCCTCCACAGAGTCTTCCAAAAATAACTAGTAAATTTCACATCCCTATCAGTAACTATAGACTTCGGAACTCCTCGATGGCCTACCACCTCTTTAAAATATAATTGTGCGACGTGTGACGCGTCGTTGGTTTTATTGCACGCGATAAAATAAGCCATTTTAGAGAATCGATCTACAACAACTAAGATAGAGTCGTGACGTCGAAATGTGATTGGGAGGCCGAGAATGAAGTCCATGCTAACGTCTTCCCAAGGAATAGACGGAATCGGAAGAGGGGTATAAAGCCCCGCGTTAGTTTTGTTCCCCTTAGCCAGTTGGCACGCTCGACAACTACCCACGATCTTACTAACCATGGCCTTAAGACCGGGCCAATAAAACTTGTCTTCAACTAACGTGATCGTCTTGTCACGACCAAAGTGTCCCCCTAATCCTCCACCATGCAATTCCCACACTATGAAGTGGCGTAGGGAGGAACGAGGGATGCAAAGCTTCGAATGGTTAAATAAGTAGCCGTCCCGAATGTAAAAAGAAGTAATGGTTGTCGGCGAGTCATCTTGGGTGGCGAAATAGGTGTCCTTAAAATCTGGGCAGTGGACGTACTCGTCCTTAATCCTATCGAAGCCAATCACCTTTACTTCTAGCGTGGAGAGCAATAACGAAACATGACTAAGGGCGTCGGCTACGCGGTTGAGAGTCCCCTTGAGGTGTTTGATAATGAAAGTATACTCCTGTAGATAGGAGACCCATTTGGCATGTCTGGGACTAACCTTAGTTTGAGAGTTAAGAAACCTTAGCGCTTCATGATCGGATAAGATGACAAACTCCTTAGGAAGTAAATAATGTCGCCAATGTTGGAGGCAACGAATAACCGCGTAAAACTCCCGATCATAATTGGAATAATTTAATTTTGGACCTGCTAGTTTCTCACTGAAATACCCCATAGGGTGGCCTTCCTGACTCAACACTCCACCAATTCCCACTCCAGACGCATCACATGACAACTCGAAAACCTTGGTAAAATCCGGTAGTCGCAAAAGGGGGGCTTCCGACATGCGTGATTTAATTAATTGGAACGCCGCAGCGGCTGAGTTCGTCCATGTAAATGCACCTTTTTTCATGCACTCGGTAATAAGGGCCATAATGCTACTAAAATCCTTAATAAATCGCCGATAAAATGTAGCGAGCCCGTGAAAACTCCTAACATCCTGAATGTTGGCGGGCTTGGGCCAATCTCTAATGGCTTGCACTTTCCTGGGGTCTACGTGGATCCCCTCCGAACTCACAATATAACCGAGGAACTCAACCGATGTCACATGGAAGGTACACTTCTTAATGTTCACAAATAATTTTTCCGATCTCAGCGTGGTAAGGATGGTTCTTAAATGTGACTCATGATCAATCGTGGAGGTGCTAAATACCAAGATATCGTCAAAATATACCACGATGAATTTTCCCATATAGGGTTGGAAGACGTGGGTCATCATCCTCGAAAACGTGCTCGGCGCATTGGAAAGTCCAAACGGCATAACTAACCACTCGTAGAGCCCTTCCTTAGACTTAAAGGCGGTTTTCCACTCGTCACCTTCCCTAATTCGGATCTGATGGTAGCCACTCCTAAGATCCAATTTCGAAAAAATCATAGCACCGGCTAACATGTCCAATAAATCATCCAAGCGAGGGATGGGAAAGCGATATTTAATAGAGATTTTATTAATAGCTCTACTATCCACACACATCCTCCATGAGCCGTCCTTCTTGGGGGCAAGTAAGGCGGGCACGACACACGGGCTCTTGCTGTGGCGGATAAAACCCTTTTGCAATAAATCTGAGATCTGGGTCTGCAACTCTAAGTGCGCGGAGGGGTTTAGCCGATAATGCGGGAGGTTGGGCAATGAAGAGCCCGGAATGAAATCAATAGCATGTTGGATTTCCCGCAACGGGGTAATTCAGCCGGTAGCTCTTCCGGGTACACATCCACAAACTCTTCTAGGAGTTTTTTCAACGCCGACGGCAAGTTCTCAAAAGGGGTTGCGTCTTCCTTAACTTGTAGGCACACTAAGGCATAGAGGACCCCATCTACAAGGGTAGTACGCTTCAATTCTTTCCTCCCTATCAGGCTCAACGTCTTCTTCTCGACCGGGACGACCGTATCCTTCGAGGGGGCCGAAGGATCCTTCGGCGGGGCAAAGCAGCAATAGCCTTTTTGAGTGGTAGAGTACCCCAAAAAGACACACTTAGTGGAACGGGGGGAAAGCTTGTCGCGGGTATCGGAGGGAGCGTGAACAAAGGCCGTACAGCCAAAGACACGGAGAGGAAGAGGAAAAGGTTCCTGGTGGGGGTAGAGAAGGGAGAAGGGAGTCCGGCCGTGGAGGACCGTGGAGGGAATGCGATTGATGAGATAGCAAGCGAGGAGCACAGCGTAGCCCCAATAGGAGCGAGGGACGTGCATCTGCGTCATGAGAGTACGCGCAACATCAAGCAGGTGACGGTTTTTACGCTCCGCCACCCCATTCTGTTGGGAGGTGTAAACACAAGTCGTTTGATGAATGAGGCCGTGTTGGTGAAAGAACGCGGAGAACTCATGAGACAGATATTCCTTGGCATTATCAGAACGTAAGACTTTAATCGAAATAGCAAACTGAGTCTTAATCATAAAGTAAAAAGATTGCCAAACAGAGAATAGTTCAGAGCGATCCTTTAAGAGATACACCCAGGTACAGCGAGTAAAATCATCGATAAAAGTTACAAAATAGGAACTGCCCCGACCAACAGTGAGGGTAGGAGCAGGACCCCATACATCAGAATGAACAATATCAAAAATGCGAGAGGAGCCACGGCCTTGCTTCGGTGGGAAGGAGGAGCGATGATGTTTGCCAAGCTGACACGCATCACAGTTGAGCGGAGAACTGGTGGGAGGTAAGTGGGGCAGAAGCTGACGAATAAGCCGGGGAGGAGGATGTCCAAGACGAAGATGCCACTGAAGGAGGTCAGCAGAGGAGGAGTAGGCAGAAAGAGCAGAAACATCGTCGAGGAAGTAGAGGCCGCCGCTCTCAGTCCCAGTAGCAATCGTCCGCTGGGTCCTCGGGTCCTGAAAAGAACAAGTAGTGGGAGTGAATAAAACGGAGCACTGAAGTTGCCGGCATAAAGTGGTAACTGATAACAAATTGCACGGGAACTTCGGGACATAGAGGGTATCCTCCAAGCAAAGCGATGGAGTGAGTTGAACCATGCCTGTCCCATGAACCGGAGACGGGGAACCATCCGCCACACGAACTGGGGGTAAGCGGTCATGGGTCTCCAGACGGGAGAAGCAATGAGGGTTGCCCGTCATATGATTGGTGGCACCGGAGTCAATCAGCCATTTACCTTGGGTAACGACGTGGGCACTACCTGACGTCGTGGCCACAGAGGCAGACGGCCTAGAAGAGGCGGAGGCCGAAGGAGCATCACCGGAAGGGCGAAGATGAGGATGTTTCTGCCAGCAGCGATCAACAGTATGGCCAGTACGACCACAGTGAGAGCAGAAGAACCGGGAGGAACCCCGTCCGCCTGAGGAGCCACGGCCACTCGGGCCCCCCCGCTGAGCCTGGTGTGCAAAGGAGTCCTGCGAAGGGGGGAGGCCAGCAGAGGCCGCTGGAGGAGAGAAGTAACGGCGGCAATGCGGGCCGCAGTGGCATCCAAAGTAGGAGATTCCGCCTCACCCAAGATCTGCTGGCGGATCATATCATAAGAGTCCGGAAGACGAAGAAGGTAACAAACAACCAGGAGTTCCTGGAAGTGTTTGTGCTGGTCGGCCAAGTCCGCAGAGAAGGGGCGATTCTGGAGGATTTCAGCCCCAAGAGCCTGGACCTGCTGATAAGCCGCAGCGGGGGACATGGAAGGGCGGGCGAAGAGGTCCGCATAGAGAGTATAAATGCGGGACGTCTGGCCCCCCTTAGAATAGAGAGCAGCGAGGTGAAGCCATGCGGCCTTGACCGTCTCATCATGGCGAATGACGGGAAGGCACTCATCAGAAAGGCTGTTGGCCAGCCAGGTGCGAACAAGAGCATCACTCGCATCCCAGTCATCAAACTCAGGAGAGGTGCGAGGAGGAGGGTCATCGGTGAGGTGATGACGCTTGCGTTGAGAACGAAGGAGAAAGGTGAAAGAAACGCTCCAATCGGGATAGTTGGAGCCCACAAGCTTGGAAAGGGTGCCAAGGTTACCCGAAGGAGGAGGAGGAGAAGGAGCTGCAGGAGTAGTGGTGAGACCGGAGGTAGTCATAGAACCCGGAAGCAGAAGAAGCCGCACGAACAGAGGCGGTTAGAAAAACAGAGGAAGACGCGCGAACAGGAGCGGCTAGAAAGAGGCACTGCGGGGAAGAGGTCGCGCGGTCTAAAAAGGCCGAGCGAACAGAAGAGAGGAGAAGAGCAGGTGACCGCGACCAAGATGCGGGTAAGAAAGAGACAACCCGCACGGTCAGGCAGATCACAGCAGCGGCAAGAAGGCGGGCAAAGGCACTGCGGGGAAGAAGTCGCACGAACTGAGAAGCCCGAGCGAACAGAAAAGAGGAGAAGAGCTGGCGACCGCGACCAAGATGCGGGTGAGAAAGGAACAACCCGCACGGTCAGGCAGATCACAGCAGCAAACCGCGTGGAGAGAGACACACGCGGACAGGGACAGACCGCAGCGACTAGGAAGTCGGAGAGGCAAGAAAGAACAAGAGGCGCGGCGACAACTAAACAGGTCGGCGCGACAAAGAGAAGAAGGAGAGGAGAACCAAGAAGGAGCAAGCCGCGTGAACAGGTCTGCGGACAAGAAACAAGCCGCGCGGATAGAAACAAGCCGCGCGGATAGAAGAGAGGGCAAGCCGCGAATCAAGTCGCAGAACGCCGAAAAGAAGCCGCGAACAACAGAGGGCGCACAGAATCAGGAGGAAATGACCGTGTGCTCTGATACCATGTTAGAAAGTAGAGACAAGAAGCGAAAAGACTAGAACAAGAGAATAAACTTTTGAATAATTGAAATTTTATTATCCAAAAAAGATATCATTTACAAAGGTATGGCCTCCCTTATATAGAATGGAGGAGATAAGAAAGAGAGTATACAAACAATGTGGGACTAAACATTTACAGGCTGAGCGGCTAGAATAATGGAGACCGATCAGGCCGCGCGGTTAGACAGATGGGATAACCGCTCGGCAACTCCAGCAGGATAGAACAAGCCGTAGAGTGAGACCGCCAGACCGCCCGGTCTACAAACCGCTGGATCAGACCGCTAAGCCGCTCGGTCTACAAACCGATGGATCAGACCGCTAAGCCGCCCGGTCTAATACTTCAACACATAGTAAGGCATATAGAATATTTAATAGAAAAACACTGGTGGTAGAAGAATCGATACATGTTGTATTTGATGAGACGAGCTTGTTGCAAAGTAATCCGTCTAGTGTGCTCATTGAACATGCAGGTGCAAAGCTGAAAGAAACTAGCTTGGATGAACCGTCCGAAGACAAAGGCGAAAAGTTCATCAAGATCACCACTCCAACCCCTATTGGAGAGGCTGATGATCAAGATGAAGGAGTCATCCAAGTTGAAGAAATCACTCCAGTGATTAAAGATAATCCAGATGGAAGAACTTTAGAGCTCAGACATCTGAAGGATCACCCCATGGACCAGATTATAGGAGATACCCGGGACGGTGTCAGAACTCGAAGAGGTACAACTAAGGAGAATCTTCATTTAAGCTTTCTCTCGTAGGTTGAACCAAAGAAGTTTGAGGACGCAAACACAGATGCATCGTGGATATTGGCAATGGAAGAAGAGCTAAATCAGTTTAAGCGCTACAATGTATGAAAGCTTGTTCCAAGACCCAAAGGGAAGAACGTCATTAGAAAAAAATGGGTCTACAGGAACAAGATGGATGAGGACGGGACGATCATAAAGAACAAGGCCAGACTCGTCGCTAAAGGCTATCGTCAAGAAGAAGGAATCGATTTCGATCAGACATATGCTCCAGTGGCAAGGCTGGAGGCAATAAGGTTGTTCCTAGCTTATGCTGCATTCAAAGGCTTCATCGTCTATCAGATGGACGTGAAGTCTGTCTTCCTAAATGGTAACAAAAAGGAGGAAGTGTATGTGGAACAACCTCCAGGTTTTGTTGATCCTAACTTTCCTGATTATGTATATTTCCTGCACAAGGCCCTATATGGTCTGAAACAAGCTCCTAGAGCTTGGTATGAGTTGTTGTCTAGCTTTCTACTTGAGAACAAGTTCAGAAGGGGAAAGATAGACAGGACATTATTTCTTAGGGAAATAAAAGGAAAGATTTTGCTAGTGCAAATATATGTTGACGACATTATCTTTGGCTCTACAGACGATAACCTCTGCAAAAAGTTCTCAAAACTTATGCAAGGGAAGTTTAAAATGAGCAGTATGAGCGAGCTGAAGTATTTCTTAGGACTTCAGGTGAAACAATCTGAAGATGGAATTTTCATCTCGCAGACCAAGTTCACCAAAGAACTGATTAAGAAATTCGGAATGGAAAACGCAACCTCTATGAGGACTCCAATGGGCTCAACTATGTTTCTGGACAAGGATGAAAAAGGGAAACCTTTTAATGAAACCAAGTATAGAAGCATAATTGGATCCTTGCTCTACCTTACTGCCAGTAGACCCGACATAATGTTTTCAACATGTGTTTGTGCTAGATTTTAGGTGAACTCTAAGGAATCTCACTACGCTGCTGCAAAGCGGATTTTGAGATACCTTAAAAGCACACCAAATCTTGGCTTATGGTACCCAAGAAGTAATGACAGCGAACTAATTGGTTTTTCAGATGCAGATTTTGCAGGAAGCAGAGATGACAGGAAAAGCACCTCCGGGACGTGCCAATTCTTTGGAAGAAGGCTAATCTCCTGGAGAAGTAAGAAGCAGAACTGTGTCGCAATCTCAACGGCCGAGTCAGAGTACATCTCTGCAGGCAGTTACTGCGCACAGTTACTTTGGATAAGGAATTAGTTCGAAGATTACAACATGCAGTTTAAGAATATCACATTGTTTTGCGACTCTTCCAGCACAATTGCAATAGCCAACAATCCAGTCTCGTTATAATGCCCCGAAACTCAAAAGAGCGACGGGGGACGTTTTGGGCCAGTTTTGGGTTATGGCAGGAGGCACACGGCCTGGGACACGGGCGTGTCCCAGGGCGTGTCGACCCGTGTCGACACTCAGCCCACGAAGTCGACACTCTGCGCTCGACGAAGTGTCGAGACATGGCACACGGCCTGCGACACGGGCGTGTCGCAGGGCGTGTCGACCTGTGTCGACTCTCGTCCCGGGGAGTCGAAGAACTTTGCTCGACGATGTGTCGAGACAAGACACACGGCCTAGGACACGGGCGTGTCCAAGGCCGTGTCGTCAGGTTGACGATCTTTGCTCGACGAAGTGTCGAGACCGTGTACACGGCCTGGAGCCTAGGCGTGTTGAGGTAGACACGGGCAAGGACACGGGCGTGTCCTAGAACTCGTGCAGTGCTCGGGTTGTTTTCGGGGAAAATCGATGGGGGTACACGGCCGGTCACACGGCCGTGTCAGGTGGAACACGGGCGTATCAGGTCGAACACGGGCGTGTTCGACGCCTGTGTGTTATTCCAGGCGAGTCAATTTTGACGGTGAATGAGGCACACAGCCCTGTACACGGGCGTGTGCCAGGCCGTGTGCGATCCATATTGGGCATTTCAGTCCCGAATCAAAGCCGTTCATTTCTTTAATTGATGATCCAACGGCTGGGGGTAATTCCTAAAGGGATATACCCGGGATTGGGCCTTAGAAACCCTCACTTTTCATGAGTGGTTATCTTTCTAAAGCTTAGAGAGAGAGGAGAGCCAAGGAAGGAAGAAGTAGCTAGATCCGGCCATTGGAGGAGCTTCGAAGCTCCAAATCGCGAGCCGACTCCGGATCCACGGAGGCAAAGCTAGTGCGGTGTTTTTCATCTGCTTACTTTTCCATGGCACCAAAGAAGAATGCAAGGGTAACGATTCTCATCATGAGCATGTGTAGCTCTCCTTCTTTGCATAGGAAGCCCGCTCTCGCGAGTTTGCGGTGAGTTGGAGGCATTCCTTCGGGTAGATATGTGAAGTCCTCGTTGTGTAGAGTCCGTAAGCGAGAACGGACATAGGCATGATGTGTGAAGCCTATCCGGACATGTTGGTCTGGATCAGTGATGTTGCATTGCATAATGTCGGAGAAGACTCCATGCTATTGGTTGTTTTTCAGGTTTTCTACACGGTAGATTGCAACAGGGAGCCTTGGGGATTAACCCAAAGGTGCACCCGGAAAATTGGGCGGATGCGTGATCTTGCCAACTTGGTGGCCTGAGAGCCAAAAAGTTGCAGACATAGGGCAACACTCGCACAGCCGGACAAAGCATATCGAGCTAAGGTATCATTTCATCCGGGAGCATGTAGAACATGGGGAAATAGATCTCCAATATGTCCCCACCGACAGGCAAGTTGCAGACATTTTCACGAAGCCTCTGGATGAGACCAAGTTCTCATTCTTCAAAACTGAACTTGGGATGCTCAACAAGAAAGATTAGAGCAGTTTGTATATCAAGAAAGCAAAGTAAATTAAAAGGTTAGTCAAAATCTGACTTTTTAAAGTTTTCTTCTCTCTCTGACTCAAGTAAGACCTGACCTACTCAAGAAACTAAAGGACCTACTCGAGTAGTCTATTCAACTTACTCGAGTAAGGCAACTCATGTACTCGTGTAGTCCACTTCAACTACTCGAGTCAATCGGCTTTACTTGATTACCTTATAGAGACCCACTTGAGTAACTCCATCTACTCGAGTAGTTCAACCTCATCTACTCGAGTACCTCATTATTTCTCGTGTAAGTGTCGCTTTAGCTTTCGATTTTCTTATACGCCAACCCAGGCTTATGCCGCCGTTTCTTTTAAGTTATTTCCTTCTCGTTGATTAGACATAAATACCTAGGGCTTATAAATTCGAAATTCGAAATTGATTTTACACGAGATCATTTCCAATCTCTCGAGTACCCGTCCGTCGCTTCGTATTCATTCGAGAAACTGCAGAGCCGCGACTGTTCCTCTTCCCCCGACAGCTTTTTTTTCATTTTTTGGATCATTGTCGCCGTCTCCAAGATTGGTGTAGGTTCGGAGCTTGTTACCGCTGGAATTGCCGAGCTTTCAGATGATTTCCACAACTTACTAGTTCTTCTAGATACCGCCGGACTTTCCTTCGCTCTTCAAGAACCCTGCCGAATCCTCTTCCCCGAGGTAGCAGAATTCTTCACAAATCTGCAGGTCAAAAGGAATGACATAGTTCTAAAATCCAAAGTGCAAGGTCTGAAAATCAAACTTACTGCGACAACTGTTTCTCAACTCCTCCGTCTACCAGTCGTCACTGCAGCAGACAATCTCGATGAAGAAGATTCCTACAGAACCTGCTTGTTCTGTGGGATTTCGCCTGAAGTCCAGTCTATCAAACGATCAGACATGAACGTAGAAGGAAAATTTCTGGTTGATGTTATTGGAAAGATTTTGCTGTGCAAGACCAACTCCATAAGAGACATTCCATTGTATTTCTTCGACAAAATGCAAGTCATTGTCTGTCGCAAGAAATTCCAATTTGGTATGCTGATTCTGGATAAAATCAAGGACAGTTTAAAATCCCCCAACTACGCCAGAATAATCTCTCTGCTCCTCCATGAAACAAATCCCCAAGTTTTCAACTTATCCAAAGGGACCCCTCTTCACCACATGAAGAAGGTCTCCATTTCTTCTATTCAGAGATGGGAGCTCAAGCTGAAAAATCCTGCACAAGCTGCTAAGATTTCAGAAGTTCTAGCCTTCGAGGACAGGACTCCATCTCCCTCTCCTCAACATGTGGCCAGCTCCTCTGGTGCACCAAGTGAGGGGGAGCCTGCTCCTTCAATTTCAGTCAGGAATCCCTCTCCAACTACTTCCCTGCCTCATACTCCACAAACTCCAGCAACTCCTTCAGATCAGATACCTCAAGAATCTCTTCTCTCAACAGCTGCTGTTATAGATGCAATGATTGCAAAGCTCACTAAAGAAGTGTTGTTTATTCCTCCTCTATCTCCTCCAGCCCCATCCTCTGAAATTCCCAAAGACACCACTCCTGAACATTCTCCAGCCAGGACACCAGCCAAATCTCCTGATGCTCTCAAAGACCAGCAAGACACAATTCTTATTTCTGATGAGCCCTCTCTAGAGCTAGCAGAAGCTCCTCTCAGAAACCTAGATTTCTCTCTCCCTCAGGTTACAGAAGAAGGGGTTGCTATCATTCCTACCACAAGAGCTCACAGCTCTGTGATCATTGAAGAAATAGCTCAATGGGTAACTCCTCTTCTTCCTTCTGCTGCTCCTTCAACTTCAGTTGTTGCTGCTACCTCTCCCTCTCCAGATTTGTTGTCCCAAATCTCTCTTCTGCTGCAAGAACAAAGAAATATTTTGATACTTCTCTAAAGACTGTAACTGACAAGGTAACTGCTCTCGAGACTGAGATGAGCAGAGGATTTGTTTAAATTCAGCATAATACTGACAAGCTCAAGTACTTATTTCAACTTGGTGGCAAAGCCCTAGACCACACTGTCACTAGTGTTGGAGAAGTTATGGAACAAGGTGTCACCCTTGCAAATAATCAAATTGAACTGGACAAGAGAAATGAAGCCAACAAAGTGAAAATCTATGAAGAAGTTGGTCTTTTTAAAGAAGATGCTATAACAAAGCTATCTGTTGAAGTCAGAAAGGGGGAGGGATTAGTAAAAGAATTTCTAGAAAAATCTGCTGCTCTCCAACAGGGACTATGGGAAACTCATGTGGAGAAAATTAAGGCTGATGTGTTAGCCCAGATACAGAGTGTCAAGTTCCACACTTATGACACTGCTATTTGGATGCACAACCAGATTCTGCCAGACCTTGCTGCTGACCCCAACATCATTCCTCATCATTTAAATCCTCTAGCTACAGATGTCTCTGCCCCAGCTGCTGCTCTGTAACCTACCTTCTCTCCCAGGCCTGGAGACTCAGTTCCTCCTCCAGACACCTATGTTCAAGGCTGGGAAGAAGATCCTGCTGACATTTTCCTTCAGGCTCCTCCAGAGATCAAAACTTACAAGAAGAAAAGGAAGTATGGTGAAGGCCCTTCTGCTAGCAAGACTGCTCCTGCTAAGGCTCCTGAACATGCTGAAGTTTGGTCTCCAACCTCCAAATCCCTGATTCTGGAAACTCTCAGATTAGTTATGGAATTCCATGAGAGCAGGAATATTCATTACAGCTCATATGAATGGGAACTTTATGAAAAATCCATGACCAAGAGAAAAATCTATGACAGAGAATATGGGTGGAAAAACCCTGCTGCCCCTCCTAGACCTCCCAAGTATTATCCAAAACCCTACTGTTACTAGAGGAGACAACAAGAGAAATTGGACAGACAACAGAATCAAGGCTGATTTTCAAGGATTTTTGAGATTGTGAAATGATTGACTGTATAGTTGATAATCTTGGACATTCTTATTTATATGATTCTAAGTTTTTGCTCTGATTATCCTTTCTCATAGTCTATTGCTTGCTTGCACATTTTTCTACTTAGTAATTTTTATGTCTATAATTCACTTTAGTGTAATGGGTTCTGACTTCAACAAATAGGGGGAGATTGTTGGGAACTATGTCCACATTAACCCAGATTTAATGAAGTCACCCTGGAACTAAGATGAATTAGTTTGTATTTGATGCTTCGTTTGAGGTATGTGTTTGCAGGACTCCAATGGGAAGTGTAGACCAATGTCAGTCTACAATGGGTCATCAAACACAGGACCATACAGTGTAATCCCTCATTGTGTGTTCCAAAGTGTTGACTCATGTGTAGCCTCTCTATTGGGATACACTTCATATTCAAGCTATAGGACTGTGAAAAGACATGATGTTGATTCCCCTCTAGTAGAAGAAAATTTACTGACAGAAATTTCTCTAAGTATTTCTCTCGAGTAGGTCCTTAACTACTCGAGTAGATTGCTTGAGATATACTTGAGTGAAACTTCTGCATAACTCGAGTAAGAAAATTCTTCCTCTCGTGAAGTTAAGTAAAACACTCGAGTAGTTCACTGACATACTCGAGTAGCTTACTTAACTACTCGAGTAGATCTCTCTTCCTACTCGAGTTGCCCAGAGTTCAGTTTCCAAGTTTTTCTAAGTAAATCACTCAAGTAGTCCAAGTCAGATACTCGAGTAGCTTATTCTGTCTCAAGTAGTTCATACTCGAGTAGTTCCAGATTTCTCTTTCTCAGAATTCTTCTAAGTCATTTACTCGAGTAGGTACTTTGTATACTCGAGTAGTTCTCGACATTGTGTCGAGTAACTCCCTTCTCTGTGTCGAGTAGTTAAGAAATACTCGAGTAAGTCCTTCATATACTCGAGATGATTTCTTTCCTCTCGAGTAGTTCAATCTGACTACTCGAGTAGCTGTTTCTCCCGTGTGCAGAATATTTCTAAGTGTTTGTCTCGAGTAGTTCTTCTAACCACTCGAGTAGTTCAATTCTGCCTACTCGAGTAGTACAACTTGTACTCGAGTAATTCAACTCCTTCCCGTGAAACTTCTCTGTGTACTCGAGTAGATCTTCTAAGCACTCGAGTAGTTGATTATATATACTCGAGTAGTTGCCCTCAACCTACTCGAGTAGTCATGAATTATATACCCGAGTAATATTTCTTTGCTTACTCGAGTAGTCATTGACCTACTCGAGTTGTTTTATACCTACTCGTGTATATGACCTCATTTTCTCTAAAATTTCTTCTAAGTCCAGATTTGATAGATTTTCAAATTCAGTGACATGATTGGTCCACGTGTACGTCATTAAAACCAATTATGACCGTTATTAGTACTCCTATAAAAGGTCTTGTCTAATCGACAAAATCCTAATCAGAAAACAAGTTTTTCAAGAAGAAAATTATTCTAAGTTTTGCATCCACCTCTTTCCAAAATGAATCGTTGTTTCCTCTCTCTCTCTCTCTTCACGAAACGAAAGCCTCCGCCGCCGCTATTCTTCTCCGGTAAGGGCTTCGATTTTCAGAGGAAATAAACTAAAGAAAGCTCTCCAGATCGAGATCGTTTTTCGCATACTCATCATCTGTCCGATCGTGGAAGCAAGGAGTTCAGATCTACTGTTGCCGAGAATTTTTCTTCAATTTTTCTGATAAAGCCGCACGCCAAGAAGAAAATTCCAGTTCCTGTTTTATTTTCAGATCTGAACCAGACAATATCACTATTTGTATTTTTCAATACTTATATTTCATTTCTGTAGGAGAATTTTTCTCCGAGTGTAGGAGTTTTCCACTCCGAGTTTGTAGGAAGGTGTTTCTTCCGAGTTGTAGATCCAGTGGATTGGATTGAGATTGTAGGAACTTTGTTCCGAGGGTAGGATTGATTTTCAATCCGAGATAGTGGAGTAGCCGAGTCTAGTTTATTGCTAGATCGATGAGGGAAAGTTGATGTACCCAAGATCGGGGAACCACTGTAAATATTGTCTCGTATGTGATAATTTGGTAGATAGATCTGTGCTGAGTTCTAAGATTTTTTTTTCCGCAAAAGATGCACAACTCACCTATTCACCCCCCTCTAGGTGATTTAGGTTGACAACTATTATCTTTCAGAGGGTATCTGTGTTGCTTGCCAAAAGGGCAAGCAGACTAAGACCTCCTTCAAGAGCATTGGGGTCAAGGATTCTGTAAGATGCTTGTATCTCCTGCATATGGACTTGTTTTGTCCTATGTCTGTTCATAGTCTAGGTAGGAAGGTCTACACCCTTGTGGTGGTGGATGAATTTTCCAAGTTTACTTGGGTGTTCTTCCTTAGAAGAAAGGATGAAACAAGACTCTCATAGAAGCTGAGAGAACACTATTGAGTGACACTTCTCTCCTTGAATATTTCTAGGCTGAGGCAGTTAACACTGCATGTCATGTGCTCAATAGGGCTTCTATCACCAAAGGCCACAAGAAGACTCCCTATGAGATCTTGAAGGGCAGAAAACCAAACATATCCTACTTCAGGATCTTTGGTTGCAAGTGTTTCATCCTGGACAATGGTAAGTCAAAAATGACTAAGTTTGCTGTCAAATCACATAAAGGGATATTTGTTGGGTACATCAATAATAGTAGGGCATATAGAGTCTACAACTTGATAAATCAAGTTGTAGAAGAGTCTGTCCATGTAGTGTTTGATGAGTCATACATGATTAACAGGGAGTTGTCAAGCTCTTTGCCTAGCTCTGCAAGAATAGAAGTCATGATGGAAAAGCTCTCCATCAAAGATAAAGACCCAGATTTGCAAGAAGATTGTGGAGAGGGATGCTGTCTAGAGGAAGCACAGGGCAGTCAAGCTAGAAATGAAGACCAACGTCCTGAAGAAAATGATAATCAGCAGGAAGCAGTCAGACTGCCCCCAACAGTCAGATATCTTAGAGATTATCCTCTAGAGCATATAATAGGTGAGGCTAGCCAAGTTGTACAGACCAGAAGCAGGAGTCTCAATACAACACTCTATTCCAGCTTCCTGTCACGAGGAGTGCACAAGAAATTTGAAGAAGCAAATCAAGACCAATTCTGGATTGGTGTAATGCATGAAGAACTGAACCGGTTCAAAAGGTGCAAGGTCTGGAAGGTGGCTCCCAGACCCAATGGACACAATGTCATTGGAGTCTATTGGATTTTCAGAAATAAACTTGATGAAATTGGCATTGTAATCAAGAATAAAGCCAGACTAGTGGCCAAAGGGTATAGACAGAAAGAAGGATTGATTATGATCAAACCTTTTCCCTAGTTGCAAGGTTGGAAGCAATCAGACTATTCCTTGCATTTGCAGCCTTCCAGGGATTCAAGGTATTCCAGATGGATGTCAAGTCAGCCTTCCTGAAAGGAGACTTGAAGGAAGAGGTTTATGTAGAATAGCCTCCAAGTTTTATTGATTCTAACTCTCCCACTGCTGTATATTGACTTAGGAAAGCTCTTTATGGGCTCAAGCAAGCCCCAAGATCATGGTATGAGACATTCTCTACCTTCCTCATTGAGCACAAATTCTCAAGGGGGGAAGATAAACAATACCCTCTTCCTAAGGGAATCTAAGGGCAAGATCATCCTAGTCCATATTTATGTTGATGACATAATATTTGGCTCTACTGATGACAAACTCTGCAGAAAGTTTGCAAAACTTATGTAAGGGAAGTTTAAGATGAGTAGTATGGGTGAATTGAAGTTTTTCTTGGGACTCCAAGTAAAACAGACTGATGATGGTCTATCCATATCCCAGTCAAAATTCACCATGGAGATAATCAAGAAATTTGGCATGGAGAATGCTTCCACCATAAGAAATCACATGAGCTCAAGTATGTCTATAGGCAAAGATTATCCAGGGAAGTCTGTTGATCAAAATATGTATAGAGGTATAGTTGGCTCCCTTCTCTACCTCACAGCAAGTAGGCCTGACATTATGTATGCAACATGTGTCTGTGCTTGGTATCAGGCATGCACTAAAGATTCTCACTATACTACTGTGAAAAGAATCTTGAGATATCTTAAGGGCACCCCAGATCTTGGCCTATGGTACCACAGGAATGAGGAATTTTAACTAACTAGCTATTCAGGTGCAGATTTTGCAGGCTGCAAGGAGGACAGTAAGAGCACTTCAGGCTCCTATCAATTTCTAGGTGGAAGGCTTGTCTCTTGGAGTAGTAAGAAACAGATAAGTGTTGCAATCTCAACAACCGAGTCAGAGTATATTTCAGCTGGAAGCTGTTGTGCTCAGTTTCTATGGATTCAGCATCAAATTCAGGACTACAATGTTCAGATTAGTAGAACTCCACTCTTTTGTGATTCTACTAGTGCAATTTCTATAGCTAGGAATCCTATCTCCCATAGCAGGACTAAGCATATAGAAATTAGGTATCATTTCATTAAAGAACATGTGGAAAGGGAAGACATCTCCCTTGAGTTTGTCTCCATAGACAAGCAAGTGGCTGAAATCTTCACTAAGCCACTAGATGAATCTAAGTTCAACACCTTCAAATTTGAATTGGGCATGTTGAATCTTGTGTAGCTTCAATTCTCTCTTCTACCATTTGCTGTATTGTTTATTTTGTAGGTAGAAAAATCTCTTCCTACAGATACTGAATATGGCGTGCAACTGTTGAGGTGGAGCTTGCCCAACATCTGAGATAGATAGGGGGAGAATAACCTATCAGTATGCTCCATATTGCAAAAGTCAAAAGGTGGAGGAAAGAAGTCAAGGGCTAAGAATACAGCCAAGTGGAACAGTAAGGATGGCAACATGCAAGGGGGAGTAAGTAATTCTCCACAGGCTGTAGAAATGGTAACACTTCCCCTCTATACTACTGTTAATTTTTGTTATGATGAAATGTTGTGTTGTCAATGTCCTGTATTATTTTGACTTCGTCAAATAGGGGGAGATTGTTGGGTATATTGATCCCAATATCCCAGATTTGCAAGAAGTCGAGCGCGTCAATGACATACACACATAATGTATTTGATGTGTGCTTTAGTTCATGTATGCAGGTAGTCCATGATTGGACAAGTGAAGAAAAATGAGTTGGGCAGTAAACTCACATTTCGTCGAACTCAGCTCAGAGTTCGTCGAACACAGCTCGCTGATCGTCGAGCGCAACTCAACATACAAGATTAAAGTTTATCGAGCTCAGGCCACAAGTCGTCGAACTCAGCTCAACTCTTACTAAGCTAAAGCCAGAAAAATCAACTAAGGCAAAAAGTGTTGAGTCCGCTGAGAAGAAGTCATTGAGACTGCTAAGACAGCTGAGTCAGCTGAGAAGATATCGTTGAGACCACGGTGACAGCTGAGACAGCTGGGAACATAGCGTTAAGACAGTTGAAGGCAACTGAGAAGATAGCGCTGAGACCGCTGAGACAGGTGAGATAGCTGAGAAGATAGCGTTGAGACGGCTGAGACAGCATAGACAAATTAGCTGGATTTTTTCTAAGTCCAGAAGCGTTGAGTGAAGCAGGTTCACTCAACGCTTCTAATTAAGAAGAAAGTGTTGAAACAAAGGCTTGTCTCAGCTAATAATGAAAAACCACTGACACCGTTGAGACAAAACCGCTGAGACAGTTAAGTGCAAAAACTGCTGAGACAGCAGATAAGAAGAAAGTGCTGAGACAAAGGCTTGTCTCATCTGATAATGAGAAACCATTGAGACAAAACCGCTGAGACAAAGCCCAGGAAAGTTTCTAAGTCCAGAAGCGCTGAGAGCCAAGGCTAATGGCGTTGAGTGTCTTAACACCACTCAACGCTTAATGGGATTCTGAAAATTTTCTTAGTGCAGATGTTGATGACCACTGCTGACGTCATCAAAGTCAAAATTGCTGGAAGTAATTATGGGAAAGCTGCTACAGCGCCGAAAGATGTTTTATCCCTTTCTGATGGAGATGGAGCTCACCAATCCTTGGTGGGCCCACATAATATTGTGTCGTTGATTCAAATCAACACATATAAGAGGGGAATCAAAAAAGGGATTAGGGTTAACGAATAGAAACGAACAGAAAGTGTTGGGTATTACATCCACACTAACCCAGATTTGATGAAGTCACCCTGGAACTAAGATGAATTAAGTTGTATTTGATGCTTGGGTTGAGTTATATGTTTGCAGGAATTTCACTGGGAAGTGTAGACCAATGTCAGTCCACAGTGGGTCACCAAACACAGGAACTGTGCAATGTAATCCCTCATTGCATGTTCCAAGGTGTTGACTCATGTGTGGTCTCTCTATTGGGATACACTTCATATTCAAGCTATTGGACCTTGGGAAAAGAATTGGAAGTTAACTACATTAGAAGAAAGAGTTTCCAACAACAAAATTCTCTAAGTCTTTTACTCGAGTAGGTCCATAACTACTCGAGTAGATTGGTTATAATTTACTCGAGTAAAGAAGCTTTATACTCGAGTACTTAAGTGTATCTCTCGTGTAGCTAAGTCATGTACTCGAGTAGACTTAGTCATATACTCGAGTAGCATGTTTATATACTCGAGTAGATCATTCATTATACCCGAGTATTAAAGGCTTCACTCGTCAAAATTCTTCTAAGTCATGGACTCGAGTAAATACACTCATATACTCGAGTAAGTATACTCACATACTCGAGTAGATAGAAATATACTCGAGTAGTTCATTATACCTACTCGAGTAATTTTCCTAACTCCAGAATTTTCTAAGTCTTTTACTCGAGTAGAACTTTCACGTACTCGAGTAGATCACTTCCTCTCGAGTAGTTTAGTTCAACTACTCGAGTAGCTGCTTGCTGACGTCTTCAGAAATTATTCCAAGTATTCCACTCGAGTAGTCCTTCATGTACTCGAGTATTTTATGTAATATACTCGAGTAGTCCTTTCTTGTACTCGAGTAGATCCTTCATGTACTTGAGTAAGTCACTATACATACTCGAGTAGTTCTATCTGCTTACTCGATTAGTTGGTTTCTACCTACTCGAATAGTCTATCTTTATATACCCGAGTATGTTCTCCTTCATGTACTCGAGTAGTTATTCAACTACTCGAGTAGCTCTTCTCTTACTCGTGTATATGGCTGAACTTTCCTGAAATTTTGTCTAAGTCTTTTTCTGACGGGATTTTCAAATCACGCGACATGATTGGTCCACGTGTACATTATTATGACCGATTATGACCGTTATTCTCTCCTATATAAAGTCTTGTCAGAAAATGACAAACCCTAAGTATTCTCTAAGCTTTCATTGTCAATTTATTTTAAGAAAGTTTTTCAGCCGACTCCTCTCTCTGTTTTCACGGAACGGAAGCTGCCGCCGCAGCCATCTTCTCCGGCCACTGCTTCTAATTTCAGAGGATTCATTCTGAAGAAAGTTACAAATCGAGATCGACATCACTGTTCGTCTTCTCTCTCTGATTCTGTAAAAGCAAAGAAGATCCAGATCTGGGCCGAGATTTTCTTCACCGATTTCTGAAACTGCTGCAAAGTTCATAAGAAGAAGAGTCTGACCGTTTCATCAGATCTGATTGGATTTACTGTTTGTATAACATTTCTAAAACTTTATTAATCTTGTAGGAGAAAGTTTCTCTGAGTGTAGGAGTTTTTCACTCCGAGTTTGTAGGAAGTGTTATCTTCCGAGGTGTAGATCCCGTTGTTTGGATCGAGTTTGTAGGAACTTTGTTCCGAGGGTAGGATCGGTTTTTCGATCCGAGATAGTGGAGTAGCCGAGTCTAGTTGATTGTTAGATCGGTGAGGGAAAGTGGATGTACCCAAGGTCGGGGAACCACTATAAATCTTGTGTCGTCTGTGATATTGGTAGATAGTTATGTGTTGTGCTCTAAATATTTTTTTTATTCCGCAAAAGACGCACAACTCACCTATTCACCCCCCCTCTAGGTGATTTAGGTTGACAACTGTTTTATTTCAATTGGTATCAGAGTCGGGTTAATCGCCAAAAGGTTAACACCTTGATCAGATCCAAATCTATTGTCTGAAAGATTCTACCATAAAATGGACAAGGGCAAAGATTTCGCCAAGCTTCCACTGTGCAACAAAAATAACTTTCCCATGTGGAAAGAAAGGATAAAATTTTTCATGAAAGTTGTGGATCCAAGGATCTTCATGATCGTTGAAGAAGGTCCTTACGTTCACATGACTACGTCCACTATCGACCCTACCAAGAAAGTTCCCAAAAAGCTAATGGATCTCGACAAAGACGAGATTGCACTTGTCTCCCTCGACATGAAAGCTAAGAACATTATAGCAAGTGTAGTCGATGACTCGATGCTGCAAAATTTGATTCACTGCCAATCGGCTAAGGATATGTGGCATTCCTTAGTCACTTTGATGGAAGGAACTGAAGAAGTAAGGGATGATCGGAGATCCCTTCTCAACCAGAAATATGAAGCATTCTGACAAGGGAACAAGGAAACAATTGCCGACACCTTTGAAAACTTCTTCAAAATTGTGAATGGCCTAAGGGTGTATGGTCGTGTCTTCACCAACGGAGAACTGAACGACAAACTCTTGAGATCCCTAACCAAGGAATGGGATAACAAGGTATGCGCCATCAGGTAGTTCAGGAAGCTAGCTGAAACGGACCCGCAAAATCTCTTTGGAAAGCTTATGTCTTATGAACTCCAAATCAATACAAGAAAAGCTAAAGAAGAGAAAGGCAGGTCTGCACTCAAGGAGAAATCTGTCGCTTTGAAGGCAGACACCTCCAGAAAGACTAAGGCTGCCTCCCCCGCTCCAGCTCCAGAAGTTGATGAAGAAGAAGAAACATCAGAGCCTAGCACTTCAGGCTGTGAACTATCTGAAGGAGAGTTTTCCTTACTATCAAGGCAATTCAAGAAGTTTCTTAATAAAAAGAAACAATGGAAAGGCAAGGATGCCTCATACATAAGATCGCAGTACGATGGCGATCGACAAAGAAAAGGCTCAAGCAGCCATGAAAGGTACAATACTAAACAGAACAAATACGTTTCAACTGACATCATTTGCTATTGCTGTAACAAGTCAGGTCACGTCATTGTTGACTGCCCTCATAAGAAGAAGGAGGGTGGTAGAAGAGAAGAGAAGAAATCCTCACACAACAAGAAGAGGAAAGAGAAGAGCCACATAGCCAAAAAGAGCAAGACTCTTAGCGACTCCGACTCATCTGAGTCAAGTGAAGAAGAAGAAGCTTATTTTGGGCTAATGTCTCAAACAGATGATGAACAAGAGCCCCAGTTCGCTGGGAAGGTAAACTCTCATACCCCTCTTTCAAATCTGAAGTCTCTGAACATGACTGCGAGGGAAGCTCCTCTGACGATGAGTCAAAATTAATGGCCCAGTACAAGGAGTTAATCATGGCTTACGACAAATGTCGTCGAGTCGTGAAGACTAAAGCTAAAGAGATCAAATCTCTAAAAGCCGAAGAGAGCATCTTGAGAGAGAAAGTCGCAAAGACTGACTCCCTCGAAGAAAACTACAATAATGCTATTGATGAATATAACAAGGCTCTTGAGTACCTTGACTTTAAGGAGAAGATCATCAAAGAATTGTAAGCCCAACTTGCGGCTGAAATGAAAATTGTTGAGAGTTTCTCGAAGCCCAAAACAGTTCTTTCATTCATTGCTGAATTCTCAGCAAAGGCCAAGGGAGCTGGACTAGGCCATGAAGAAGCTCCTAGTAAATCCTCTAGGAGAAACAAGAATCAACGGAAGAATAAGGCCGCCAAAAGGCCTTAGCGAAAGAGAAGGGGAAAGCCCCTCAAGATCAAACTACATTCAAGAAAGTCATCTTTCCGACAAATGAGTTTGATTTTGACTCATCCTACGGGCACTTTGCTAGGCCTACCTATGTAGAGCCTAAGTCCCGCTATCAAGGATGGACTCGACCCCGAAACTTTGGCAAAAGTGTCTTTAAGGCACCTTATGAAGAAATTATTCTTCAGAGCTATGGCCCTTTCAATCATGGGCATAACTTCAAGAAGGCACCAAAGACAAAGCCTGTTGTAGAGAAGCCCATAAAGGAGAAGAAGCCATGTGATTGCCATCATCATGAGACATCTTTCTCCAAGAATGCTGCCCCTGCTAGACCACAATTCCAAAAGGTCAAGTAGGAGATCTTGAGGCAAAGGTACAACAGATTTGACTGTTGGTGCAGTGGCAAGGTTGGTCACTTCGCCATAGATTGCTGGTTCAATTCCAGAAATGTTGCAACCCCTCGTGTCAGCAATATGAGAAAGACCGCTCATAATACTAATACTCGTAGGGGGAGTACTCTAATCTGAGACCAAGGACCCAAACGTGTTTGGGTTCCTAAGGCAAATTGATTATGATTGCAGGTATGTCCAAAGGCCAACAAAACACTCATCTGGTACTTGGACAGTGGATGCTCTCGGCATATGATCGGGACAAGAAGCCTTCTACAAAACTTCTCTCCTATCTTGAACGGACCAAAGGTCATCTTTGGAGGTTCAGATCAAGGAATTACAAGAGGCTACGGTATGATTACCAACGACAACGTATCCTTCTCGGATGTGGCTTATGTCGAAGGATTGGAACACAATCTCATAAGCATAAGCCAACTCTGCGATAAAGGATACATAGTTGAATTCCATGCTGATAAGTGCCTGATAAAATCCGTTGACAATATGGAAACGATTCTATCCGGCACTCAAAGCAGGAATATTTTCTATTTAAATTTCATCTGTATAGATTCCTCTACACCAGTGTGTCTTTTAGCAAAAGATAGTGCGTCTATTGGTGACCAATGGCACAAGAGAATAGCGCATATTAATTTCAAAACTATTAATAAATTATTTTCAATGAACTTAGTACGTGATGCCCCAAACGTCAAGTGCGTCAAAGATAGACCTTGTCATGCATACATAAAAGGCAAGCAGACAAGGGCTACCTTTAGAAGCATTATTGGCAAAGACTCTAATAGATGTCTTCATCTACTGCACATGGACTTGTTTGGTCCACTGCAAATTAGAAGTTTAGGAGGTAAGGATTATACGTTAGTAATTGTTGATGATTACTCGCGCTTTGCGTGGGTGTTCTTTCTGAAACACAAGTCAGATACCTTCGACATCTTTACTAATTTTGTCAGGCAAATCCAGAATGAACATAACTGCTCCATAGTCAAAATCAGAAGTGACAATGGAATAGAGTTCAAGTCTGGGGCCATGACAGAATTCTGCGAAAGCCTAGGTATCTTTCATGAGTTTTCCTCTCCTCGCACTCCACAATAGAACGGAGTGGCCGAGAGAAGGAATAGAACACTCATAGTGGCCTGCAGGACTATGTTGAGTGATGCTTCACTTCCGGAGTACCTCTGTGCTGAAGCCATCAACACTGCATGTCACGTGCAAAATCGAGCAGTCATAAACAAAGACCACGATAAGACACCTTACGAACTTCTGAAAGGCAGGAAACCAACAGTCTCATACTTTAGAATCTTTGGCTGTAAATACTTCGTACTTAACAATGGTAAGTATCATACTACCAAGTTCAGCGAAAAGAGTTTTGAAGGTATTTTCGTAGGTTATAGTAGTCATAGTAAGGCATATAGAATTTTCAATAGAAAAACCCTGGTGGTAGAAGAATCGATACATGTTGTATTTGATGAGACGAGCTTGCTGCAAAGCAATCTGTCTAGTGTGCTCATTGAAGATGCAGGTGAAAAGCTGAAAGAAACCAGCTTGGATGAACCGTCTGAAGACAAAGGCAAAAAGCTCATTAAGATCACCACTCCAACTCCTATTGGAGAGGATGATGATCAAAATGAAGAAGTCATCCAAGATGAATAAATCACTCCAGTGATTGAAGATAATCCAGATGCAAGAACTCTAGAGCTCAGACATCTGAAGGATCACCCTATGGACCAGATTATAGGCGATCCCCGGGATGGTGTCAGAACTCGAAGAGGTACAACTAATGAGAATCTTCATTTGAGTTTTCTCTCACAGGTTGAACCAAAGAAATTTTAGGAAGCAAACTCAGACGCATCATGAATAATGGCAATGGAAGAAGAACTGAATCAGTTCAAGCGATGCAACGTATGGAAGCTTGTTCCAAGGCCCAAAGGAAAGAACGTCATTGGAACATAATGGGTCTACATGAACAAGATGGACGAAGACGGAACAATCATACAGAACAAGGTCATACTCGTCGCCAAGGGCTATCGTCAGGAGGAAGGAATCGACTTCGACCAAACATATGCTCCAGTGGCAAGGCTGGAGGCAATACGGTTGTTCCTAGCATATGCTGCACTCAAAGGCTTCACCGTCTATCAGATGGACGTGAAGTCTGCCTTCCTGAATGACAACATAAAGGAAGAATTGTATGTGGAACAACCACCAGGTTTCGTAGATCCTAACTTCTCAGATTATGTTTATTTCCTGCACAAGGCCCTATATGGCCTAAAACAAGCTCCTAGAGCTTGGTATGAAACGATGTCTACCTTTCTACTTGAGAACAAGTTCACAAGGGGAAAGATAGACAAGACATTATTTCTTAGGGAAATAAAAGGCAAGATTTTGCTAGTGCAAATCTATGTCGACGACATTATTTTTGGCTCTACAGATGACAACCTCTACAAAAAGTTCTCAAAACTTATGCAAGGGAAGTTTGAAATGAGCAGTATGGGCGAGCTGAAGTATTTCTTAGGGCTTCAGGTGAAATAATCTGAAGATGGAATTTTCATCTCACAGACCAAGTTCACCAAAGTACTAATTAAGAAAATCGGAATGGAGAACGCAACCTCTATGAGGACTCCAATGGGCTCAACTATGTCTCTGGACAAGGATGAAAAAGGGAAACATTTTGATGAAACCAAGTACAGAAGCATAATTAGATCCTTGCTCTACCTTACTGCAAGTAGACCTAACATAATGTTTTCAACATGTGTCTGTGCTAGATTTCAGGTGAACTCCAAGGAATCTCACTATGCTGCTGCAAAGCGGATCTTGAGATACCTTAAAGGTACACCAAATCTTGGCTTATGGTACCCAAGAAGTAATGACAGCGAACTAATTGGTTTCTCAGATGCAGATTTTGCAGGAAGTAAGGATGACAGGAAAAGCACCTCCAGGACATGCCAATTCCTTGGAAGAAGGCTAATTTCCTGGAGTAGCAAGAAGCAGAACTGTGTCGCAATCTCAACGGCCGAGTCAGAGTATATCTCTGCAGGCAGTTGTTGCGCACAGTTGCTATGGATAAAGAATCAGTTCGAGGACTACAACCTGCAGTTCAAGGATATTCCTTTGTACTATGACTCCTCCAGCGCAATCGCAATCGCCAACAATCTAGTTTCGCACAGCCGGACAAAGCATATCGAGCTAAGGTATCATTTCATCCGGGAGCATGTGGAGCATGGAGACATAGATCTCCAATATGTGCCTACAAATAGGTAAATTGCAGACATTTTCACAAAGCCGCTGGACGAGACCAAGTTCTCGTTCTTCAAGACTGAGCTTGGGATGCTCAACAAGGAGGACTAAAGAAGATGGAATGATAAACAGGCAAGAAACTTCAGGGGTTATTCAAAATTTAAATTTTCTAAATTTTTCAAAGTTTGACTCGAGAAGTATAAGACATACTCGAGTATGTTAATTCACCTACTCGAGTCACTGCCGACTTACCTACTCGAGTACTTTTCTCTTCCTACTCGAGTAATTTCTGAAGACCTACTCGAGTAACTACTTACCTACTCGAGTAGTCTATATATCTCTCGTGTAGTGTTTGCCAGATTTTGAAATTTGTTCTATTTTCCACCCAAGGCTAAATGTCGCCTCTTCCCTCTATTTAGTTAATTTCCTTTAAATTAATTAGATGTAATTTAGGGTTATATATATATGAAATTCCGAAAACCCAAACCTACACGAAATCATTTCGTTCTCTCGAGTACCCTCTGCAGTTTCGCCTACTCCGCCGCTGTTGCAGAGCTGCTTCCCTCCTCACCACTTCCAGTCAACCGCAGCCATGGCCGCTTATTCCAAGATAGGCGTCGGATCAGAACTCGTTACCGCAGGTATTGCAGAGCTCTTAGATGACTTCCACAACCTTCTCATCCTTCTCGACACCGCCGGCCTCTCCTTCATCCTCCAGGAACCCTGCCGAATTTTATTCCCAGAAGTTGTCGAATTCTTTTCCAATCTAAAGGTCAAAAGGAATGGAAAAGTCTTGAAATCCAAAGTGAAGGGTTTGAAAATTAAGTTCACCAAGACCTCTGTCTCTCAGCTTCTCCGATTGCCGCTTGTCGATGAAGAAGATCACTTAGTTGTTGAAGACTCTGACAGAACAGCCCTATTCTGTGGCTTTTCAACTGATGTTCAGTACTTCAAAATGTCAGACATGAATGCAGAAGGCAAATTTTTGGTTGATGTTATTGGGAAAATGTTATTGTGCAAGACAAACTCCATCAGAGACATTCCATCATATTTCTTCGACATAATGCAAGCAATTGTCTGTCGCAAGAAATACCAATTTGGTATGCTGATTCTGGATAAAATCAAGGACAGTTTAAAATCCCCCAACTACGCCAGAATTATCTCTTCTCCTCCATGAAACAAATCCTGAGGTCTTCACCTTCTCCAAAGGGACCCCTCTTCACCACATGAAGAAGGTCTACATCTCTTCCATTCAGAGATGGGATCTCAAGCTACAGAATTCTGCCCAAGCTGCAAAGATCTCAAAAGTTCCAGAGGTTCCAGCTCTAGAGGACAGGACTCCATCTCCCTCTCCTCATCATGTGGCCAGCTCCTCTGGTGCACTAAGTGAGGGGGAGCCTACTCCTTCTAGCTAAGTGAGGCAGCCCTCTCCTCAGCCAGAAATTCCTTCCCTACCTCATACTCCACAAAATCCAGCATCTCTCTCAGATGAGATACCTCCAGAATCTCTTCTCTCCACAGCTGTTGTCATAGATGCTATGATTGCAGAGCTCTCTGAAGAAGTATTGCCCATTCCTCCTCTATCTCCTCCAGTTCCATCCTCTGAATGTCACAAGGGCTCCACTCCAGCACAGTCTCCTGGACATTCTCCAGCCAGAACTACATCCAAATCTCCAGATGCCCTCCAAGACCAGCAAGACACCATTCTTATTTCTGATGAGCCTTCTCCTGAGCCAGCTGTGGCCCCTCTCAGAAATCTAGAATTCTCTCTCCCTCAGGATACAGAAGAAGGGGTTGCTCTCATTCCTACCACCAGATCTCACAGCTCTGTGATAATTGAAGAAATAGCCCCTTAGGTAACTCCTCCTCTCCCTACTGCTGCTTCCTCTGCTGCTGCTACAGTCTCTTCCTCCTCAGATTTACTGCAACATATTGCACTTCTTCTTCAAGAACAGAGAAATTATTTTGATACTTCTCTAAAGACTATCACTGACAAAGTAACTGCTCTCGAGACTGAGATGAGCAGAGGCTTTGCTGAAATTCAGCATAATACTGACAAGCTCAAGTACTTATTTCAACTTGGTGGTAAAGCCCTAGACCACACTATCACTCGTGTTGGAAATGTTATGGAACAAGGTGTCACCCTTGTAAACAATCAGATAGAGCTAGACAAGAGAACTGAAGCTAACAAAATGAAAATCTATGACGAAGTTGGTCTTTTCAAAGAAGATGATATAACCAAGCTATCTGTTGAAATCAGAAAGGGGGAGGGTTTGATCAAAGAACTTAAAGAACAAGTAGAAAAGTCAGCTGCTCAAAAGTCAGATGTATGGGAAGCTCATGTGAAGACCTTTCATGATGATGTGCTAGCCCAGATACAAAGTGTCAAATTTCATATCTATGACACTGCTGTCTGGATGCACAATCAGATTCTGCCAGATCTTGCTGTTGAACCCATCATCGTTCCTTATCATCTCAACCCTCTAGCTACAGATGTCACTGCCCCAGCTGTTCCTCTGCAACTTATCTTCTCTCCCAGGCCTGGAGACTCAGTTGCTCCTCCAGATACTTATGTTTCAGGCTGGGAAGAAGACCCTGCTGATATCTTCCTTCAAGCTCCTCCAGAGATCAAAACCTACAAGAAGAAAAGGAAGTATGGTGAAGGCCCCTCTGCTAGCAGGACTGCTCCTACTAGAGCTCCTAAACTTGCTGAAGCTTGGTCTCCAACTTCCAAGTCTCTAATTTTGGACACACTCAGACTAGTTATGGATCTTAATGAGAACAGGAACTTTCACTACAGTTCCCAGGAATGGGAGTTATATGAGAAATCAATGCTAAAAAGGAAGATCCATGACAGAGAGTTTGGGAGAAATAATCCTGCTGCTCCTCCAAGGCCTCCTAAATATTTCCCTAAGCCTTTCAGCTATCTAAGAAGACAGCAAGAAAAGATGGAAAAGCAGCAAACCTAAGCTTAAACCTAAAAGATGTTGAGAGATTGAAATGACAAGTTGTAGACTTGATGTTTTTGGAAATTTACATATATACAATTCTAAATTTCTGTCTAATTATCTTTTTTATTGTCTATTGCTTACCTGCTCATGTTTTTCTACTTAGTTTCTTTTATGTCTATAATTCACCTTAGTGTAAAGGGTTCTGACTTCAACAAATAGGGAGAGATTGTTGGGTATTACATCCACACTAACCCAGATTTGATGAAGTCACCCTGGAACTAAGATGAATTAAGTTGTATTTGATGCTTGGGTTGAGTTATATGTTTGCAGGAATTTCACTGGGAAGTGTAGACCAATGTCAGTCCACAGTGGGTCACCAAACACAGGAACTGTGTAATGTAATCTCTCATTGCATGTTCCAAGATGTTGACTCATGTGTGGTCTCTCTATTGGGATACACTTCATATTCAAGCTATTGGACCTTGGGAAAAGAATTGAAAATTGACTACATTAGAAGAAAGAGTTTCCAACAACAAAATTCTCTAAGTCTTTTACTCGAGTAGGTCCATAACTACTCGAGTAGATTGGTTATAATTTACTCGAGTAAAGAAGCTTTATACTCTAGTACTTAAGTGTATCTCTCGTGTAGCTAAGTTATGTACTCGAGTAGACTTAGTCATATACTCGAGTAGCATGTTTATATACTCGAGTAGATCATTCATTATACCCGAGTATTAAAGGCTTCACTCGTCAAAATTCTTCTAAGTCATGGACTCGAGTAAATACACTCATATACTCGAGTAAGTATACTCACATACTCGAGTAGATAGAAACATACTCGAGTAGTTCATTATACCTACTCGAGTAATTTTCCTAACTCCACAATTTTCTAAGTCTTTTACTCGAGTAGAACTTTCACGTACTCGAGTAGATCACTTCCTCTCGAGTAGTTTAGTTCAACTACTCGAGTAGCTGCTTGCTGACGTCTTCAGAAATTATTCCAAGTATTCCACTCGAGTAGTCCTTCATGTACTCGAGTAGTTTATGTAATATACTCGAGTAGTCCTTTCTTGTGCTCGAGTAGATCCTTCATGTACTCGAGTAAGTCACTATACATACTCGAGTAGTTCTATCTGCTTACTCGAGTAGTTGCTTTCTACCTACTCGAATAGTCTATCTTTATATACCCGAGTATATTCTCCTTCATGTACTCTAGTAGTTATTCAACTACTCGAGTAGCTCTTCTCTTACTCGTGTATATGGCTGAACTTTCCTGAAATTTTGTCTAAGTCTTTTTCTGACGGGATTTTCAAATCACGCGACATGATTGGTCCACGAGTACATCATTATGACCGATTATGACCGTTATTCTCTCCTATATAAAGTCTTGTCAGAAAATGACAAACCCTAAGTATTCTCTAAGCTTTCATTGTCAATTTATTTTAAGAACGTTTTTTAGCCGACTCCTCTCTCTGTTTTCACGGAACGGAAGCCGCCGCCGCCGCCATCTTCTCCGGCCACTGCTTCTAATTTCAGAGGATTCATTCTGAAGAAAGTTACAAATCGAGATCGACATCACTGTTTGTCTTCTCTCTCTGATTCTGTAAAAGCAAAGAAGATCCAGATCTGGGCCGAGATTTTCTTAACCGATTTCTGAAACTGCTGCAAAGTTCATAAGAAGAAGAGTCTGACCGTTTCATCAGATCTGATTCGATTTACTGTTTGTATAACTTTTCTAAGACTTTATTAATCTTGTAGGAGAAAGTTTCTCCGAGTGTAGGAGTTTTTCACTCCGAGTTTGTAGGAAGTGTTATCTTCCGAGGTGTAGATCCCGTTGTTTGGATCGAGTTTGTAGGAACTTTGTTCCGAGGGTAGGATCAGTTTTTCGATCCGAGATAGTGGAGTAGCCGAGTCTAGTTGATTGCTAGATCGGTGAGGGAAAGTGGATGTACCTAAGGTCGGGAAACCACTATAAATCTTGTGTCATCTGTGATATTGGTAGATAGTTCTGTGTTGTGCTCTAAATATTTTTTTATTCCGCAAAAGACGCACAACTCACCTATTCACCCCCCCTCCCTCTAGGTGATTTAGGTTGACAACTATTTTCTTTCAATTGGTATCAGAGTCAGGTTGATCGCCAAAAGGTTAACACCTTGATCAGATCCAAATCTGTTGTCTGAAAGATTCTACCATAAAATGGACAAGGGCAAAGATTTCGCCAAGCTTCCACTGTGCAACAAAAATAACTTTCCCATGTGGAAAGAAAGGATAAAATTTTTCATGAAAGTTGTGGATCCAAGGATCTTCATGATCGTTGAAGAAGGTCCTTACGTTCACATGACTACGTCCACTATTGACCCTACCAAGAAAGTTCCCAAAAAGCTAATGGATCTCGACAAAGACGAGATTGCACTTGTCTCCCTCGACAAGAAAGCTAAGAACATTATAGCAAGTGCAGTCGATGACTCGATGATGCAAAATTTGATTCACTACCAATTGGCTAAGGAGATGTGGCATTCCTTAGTCACTTTGATAAAAGGAACTGAAGAAGTAAGGGATGATCGGAGATCCCTTCTCAACCAGAAATATGAAGCATTCTGACAAGGGAACAAGGAAACAATTGCCGACACCTTTGAAAACTTCTTCAAAATTGTGAATGGCCTAAGGGTGTATGGCCGTGTCTTCACCAACGAAGAACTGAACGACAAACTCTTGAGATCCCTAACCAAGGAATGGGATAACAAGGTATGCACCATCAGGGAGTTCAGGAAGCTAGCTGAAACGGACCCGCAAAATCTCTTTGGAAAGTTTATGTCTTATGAACTCCAAATCAATACAAGAAAAGCTGAAGAAGAGAAAGGCAGGTCTACACTCAAGGAGAAATCTGTCGCTTTGAAGGCAGACACCTCCAGAAAGACTAAGGCTGCCTCCCCCGCTCCAGCTCCAGAAGTTGATGAAGAAGAAGAAACATCAGAGCCTAGCACTTCAGGCTGTGAACTATCTGAAGGAGAGTTTTCCTTACTCTCAAGGCAATTCAAGAAGTTTCTTAATAAAAAGAAACAATGGAAATGCAAGGATGCCTCATACAGAAGATCGCGGCACGATGGCGATCGACAAAGAAAAGGCTCAAGCAGCCACGAAAGGTACAATACTAAACAGAACAAATACGTTTCAACTGACATCATTTGCTATTGCTGTAATAAATCAGGTCACGTCATTGTTGACTGCCCTCATAAGAAGAAGGAGGGTGGTAGAATAGAAGAGAAGAAATCCTCACACAACAAGAAGAGGATAGAGAAGAGCCTCATAACCAAAAAGAGCAAGACTCTTAGCGACTCCGACTCATCTGAGTCAAGTGAAGAAGATGAAGCTTATTTTGGGCTAATGGCTCAAACAGATGATGAACAAGAGCCTCAGTTCACTGGGAAGGTAAACTCTCATACCCCTCTTTCAAAATCTGAAGTCTCTGAACATGATTGCGAGGGCAGCTCCTCTGACGATGAGTCAGAATTAATGGCCCAGTACAAGGAGTTAATCATGGCTTACGACAAATATCGTCGAGTCGTGAAGACTCAAGCTAAAGAGATCAAATCTCTAAAAGCCGAAGAGAGCATCTTGAGAGAGAAAGTCGCAAAGACTGACTCCCTCGAAGAAAACTACAATAATGCTATTGAAGAATATAACAAGGCTCTTGAGTACCTTGACCTTAAGGATAAGATCATCAAAGAATTGTAAGCCCAACTTGCGGTTGAAAGGAAACTTGTTGAGAGTTTCTCGAAGCCCAAAATACTTCTTTCATTCGTTGCTGAATTCTCAGCAAAGGCCAAGAGAGCTGGACTAGGCCATGAAGAAGCTCCTAGTAAATCCTCTAGGAGAAACAAGAATCGACGGAAGAATATGGCCGCCAAAAAGGCCTTAGCGAAAGAGAAGGGGAAAGCCCCTCAAGACCAAACTACATTCAAGAAAGTCATCTTTCCGACAAATGAGTTTGATTTTGACTCATCCTACGGGCACTTTGCTAGGCCTACCTATGTAGAGCCTAAGTCCCGCTATCAAGGATGGACTCGACCCTGAAACTTTGGCGAAAGTGTCTTTAAGGCACATTATGAAGAAGTTATTCTTCAGAGCTATGGCCCTTTCAATCATGGGCATAACTTCAAGAAGGCACCAAAGACAAAGCCTGTTGTAGAGAATCCCATAAAGGAGAAGAAGCCATGTAATTGCCATCATCATGAGGCATCTTTCTCCAAGAATGCTGTCCCTGCTAGACCATAATTCCAAAAGGTCAAGCAGGAGATCTTGAGGCAAAGGTACAACAGATTTGACTGTTGGTGCAGTGGCAAGGTTGGTCACTTCGCCATAGATTGCTGGTTCAATTCCAGAAATGCTGCAACCCCTTGTGTCAGCAATATGAGAAAGACCGCTCATAATGCTAACACTCGTAGGGGGAGTACTCTAACCCGAGACCAAGGACCCAAACGTGTTTGGGTTCCTAAGGCAAATTGATTATGATTGCAAGTATGTCCAATGGCCAACAAAACGCTCATTTGGTACTTGAAAAGTGGATGCTCTCGGCATATGACCGGGACAAGAAGCCTTCTACAAAACTTCTCTCCTATCTTGAACGGACCAAAGGTCATCTTTGGAGGTTCAGACCAAGGAATTACAAGTGGCTACGGTATGATTACTAACGACAACGTATCCTTCTCGGATGTGGCTTATGTCGAAGGATTGGAACACAATCTCATAAGCATAAGCCAACTCTGTGATAAAGGATACATAGTTGAATTCCATGTTGATAAGTGTCTGATAAAATCCGTTGACAATATGGAAATGATTCTATCCGGCACTCAAAGCAGGAATATTTTCTGTTTAAATTTCATCTGTATAGATTCCTCTACACCAGTGTGTCTTTTAGCAAAAGATAGTGCGTCTCTTGGTGACCAATGGCACAAGAGACTAGCACATATTAATTTCAAAACTATTAATAAATTATTTTCAATGAACTTAGTACATGACGCCCAAAACGCCAAGTGCGTCAAAGATATACCTTGTCATCCATGCGTAAAAGGCAAGCAGATAAAGGCTACCTTTAGAAACATTGTAGGCAAAGACTCTAATAGATGTCTTCATCTACTGCACATGGACTTGTTTTGTCCACTACAAATTAGAAGTTTGGGAGGTAAGGATTATACGTTAGTAATTGTTGATGATTACTCGTGCTTTGCGTGGGTGTTCTTTCTGAAACACAAGTCAGATACCTTCGACATTTTTACTAATTTTGTCAGGCAAATCCAGAATGAACATAACTTCTCCATAGTCAAAATCAGAAGTGACAACGGAACAGAGTTCAAGTCTGGGGCCATGACAGAATTCTGCGAAAGCCTAGGTATCTTTCATGAGTTTTCCTCTCCTCGCACTCCACAATAGAACGGAGTGGCCGAGAGAAGGAATAGAACACTCATAGAGGCCTGTAGGATTATGTTGAGTGATGCTTCACTTCCTGAGTACTTCTGTGCTGAAGCCATCAACACTGCATGTCACGTGCAAAATCGAGCACTCATAAACAAAGACCACGATAAGACACCTTACGAACTTCTGAAAGGCAGGAAACCAACAGTCTCATACTTTAGAATCTTTGGCTGTAAATGCTTCGTACTTAACAATGGTAAGTATCATACTACCAAGTTCAGCGAAAAGAGTTTTGAAGGTATTTTCGTAGGTTATAGTAGCCATAGCAAGGCATATAGAATTTTCAATAGAAAAACCCTGGTGGTAGAAGAATCGATACATGTTGTATTTGATGAGACGAGCTTGCTGCAAAGCATCGGAAAGAGGGTATTCCTTATCCCACCGGGGTGCGTCATAGTGTTCCGAAGATCCACCTTCTCCGTCGGAGATAGAGGAATCATCATCCCACTTCGGCGCAACCTCGGGCACCGAATCATCCATAAATACGGCATCATCAACCGACTCACACAAAAATGGAGTAGCATAATCCGGCAAAAATTGCAGAGGGGCAAGGCTGCTCTCAAAATCAAGCACTGAATGAGCAGGCCCCATCGCAAAATCATTAGCAGACGCCACCCCGTCGACGATCGGAACAATCTCATCGTCCCATACAGGAGCGTCCATGAGTTCCTGCTCCTCTTTTTATTGGCTAACACCAGAGTGATCATCATCACTCAAGGGAAGCTCGTAAAAAGGGATCGAGGGACCCATGAAAGAGCTGTATGCGGCCAGAGATTCTTCAGTAATCTCAACGGGTAAAGAATGAGCAAGGTGTGTTATGTCAGTGTATGGGCCAGGCAACACCCTGGTAGGCATGTCCACAACAGTCTTCCGCGAACGGGAGGTTGTTGTGCACAAACGAGGGCAATCCTTCAACATGTGGCCCAACCTTGACATAACAAACACTGAATGCAATGCTCGGCATTCATAACAGCAATGACATCGATGGATCAGTGCAAAGTGTCAAGTGGACGGCACTCAGCATCAGGATCCATCGCAAACAAAAATAAGTGATGAAAAAGTGCTACACAGCTAAAATAAAAATAGCACAGATATGCTATCTAAATCAAAAATCAGAAAAGGGTAAAAAGAAATAAGCAAAATAAAAATTCTAATAACCAAAGCAAATAAAAAAAATGATATGAACAAATGGAAAAGGGCTTCTGTTGGAACACCCTATTACTAATTTGGGTCAGGATCACTATGTCTCTAGGAATCTGTGTTTGACCTTCTGTATAGCTTAATAGGTCAATTAGAATTGAGTCTAAGGGTTAGAAGTCTAGGATTGGAAGCTGCCCTGAAGACCAAGTTTTTCTGTAGACCAAGTCTAATCGTCGAGCTCAGCACGACGATTCGTCGAACTCCGGTCGACGATCGTCTAGCTCAACTTCGACAGATCGTCGAGCTCCATTCGACGATCGCTGAGCTCAACCTCATAATATCATCGAGCTCCACTCGACGATCGCTGAGCTCAACTTCGCAATATCGTCGAACTCTATTCGACGATCGGTGAGCTCAGGTCGACGATTTTAACTCTGCATTGGATCCTTATCTCTGAGCTCAGTTCGACGATCTTTGAGCTCAGATCGACGATTATTTTGCTGCTTGAATTTTCCAGTTCGTTGAGCTCAGCTCGACGATAGCAGAGCTCAGTTCGACGTTTTCAGTTATCTTTCAGAATTCAAATTCAAATCAGTTAGAAGTTATTCTGTATTTAATTCAGAAGATCTGCCAGCCGTTTTCATTTACTTCTGGAGCAAGTTTCAAGGGATTTTTCAAGGAACAATTCAGTGGACTTTCCTTCAGAAGAAATTATGCAATTAAGGCTGTAATCAATGCAGACCAACGGCTATCTTTGACAGAGTGATATTCTATTCTGGCACAGAGAATAAAAGACAGAATGTTTTTGAATGAAAGAAGGTGAAATACAGAGATTGACAAGAAGAGGACACATAACTCAGTATACAGAGACTTTTTCAAAATCTTCTGTCAAGGAGAATTCTGAAGAACACTCATCAAAGAGATCAAGCAATCTTCAAATCTCTTCAGTTCTCAAAGTGTTCAAGGCCAACATCATTTCAAGACTCCAGACTCTCAACATTTCAGCTTGCTGAAATCATCTTTTGCTGGAGATCTATCTTTGAAGGCCTATCACCCTCAGCAAAGCTCATCTTCCTGAAGATCAAGGACTCAGGGGGAGCTTTGACATCAATCCACTTAGTCTTCTCAGTTGCTTGAGAAAGAGAAGACTGCCATCACTCTCTCACCCCCACTCTGTAAAGGGTTTTTCAAACTCCCTTCAAAAGTTTGAATCTGGTTTTTGAGCACCTTGTCAAAAGCTCATTGGTGGCAAGACACCTGATCAAAAAATCTTATTTGGTTTTTGAGCACCTTATCAAAAGCTCATTGGTGCCCAGGACACCTGATCAACTCATCCTGCAGTGGATTCCTACCTATGGTGGTAGAAGAGTGGATGTACCCAAGTTTGGGGAACCACTATATTTCCTTGTGTCATCTGGTTCTGCTTGTTTTCTTTTTGTTTCTGGCCTAGATTCTCTTGTGCTTAGTTTCTGCATAGCTTAGTTTTGTGATTAGTTTTATTTCTGCTTCCCTGCTCACACTCATTACAACAATTGTTGTAAAGCTTTGCAAAAGTTTTTCTTTGTGTTATAAAAGCACCATATACTCTATTCACCCCCCCTCTAGAGTATATCAGATCTAGTTTCCCCTTTCAATTGGTATCAAAGCCAGGTTGGTTAAACATACCATACCTGATTGGTTGTACAGGCTAACACCTGAACCTCAAGATCCCAAACTAGATCTTTTTGTTATTATTAGATTTTGTTTGCACAAATCATGGCCCAAAACAAAGATTATGCTAGCACCAGACCTCCAGTGTGCAATCTGTCAAAGTTTGCACTTTGGAAAGCAAGGATTAGACTCTACATGAATTCTATTGACGAAGATATATTTAATTCTGTTTTGATAGTGTGTCCAAGACCCCCAGAAAGCACAAGTACAAATGCTGTTCCACCTCCATCAGGAACAGATGCTGACATCAAAAAGTGGAAAGTAGCTGATGCCAAGGCTATGAACATTCTAGCCCAGACAATGTCAGATGACATTTTTCAAAAGGTAGCTGAATGCAATTCAGCCAAGGAGATTTGGGACAAGCTCTCAGAAATAGTTTCAGGTTCAGCTGATGAGAGAAAGGACAGAAGATCCCATCTCATCTCCCAATATGAGAACTTCAAGAAGGGAGAAACTGAGTCAGTGGGAGACATGTACAACAGACTGAGTCTAATTGTCAGTGAACTGAGGACATTAGACAAAGAGATCTCACTGACAGAACTTAATGACAAGATCCTAATGTGCTTCCCCAGCACTTGGGATTCAAGAATCTGGCCAATTAAAGATGCCAGAAGTCTGAATGAGATCACCACTGAAGCCTTGTTGGGTAAGCTCAAATCTTATGAGCTACTCATCAAGAACAGAGAGGAAGAACAGAAGGCTGCTTCACCAGCCACAAGAAAAGAGAAGACTATAGCATTCAAGGCAACTGAAGATCTGCCTGAAGAAAAAGGAACAGGCAATGATGAACTTCTCAGCTTGCTGGCCAAAAGATTCTATAAGATGGCCAGAAAGGATTTCAGAAGAAGATCATACAAGGAGCAGGACAAGCCAAGGTATGACAAGTCCATTGGCAATAACAAAGACATTATTTGCTTTGCTTGCAGGAAACCAGGGCATATAGTTCCTGACTGTCCAGAAAACAAGAACAAGGACAGAAGGGACAGAAAAGAAAGAAGAAAGGAGAAAGACTCCAAAAGGAGTGGCAATAGCAAACCTTCTTCCAGCAAAAATAAGCATACAAGGAAAGGATTTGTTGCTGAATCCTGGAGTGAGACTGAAGAGGAGTCAGAAGCCTCCTCCAGCTCTAGTGATGATGAGGATGATGCAGAGGAAAAGGAGTTCTGCATGATGGCAATCAATGCCTCACAACACAACTCAGAGGAAGAGGAGTCAGAGTCAGACTCAGAGACTCAACCTGAAGAAGATCAGGTAATCAGCTCTTTTGATTTTACTTCAGAAGATTTTAAATCTGAATTTAAAGCACTATGTTTAGACCTGCTAAAGTCTGAGAAAGAGATCATCTCTCTCAGAAATCAATTATCTGAACAAAATGTTTTAAAGTCAGAAAATCTCAAACTCTCTCAGGAGTTGGAGAACTGTAGGGAACAGATAGCTACACTGAAAAGTGAGCTTTCTGAGGCCAAGAAGCTTGAAGAATCCCTTAATGGGAGAAGCATCAAGCTGATGGACATCACAAGCACAGTGAACTCTAGACTTAACAGTACACTGGGCTTGGGTGCTTCATCCAGCCAACCTATAGTCCTAACAACTCCCATCAAGTTTATTTCTAGTAAGGGAAAGGGAGTTGTAGAGGTTGCCAGGAAAAATTCTGATCTGCCTCAGAAATTTAAGTCCCAGCAGAAATCGTCGAACGAAGCTCGACGATCGCCGAATGAAGATCGACGATCGCCGAACGCAGCTCGACGATCTCAGGACAAATCGTCGAACGCAGATCGACGATCTCAGCCAAGATCATCGAACGCTGGTCGACGATCCCATATACCTGACCTCAGCCATAGTCGACCGTCGAACGGAGCTCGATGATCTGACCCAAGATCATCGAACTCAGCTCCAAGATCGTCGAACAGAGGTCAGAGCTCTGGAAAATTTCTCAAAGGCAAATCAAAATTGAATCCTGAGGGTTCTTCATCCCAAACCTTCAACCCTTATACTGAATGGATTTTACCTCCAAGGAGATATCATCCTGAAGGATATAAGAGTCAGCCAGGGATGTCTTTCATTTCTGAATTTAGAGGTTATCAACCTAGGCCCAAGGTAAACTGGGTCAAAACAAGTGAATTATTTTATGTGCAGGTGAAGACCTATCCAACATCTAACCAGCAATGGTATTTGGATAGTGGGTGCTCTAAGCACATGATAGGGAACAAGGACAACCTCAATTCCTTTAGAGCCAAGCTTGGACCCAAAGTTATCTTTGGTGATTCCAACTTTGGACAAACTAGAGGATATGGTGCAGTCCAGATTGGTTCTGTAACCTTCAAGAAGGTAGCATATGTGGAAGGACTAAAGCACAACCTAATCAGCATCAGTCAGCTATGTGATGAAGGGTACCAGGTGACCTTCAGCAAAACCTTATACAAAATCAAGTCAGAGGACAACACAACTGTGTTGACAGGTAAAAGGAAAGGTAACATCTACCTAGTAGATTTTCTTTCAACTTCTATAGATATCTGTTTATTTAATTCAGTATGTAGACCAAATGTTTTATGGCATAAGAGATTAGGACACCTAAACCTTAGAACTATTGCTAGGCTCTCCAAGGACAACCTTGTTAGAGGACTACCTTCTGGCCCCTACAAGAAGGAAGGACTATGCAAGGCTTGTCAATTAGGCAAGCAAACTAAAAACAGTTTTAAGTCACTTAATAAGAGTGATTCACCTAGGATATTGTATCTGTTACACATGGATCTATTTGGACCCATCACAGTACAAAGCCTAGGAGGGAAATCCTACACTTTAGTAATTGTAGATGACTTCTCTAGATTCACTTGGGTGTTCTTTCTAAGGAAGAAGTCTGATAACTTTAAGTGTCTGACAGAGTTTCTCAAATGTATAAAGATTGAGTTCAATACTCACATTGCCCTGATCAGAAGTGATCATGGGACAGAGTTTGATTCTCTTCTTATGCAAGAGTTCTGTCAGAGTGAAGGGATCAGGCATACTTTCTCAGCTCCTAGAACTCCTCAACAAAATGGGGTAGCTGAAAGGAAAAATAGAACCCTTATTGAATCTGCCACTACATTGTTGTCAGATGCTCATCTACCTCTATCCTTTTGGGCAGAGGCAGTGAACACCTCCAACTATGTGCTGAACAGGAGTCTGATACATAAACTGAAGGGAAAGACTCCCTATGAATTACTCAAAGGGAAGAAACCTAAAGTTGACTATTTCAGAATTTTTGGTTGCATTTGCTATATTCACAATAATGATAAGAAATATTTAGCAAAATTTCAAGCCAAAGCTGATGAAGGAGTGTTTCTGGGATACTCCATGATCAGCAAGGCCTATAGGGTCTATAATAAATCATCTTTGAAAATTGAGGAATCTGTTCATATTTCTTTTGATGAAACTAACATGTCCTTCAAGGAGAAGATTTCTTCTACCATAGAACCTTTGCAGGAACACTCTCTAGTTGAAGATATGAACAAGTTACAGGTTGCTCAAGAGGATGAAAGCAGTGAAGATGAAGGGAATGCTCAACACATTGAAGCACAACCTGAAGAGCCAGTTGTTGTACCACAAGAGGAAACAACAACACAGGTTGGTGAACAATCAACACCCCCTGTTGATTTAGTAACATCAAGAGACCATCCAATTTCCCAGATAATTGGAGAAATCTCAGCTGGTGTGCAAACCAGAAATCAGGTCAACCAAAACCTGTTGCACACCTGCTTCCTTTCTCAAATTGAACCTCAGTCCATTCAAGATGCAGAGCAAGATCCACACTGGATCATTGCAATGCAAGAGGAGTTGCATCAATTTGAGAGGAACAAAGTATGGGAACTAGTGCCAAAGCCAAAGGATCATTCCATTGTTGGAACAAAATGAGTATTCAGGAACAAACTGGATGATCAAGGAGTAATAATAAGGAACAAGGCAAGGCTAGTTGCCCAAGGATATTCTCAAGAAGAAGGAATTGACTACGACCAGACCTTTGCACCTGTTGCAAGATTAGAAGCCATCAGGATATTTTTAGCTTATGCAGCTCACAAAGGCTTCAAGGTTTATCAGATGGATGTCAAGAGTGCCTTCTTAAATGGAGACATCAAAGAGGAAGTCTAAGTCAGACAACCTCCAGGTTTTATCTCTCCAACTTATCCTGATTATGTTTTTAGACTGAACAAAGCATTATATGGTCTCAAGCAAGCTCCTAGAGCATGGTATGAGACCCTAGCATGCTTTCTCTTGGAAAATGGTTTTATCAGGGATAGAGTAGACCAAACTCTTTTTATTAGAACCCATAAGTCTCATACCCTACTAGTACAAATTTATGTAGACGATATCATTTTTGGTTCTACTGACTCACAATTGTGCAGAAGGTTTTCTAACCTAATGCATTCTAAATTTGAGATGAGTAGTATGGGTGAGCTATCCTTCTTCCTAGGACTGCAAGTCAAGCAACATGCTGAAGGCATCTTTATTTCTCAAACCAAATATGCTAATGAGCTGGTTAAGAAATTTGGCATGTCTGAGGCATCTTGTATGAAAACACCCATGCATACCAATGTTGTATTGGATGCTGATGAACATGGGAAACCTGTTGATCAGACAACATATAGAGCAATGATTGGCTCTTTACTATATCTTACAGCTAGTAGACCAGATATAATGTTTGCTACATGTATATGTGCTAGGTTCCAAGTAAGCCCTAGAGAGTCACACCTCACATTAGTAAAAAGGATTCTCAGGTATGTTAAAAGTTGTCCAAATCTAGGTCTCTGGTATCCAAAAGATTCAGCATTTGAGTTAACTGGATTCTCTGATGCTGATTATGCTGGATGCAGAATTGACAGGAAAAGCACCAGTGGAACTTGTCAGTTCCTTGGTGATAGACTTGTCTCTTGGTTTTGTAAGAAACAAACATCTGTGTCAACTTCAACTGCTAAAGCTGAATATATGGCTGCAGGCAGTTGTTGTTCACAAATATTGTGGATTCAAAATCAACTCCTAGACTATGGTTACAACTTAGAGAAGTCTAAAATCTTTTGTGACAATACAAGTGCTATTTCCATAGCTCAAAATCCAGTCCTCCATAGTAGGACAAAACACATAGAGATTAGGCATCATTTCTTAAGGGACAATGTTGAAAAGAACAAAATTAAACTGCAATATATCCCAACTGATTTACAAAGGGGAGATATTTTCACCAAGCCTTTGGATGAAAAGAAACACACTTTCTTCCTAAATCAGTTAGGAATGTTAGATGGAGGAAGTCTTAATTAATACCCAAGATTTTGAAAGCTAAAAATTGACCAAGACTAGGCAAAATTCTGATTTTTTCTTAATGTCTAGGATTTTCTGATCTCTGAACTGCGCTCGACAATTTCCCCAAAGATCGTCGAACGGAGTTCGACTATTTCCAGAATCGTCGAACTGAGTTCAGCGCCCCTCAGATAGTATGAACTATCTCTTCCGGTCAACGATCGTCGAACGGCGCTCGACGATTTTGTTCACTGAACGATCGTCGAACGGCGCTCGACGATTTTGTTCACTGAACGATCGTCGAACGGAGCTCGACGCCTTTCCAGATCGTCGAACGGAGATCGACGATGGTGGAGTCTCTTCAGATTCCTTTAGAAGCCTAGATCGCCGAACTGAGTTCAACGATCTTTCCAATTCTGCGTCGAACCCTAATATAAAACTCATTTTTCGCCGTCGTTCTCTCTTGCGCTTTCAATTTCTCTGCAAAAATTTTCTTCCCTCCAAACAGTTCTACGCTTGTTCGGTTTGTTTGTTAAGTTTTTGCAGGTACCATGGTCGTCTCAGTTGCTGTCCTCGGCGCAATGAAGTTTGATGCAGGATTTGACATTGATCTGGACTCCTTCAACACCACTGATCAAATCTTCCAGGACATCCTGAGTTTATTCAAGGATCAGCATTTGTCTGCCCTCATGACCACAAGAATCAAACTTGCCTCAGATGAAATAAAAGAATGGGTCTATACTGCTCACAATCTAGACAACAACACCATAGTTGGATCTATTGCTGGAACCCAGGTACCTCTGACCCCAACAGTTTTAACAGAGGTTTTTGGCTTGAGAAATGGTGAAGACACTGCTGAACTATCTGGAGAGGAATTTTCTGATATACTTGCCAGGATGGGTCATCCAAAGGGAAACCCTAGCAAGTTGTTTAAGAGGAACTTGTCAGTTGAATACAGGTTTCTAGCTGATGTTGTAGACAAGGTGCTGTTGGCAAAGCATTCTGCACATGATACCATCTCCAGACATCAGCTCTGCCTCATGGGAGCTCTGGTAGATAGGAAAAGCTTAAACTGGGGAGAGGTCTTCTTTGACCTGATAAAGAAGAAAATCAATAAAAGCTTTGTAAATTTTGGAAGAATTTTTGGAGTTTTCCTTCAGGCAAGGTGCCCTGCTCTGCTGGTCTCCTCTGGAGTGCACATCAATGCCTCCAAGAGACTTACCTGTGCCCTATTTGGCAAGTGGGACAGGCAGATTAGCAAACCCAGCAGGCCCTCTTCAACTGCTCCTTCAGGCACCAGGACTCAAAGAGTCACTCCCCCACAGGTTTCTGCTGCTGCAGAAGACCTGGCTGTTGCTGGTGCTGCCTCTCCTCCTCCTCCAACTCAAACCCTACCTCTACCATCCACCATTCCAGCCTCATCCCCCATTACCATATCCAGCCCATCCCCAACCTCAATTCCATCTCTAGCAACCACTTCATCACCTCCAGTAGACCAATTCCACCCATTGTTCTCATATCCACCTCCATATGTCACATCATCTCCATCCATACCATCATTCACCCTTCTGGATGAATCCTACATGGATGATTCCCCATCTTCTCCTCCAGATTTACCCTCCTCCTCAACATCTTTCCAAGATCTCCTCCACCACATCCTTGACCAACCCACCTTCACTTCATCCATATCCATCCCCTTGTCCTCCATCTCCACAATCCCCACACCTCAGCCATCCATCCCTCCACCATTCAGCCCTCCACTTCCAGCATCCTCAGCCATCCCAATACCCTCTACCTCTGCTCCTGCCATTGAGCATGTAGATCTGCCAGCCTTAGCTGACAAGTTGTATGAGCTACTTGCCCCCAGGCTCTCTCTTCTCATGGAGGCCTCCTTAGCTCCTCTACAACAGTCAGTGGCAGCCCTGTCTGCCAGGCTTTCCTCCCTCATTCCTCAGGCAGCACCTCCAGCAGTTTGCCTTGATACAGATGCATCTGCATCCAGGCAGGGGGAGATGCCTTATGAAGCCAGCCTTCATGCTGCTGTTGCTGCTGCTTCTGCTCCTGCTGCTGCTGCTGCTGCTGTGTTTGTATCTGCTGCTCCTGTTGCTGCTGCTCCTGTTCAGGCTCCTACTCCAGTCTTAGCAATAGACCTAAGGTCTTTGCTCTCTGCATTTGATACTGCATATTACAGCTACCTCCCAGAGCCAAATACTGTCCAGCCCCCAGAAGATCTGTCCAAGGCTCTGGTGCCTCTCTCTGGCTGTGACCCCAACATTCTTTCCTCTTTTGTACTCTCAGTGATGACTGCTGCTGCTGCTGATGAAGAAAAGGCTGTATCTGCTTCTGAAACTGTCTTTGCTGCTGCTGAAGAAAATGTTCCAACTGCTGCTGAAATTCAAATTGTTTCTGATGAGCCCACATCCCAGGATTTTCTGATGACAGAGGCTGCTGTTTTTGAGCCTGCTGAAGATTTTGTTGTTGTTTCTGAAGCTGCTGCTGCCATCATTCCTGAAGTAACCAGTGTTGTTTCTGCTGTTGCTCCTGTATCTATTGTTACATCTGCTGCTGTATCTGTATCTGTTTCTGTTGCTCCCTCTGCTTCTGCCCCATCTGCTGCTGTTCAATTGAAAGAAGATTTGATGAAGAGGATTGATGCTTTATATGATGCTCAGAGCTCTGAATCTGATGACTACAACACTGCTTCTGATGATTCTTTTGCCACCATTGCAAGGAAAAGGAAGGTTAGAAGCAAGGCTATGAAAAGGGTTCCACCTGCCAAAGTAAAAGATGATAATGATATTCCATACTATATTCTGCACAACTGCCCAATTACTGAACATTGGATGCAGTTCTCTAAAAATCAGCTAAAAGCAATGAAGAAGAAAAGGAAGTATGAGAAGGGCTCCTCCCAGTTCAAGCACCCTCATCCTCCTCCACCACCTCCACCTGATGCAGGTGCAGGTGGCAGCTCTGCAAGCCAAGCCCCATCTAGAAGCCAGGCTCCCTATCAATCCCATGCTAGAACCTATCAAAGGGAAAGCCAGTCTAGGGGTTCTTACTCTAGGAGAGGAGGATATAGGGGAAATCAAAGAGAGACTCAAGTTTATTCTAAAGGGCATTCCAGGCAGCATCCTTACTCCAGGGGAGGACATGCTTCATCTGATACATCTTCTGGTCCATTCCCCTATAAGCTCAAAGAAACTGTGACTGCCAGGACTCCTCAAGATAATTCTTCCAACAGGTATGAGCCACCTGTACCATTTGAGGACCCTGAGAAGAATCCTGTTGCTTGGACTGCTAGGATGAAGGAGTTGGCTGCATTAGACCAGATAAAGAAAGCCAAAGAACAAGGCCTAGACACTTCCAATATTTCTACTATGTCAGAACAAAGACAGAAGGAATTAGAGAGATATGCTTCCAGCAAATTTTTTGATGTAGAAAGATATATGGAATTGCATCCTGCTGCTGTGGTTCCCAGGGCTACTAAGCAAATTTATTTGGGTGCAGCTGATGACACCAGATCCAAACAAGAAGCTTTAAATCCTAACAGAGAAATCAAAATGGTAAAAGGCAAAGAGAAAAAGTAACTCTGTAAGGTGACAATCCTTGGTTTTTCTGACTGTTGTCTGGACATCATGTTATATATATATATCTGTGATGTTTCTGCATTGTGTCTAGCTGCTATTGTTTTCATGTTTTTCTGATTGTATGATGTTATTTGATTTTTCCAAAGTCTGTAAATAGTAATCCAAACCCAAATAGGGGGAGATTGTTGGAACACCCTATTACTAATTTGGGTCAGGATCACTATGTCTCTAGGAATCTGTGTTTGATCTTCTGTATAGCTTAATAGGTCAATTAGAATTGAGTCTAAGGGTTAGAAGTCTAGGATTGGAAGCCGCCCTGAAGACCAAGTTTTTCTGTAGACCAAGTCTAATCGTCGAGCTCAGCACGACGATTCGTCGAACTCCGGTCGACGATCGTCTAGCTCAACTTCGACAGATCGTCGAGCTCCATTCGACGATCGCTGAGCTCAACCTCATAATATCGTCGAGCTCCACTCGACGATCGCTGAGCTCAACTTCGCAATATCGTCGAACTCCATTCGACGATCGGTGAGCTCAGGTCGACGATTTTAACTCTGCATTGGATCCTTATCTCTGAGCTCAGTTCGACGATCTTTGAGCTCAGATCGACGATTATTTTGCTGCTTGAATTTTCCAGTTCGCTGAGCTCAGCTCGACGATAGCAGAGCTCAGTTCGACGTTTTTAGTTATCTTTCAGAATTCAAATTCAAATCAGTTAGAAGTTATTTTGCATTTAATTCAGAAGATCTGTCAACCGTTTTCATTTACTTCTGGAGCAAGTTTCAAGGGATTTTTCAAGGAACAATTCAGTGGACTTTCCTTCAGAAGAAATTATGCAATTAAGGCTGTAATCAATGCAGACCAACGGCTATCTTTGACAGAGTGATATTCTATTCTGGCACAGAGAATAAAAGACAGAATATTTTTGAATGAAAGAAGGTGAAATACAGAGATTGACAAGAAGAGGACACACAACTCAGTATACAGAGACTTTTTCAAAATCTTCTGTCAAGGAGAATTCTGAAGAACACTCATCAAAGAGATCAAGCAATCTTCAAATCTCTTCAGTTCTCAAAGTGTTCAAGGCCAACATCATTTCAAGACTCCAGACTCTCAACATTTCAGCTTGCTGAAATCATCTTTTGCTGGAGATCTATCTTTGAAGGCCTATCACCCTCAGCAAAGCTCATCTTCCTGAAGATCAAGGACTCAGGGGGAGCTTTGACATCAATCCACTTAGTCTTCTCAGTTGCTTGAGAAAGAGAAGACTGCCATCACTCTCTCACCCCCACTCTGTAAAGGGTTTTTCAAACTCCCTTCAAAAGTTTGAATCTGGTTTTTGAGCACCTTGTCAAAAGCTCATTGGTGGCAAGACACCTGATCAAAAAATCTTATTTGGTTTTTGAGCACCTTATCAAAAGCTCATTGGTGCCCAGGACACCTGATCAACTCATCCTGCAGTGGATTCCTACCTAGGGTGGTAGAAGAGTGGATGTACCCAAGTTTGGGGAACCACTATATTTCCTTGTGTCATCTGGTTCTGCTTGTTTTCTTTTTGTTTCTGGCCTAGATTCTCTTGTGCTTAGTTTCTGCATAGCTTAGTTTTGTGATTAGTTTTATTTCTGCTTCCCTGCTCACACTCATTACAACAATTGTTGTAAAGCTTTGCAAAAGTTTTTCTTTGTGTTATAAAAGCACCATATACTCTATTCACCCCCCCCCCCTCTAGAGTATATCAGACCTAGTTTCCTCTTTCAGCTTCAATCTATTATCTCCCTTTCCACAAACTCACACGACTGTGTTCCTCGGCAACGGCACCAAAAACTTGATGCTTAAGATCACGGCAGTGAACCAGTCGCACAAGTAATATAAAATGGGGGTTTTCGCAAGTATCGATCTCACAAGGAACACAGTAAGGTGGAGTTAATTTCGAGGAGGACTTGAGATTGAAGTCCTCAGGTCGGAGCTAACTAAGGGGGGTTTGGATTGTTGCGATAAAAAGAAAGTAAAAATCTAACAACTACTCCTATGCAACGCCGCTATGCGATGCTTCGCCAGGCAGGATGGAAGACTAGTCGGGCCGCTATGCACCGAATCACTAGGTGAATGGACGAGAAGGCTAGCGGATGAGGTGGTTAGAACGGCGGAATGAGGGTCGTGAGCACCTCTTCGCAACGCACGCCACTAGCAATTGCTAGTGCGGCAAGGGTGGATGGTGGTGGATGGAGTATAGCGCAACTCAAGTAAATAACAAAAACATACAAAATCACATAGACATGATTGTATAAAATCGTTTTACAAACTAAGCATACTTCATCAATATAAACGAAGTTAAACACCAATATTCAACAAGAAAGCAAGAACAAGTCAAGAGATCGACTGAATCCGAAGTCTTGCTGAGGATTCACGGTTGGAATCGTCGGGTTGTCATTCCGCGTCCAAGCTCGGTCCTCAACTGCGTCCGGGGTAGAGAAGGGCTGTCACCACCTTCCAATGGCCCGTCTTCTTCGTCTCACAATAGCGGACGAAGTTTGCTAGCTTTCCTTTGCTTGATGGCTATGGCGTCAAACCCTACTTGAAGCTCACGGATGAAGGAGAAGGCCGAGAGGAAGCTCCGGCTTGGATTTGGCGGTGAAAGCTTGCCCGGAGCACCTCCCTAGGGTGGAAGATGAAGGGGAACGGCGGAGAAGGCGGAAAATGGCGGAGAAATGTCGAGCTCCGGATCCTCTTCTTGAATTAGGGCGAGACCTGTACTATTTATACAAAACAGAAATGAACAATGCGCACGATCACAGGCGCACGACCAGTGGTCGTGCGCACTATGTCCGGTGCTCGTGCGCACTGGCATGGAAGATCAGGAAGAAGAACTGGGATAACGCGCACGAGCTGTGGTGCACAACCAGTGGTCGTGCGCACTAAGTTCAATGGTCGTGCGATTACCCCAGACAGGACTCCAAAAAAGAGGAATCAATGCACACAATCAGTGGCGCACGACCGGTGATCGTGCGCATTATGTCCCGTGGTCGTGCGCTTACCCCAGGCTGATTCTGAAAAACGAAGAGTAGTGCGCACGATCAGGGGCGCACGACCAGTGGTCGTGCGCATTAGATCTCATGATCGTGTGCAGTATTCCTATTTCACAACCATCCCGGAACATGCACACCACCCCTGTACCGAAAGGAAAAACCAATCACTGATATGTGCAGACATTCCAGGCAATCACAAAAAGGAGTGCAAACTATAAGAATAACAAAATACACAACCACTGGCATAAATGTGCACTTCCTATGGAAATAATGATTAGATGAAATAGGAACGATAAAGAACTAAAAGTGAAGTGCAAACACGTGAAAACTAGCCCAGATGAGTCCGAAAATAGGTATATAAAGTGGACTCATCACACCCTTAGACTTAACTGTTTGCGCGTCTCGAGCAAACAAAATCTAAGCAGATAGGGAAAAATACTAGTTAACAAAGAAATTGCGATACGAAGTACCATGCGAAGTCGCATGCTCGCGCGCGTAAAAATATAATAGAAGAAATTTCTAAGTATACAAAATAGTTTATACTTTTTACAATGTGTATCAAAATTTTATTATTACTCAAAAATGGAATCACAGTGAATCATTTGGTCATGCGTAGGGAGAAAGTAGACTAATCGCTAGGCGAGCATTGCCAAATATCGGGGCTCGGGATAACCTCCAAAGGAATCCACCAATGTCGGTGACCATATGCTTGCCCTTTCGCATTCTCTCCACGGCACTGGTTTGATCCACACACGAATCAGTAGGACTTTAGGTGAAGAAATGGGGCTTGGGTTTCGGTGAGGTAAAAAAAAGATAAACAGGAAGGCTATGCACCTAACCCAAATGAGCTAGTATAAAAGGAATCCCTCTACTAAGCAAAATACACACGGGTACACCACACCCCCAAACTTAACTTTTAACATATGGGTGTGTGCACTGCCTACTCTAAAAATACTCACATCTCAAATAAGATTTTTAATTTTACTTTTAGTTTTCACTTTTTCACAATTAACATCATTTTTTTAACTTATCTTTTTCTTTTTCAAATTACTTCTCTTTTAACAATTTCAGCAAATAGAAGCTTTGGAGCACATCCACATATTCACATGTAACAGCACCACATCAACACCCCAACATTAAAATGTAAACACTAAAGCTCAACTTGGGTGTGCGACTAGGATCGGTTATGAGGCTTTGGTGAAATCATGGTGGAGCTGAATCAAAAGGAGGGGTAGGCACAACGGGGCTAGCGAGGATAAGACGTCAGGAACGGTACAAAGCTCAACCGGGCCAAAATGATGGCCTACATCACGCTCATGCATGACTAACATATACCCATGCTTCAAGAATAGCTTAGGGCAAGTTCTTAGCCAACGAGAAAGACTATCTATCCTCCCGACTCGAGCAATACGAAACTAACGGCCGTCTACACACATCCCTAAGCTACCGTTTGATTCATACCGGATTCACCAACTTTTGAGTAGAATAAAAAGTCTTTATGCAAATAGAAAGATATAAAACTATAAGCATACAGAAAAATTAAATCTACTCGAATTTCTACACGAGACGAGAGCAGTTGACTAGGAGCACAGCAAGGTCAACATTTTACTCCGTCTCACAATCCTATGTCAGCACCATAATTTTCCCAAATCTAACGAAGAAATGAGTTTAACTCGTGGCACACTAACAGCTAAGCACGCGCTCATGTGGGTGCAGTGGTGTGTGATGCAACGAACTAATCAAAATAAAATTATAAAAGCTTCTAGTATGCACATGAAATGTGCACGTGCAAAAGGTAACAACACTGGCTCTCCCCCAGACTTAAACTAAACTACACAGCATATGATAGAGAAATTAGAATCATAAAGAGCTAAGGGAAGAGGTTACCCAATGCTCAGCCAGTGAGCATACCAGAAGACGTGTGTAATCCTGAAGCAGGTCCGCCATACGAAGAATCACAACCCCGCCAATGCGATGTTGTCAAGAATACCTGCAGGGGTGAGCTCCGCAAAAACAAAACAAAAATATACAAAATACAAAAAAATACTAAAACTAAATAGACATGAAAAAGAAAATGCAGAAAATGAAAGATAAGTACTGAGGTTATTGTCATCCCAGCATGACTTATTACATTCTAAACAGTTCTAGCTAATGGGTCTATGAAATAAAAAGTGCACATGTAACTGTTCCAATATCCGTTTTGGTAACAAGTACCGATACGGAGATAGAGCAGTTATCCCTCTACCTAAATAATCATACCTGCTCCTCGCATGCAGAGGAAATAGGAAGTAGGATGAGGAGGAGGCCTGGTCCTCACTCATCTCACCACAAAACAAATCCTTGCCTGGCAAGGTTTCGTCCACCACAAGTTCGCTAGGGGCGAAGGTGACGGCAGGGGTTTCCACTGTGAAGGAGGTAGGAACCTCCTCACACAAGAGGATGCACTCGTCGACAGCCTGAGCGCAAGGCTCAACGTCAACCCAACTTACCTGTGGAGATTCAACCTGCACAGGCTCAGATAAAGAAGAGGGATCAAGAAATAAAGGAGAAGAAGAACTAAAATAATCAGAAATAGGGGGAGTGGTCCCGGTCTCACTCCCAGCAGGATCCAAGCAGAGATCATCGTCGGTATCATACGAGTCATACCGAGGGGAATCCGAGAACTCGAGGTCCGCAGTGGTAAGAGGAATGGCCTCATCCAATAAGGAGGTGCAAACCTCCGCATCGGAAAGAGGGTATTCCTCATCCCATCGGGGTGCGTCATAGTGTTCCGAAGATCCACCTTCTCCGTCGGAGATAGAGGAATCATCATCCCACTTCGGCGCAACCTCGGGCACCGAATCATCCACAAATACGACATCATCAACCGACTCACACAAAAATGGAGTAGCACAATCCGGCAAAAATTGCGGAGGGGCAAGGCTGCTCTCAAAATCAAGCACTGAATGAGCAGGCCCCATCACAAAATCATTCGCAGACGCCACCCCGTCGACGATCGGAACAATCTCATCGTCCCATACAGGAGCGTCCATGAGTTCCTGCTCCTCCTTTTATTGGCTAACACCAAAGTGATCATCATCACTCAAGGGAAGCTCGTAAAAAGGGATCGAGGGACCCATGAAAGAGCTGTATGCGGCCAGAGATTCTTCAGTAATCTCAACGGGTAAAGAATGAGCAAGGTGTGTTATGTCAGTGTATGGGCCAGGCAATACCCTAGTAGGCATGTCCACAACAGTCTTCCGCGAACGGGAGGTTGTTGTGCACACGCCCTCAGAGGGAGAAGGCTTGCACAAACGAGGGCAATCCTTCAACATGTGGCCCACACCTTGACATAACAAACACCGAATGCAATGCTCGGCATTCATAACAGCAATGACATCGATGGATCGGCGCAAAGTGTCAAGTGGACGACACTCAGCATCAGGATCCATCGCAAACAAAAATAAGTGCTGAAAAAGTGCTACACAGCTAAAATAAAAATAGCACGGATCTGCTATCTAAATCAAAAATCAGAAAATGGTAAAAAGAAATAAGCAAAATAAAAATTCTAATAACCAAAGCAAATAAAAAAAATGATATGCACAAATGGAAAAGGGCTTCAATCTATTATCTCCCTCTCCACAAACTCACACGACTGTGTTCCCCGGCAACGGCGCCAAAAACTTGATGCTTAAGATCACGGCAGTGAACCGGTCGCACAAGTAATATAAAATGGGGGTTTTCCCAAGTATCGATCTCACAAGGAACACAATAAGGTGGAGTTAATTTCGAGGAGGACTTGAGATTGAAGTCCTCAGGTCGGAGCTAACTAACGGGGGTTTGGATTGTTGCGATAAAAAGAAATTAAAAATCTAACAACTACTCCTATGCAACGCCGCTATGCGATGCTTCGCCAGGCGGGATGGAAGACTAGTCAGGCCGCTATGCACCGAATCACTGGGCGGATGGACGAGAAGGCTAGTGGATGAGGTGGTTAGAATGACGGAATGAGGGTCGTGAGCAGCTCTTCGCAACGCACGCCACTAGCAATTGCTAGTGCGGCAAGGGTGGATGGTGGTGGATGGAGTATGGCGCAACACAAGTAAATAACGAAAACATACAAAATCACATAGACATGATTGTGTAAAATCGTTTTACAAACTAAGCATACTTCATCAATATAAACAAAGTTAAACACCAATATTCAACAAGAAAGCAAGAACAAGTCAAGAGATCGACCGAATCTGAAGTCTTGCTGAGGATTCACGGTTGGAATCGTCGGGTTGTCATTCCGCGTCCAAGCTCGGTCCTCAACTGCGTCTGGGGTAGAGAAGGGCTGTCACCACCTTCCAATGGCCCGTCTTCTTCGTCTCACGATAGCGGACGAAGTTTGCTAGCTTTCCTTTACTTGATGGCTATGGCGTCAAACCCTACTTGAAGCTCACGGATGAAGGAGAAGGCCGAGAGGAAGCTCTGGCTTGGATTTGGCGGTGAAAGCTTGCCCGGAGCACCTCCCTAGGGTGGAAGATGAAGAGGAACGGCGGAGAAGGCGGAAAACGGCGGAGAAATGTCGAGCTCCGGATCCTTCTCTTGAATTAGGGTGAGACCTGCACTATTTATACAAAACAGAAATGAACAATGCGCACGATCACAGGCGCACGACCAGTCGTCGTGTGCACTATGTCCGGTGCTCGTGCGCACTGGCATGGAAGATCAGGAAGAAGAACTGGGATAACGCGCACGAGCAGTGGCGCACGACCAGTGGTCGTGCGCACTAAGTTCAATGGTCGTGCGATTACCCCAGACAGGACTCCAGAAAAGAGGAATCAATGCACACGATCAGTGGCGCACGACCGGTGATCGTGCGCATTATGTCCAGTGGTCGTGCGCTTACCCCAGGCTGATTCTGGAAAACGAAGAGTAGTGCGCACGATCAGGGGCGCATGACCAGTGGTCGTGCGCATTAGATCCCATGATCGTGCGCAGTATTCCTGTTTCACAACCATCCCGGAACACGCGCACGACCCCTGTACCGAAAGGAAAAACCAATCACTGATATGTGCAGACATTCCAGGCAATTACAAAAAGGAGTGCAGACTATAAGAATAACAAAATACACAACCACGGGCATAAATGTGCACTTCCTATGGAAATAATGATTAGATGAAATAGGAACGATAAAGAACTAAAAGTGAAGTGCAAACACGTGAAAACTAGCCCAGATGAGTCCGAAAATAGGTATATAAAGTGGACTCATCATCCAGCAAAGTTGACTCAGAGTTATTTCTCTGAGTCAGTTATTTTATTTTCTTCAACTTACTGTTTTATTTCCTGTAGGATTCAGGTTTCCTGAATCTGAGTGTAGGGCACTTTGTACTTGAGGTAGGTGACAAATTTATCACTAAGGTAGGTGCCCTGTTGGGGCATTGAGGTAGGATCCAAGTGAGGATCTGAGCTATATGGATTAAGTGCCTGAGGTAGGAGAGTGCTGCTATCTGAGGTAGGATCCAAGTATGGATCTCAGGTAGGGCTGTCCTCCCAGCCTGAGTGTAGGGCCTTGTGCCTGAGATAGGTGACTGAAGAGTCACTAAGCTGTAGATGACAAGATTGTCACTGAGATTATATTCCTTGGAGGAGGCTGAGTTGTAGGTACCTGAAAGGGTACTGAGTTGTAGGAGTGCTACAGCACTCTGAGATTAAGGCTGTGTGCCTGAAGCTGTAGGGCTGAAGAGCCTGAGTGTAGGACTTAGAGATAAGGCTGAGGTAGGTGATCTTTGGATCACTGAGCTCTTAGGTAGGAACCCTTGTCGTTCTGAGTTGGATTCTGAGAAGAATCTCTGTGTAAGGCTGAGGGCCTGAGGTGTAAGCTCTAAGGAGCATAAGTGGAGGAGTTTGGGCCGAGTCCAACAAATAAGTTGGATAGGTGGAGAGGAAAAGTGGATGTACCCAATTGGGGAACCACTATAAATTCTGGTGTTTGCTGTGTGTGCTTGTTTTTCTTTCTGATTGCAGTATTTAAGGACAAGCTCTAGATAACATAATTAGAAATCAGCAAAAGATACTATAAAAGCTCAAATACCTATTCACCCCCCTCTAGGTGATTAGCTAATATTGAATTAAATAATTTTCAGTAAATATTCCTTGTAGATATATAAATGTGGTTATTTATATATAGTGGACATTCATAATACCCGAGTTCAAACTTAACCCCTAATGCTTCCGCTAGAATGCTTTGAGTTAGGATGCGCGGTTTAGTCTTTAATATTAACATGTAACCTTACCATCTGTTTGTGGCATATTGTGTGGGGCCCCGGTCGGACATTCTATTATAGCTTCCAATCATTCGAAGAGAAGCGCCCATCTCGATCACTTACGATGCTACGGGGCACACCATGCAATCATAATATTTGTTCAGCATAAAGCTTAGCCAAAACTTCCACTAAATCGTCCCTCTTATTCGGAATGAAGTGAGCCACTTTAGTCAACCGGTCCACGATCACCCAAACTTAACTGTTACTGTATTGAGATTACGGCAAACCGTGCACGAAATTCATTGAAATATCATCAAACTTCCATTCTGGAATAGGTAGCGACTTCAGGAAACCTCCAGGCTTCTGGAATTCCGCTTTCACTAAGGCACAAGTCTGACATTTAGCCACGTACAGTGTTATGTCTTTCTTCAAACCCGGCCACCAGAACAGCTTCTTCATATTTTTATACATTTTTGTTCTCCCTGGGTGAATTGAGTATTTAGTGAAGTGAGCTTCATACATCAATTCCTCTCTTAACTTACCCATCTTCGAAACGCACAAACGACCATCTTTTCGCAAAAGGTCGTCATCCCAAGAAAATTGGTCATTTGACCCATCCACTACATAGCATTGCAAACTTTCATCAAGTTCCGTTGTTTGCCGAACCCTATCTGCAAGGTCATATGTTACCTCCGTTCAGGTCAAGCACGCATTTGTTGTGGAATTCTTCTCAACACAAGAAATATCTAACACTTCCAACCCCTGGATCAGAGGCTCATCATGCATCTGTAACCAAGTTGCCCTTACCGGATTCCTATGACTCAAGGCATCTGCCACGACATTTCCCTTCTCGGGAGTATAGTGAATCTGGAAGGTGTAGTCCCCGAGGAACTCCATCCACCTTCGTTATCGCATGTTGAGATCCTTCTGATCCAACAAGTACTTTAGGCTCTTATGGTCCGTGAATATATCCACCTTCACGCCATATAAATAATGACGACGTAGTTTAAGTGCAAAAATCACCGCCGCCAACTCCAAGTCGTGGACGGGATAGTTCTGCTCATGCACTTTCAACTGGCGTGATCCATAAGCGATCACCTTTCTGAATTGAAGAAGAACGCAGCCTAAGCCGCTCCCTGATGCATCACTATATATTTCAAAGCCGTCTGAACCATATGGCGACATCAATATTGATGTCGTGGTCAAGCGACTCTTCAGCTCTTCAAAAGCTCGCGTGCACTCTGGCGTCCAAACGAACTTCTGATCCTTCTCGTTAGTGTGGTAAGAGGCAAAGCGATCCATGAGAAGTTTTCTACAAAACGTCGATAGTAGCCCGTCAGTCCAAGGAAACACCTGACTTAAGCCATAGAAGACAACACTGGCCACTCCCATATTGCTTTTATCTTTAATGGATCCACTACAATGCCCTCTTCACTCACCATATGGCCAAGAAAAGCCACTGATGATAGCCAGAACTCACACTTTGAGAACTTGGCTTAGAGCTTATTTCTCCTCAGACTGTGCAACACCATCCGTAAATGGTTCGCATGATCTTCTTCAGACTGAGAGTACACCAAGATGTCATCAATGAAGGCAATCACAAACAAATCCAAGTACTCCTGAAATGTTCGGTCCATTCAGTCCATGAACACTGATGGCACATTTGTTATCCCAAACAGCATTACTGACCGTAGCGTGTCCAAGCGCTGTCTTGGGAATGTCACCTTCCTGAATCCTCAACTGGTAGTAACCTGACTTCAAGTCCAGTTTTGAATAGACGGTTGATCCCACTAGCTGAAAAAACAAGTCATCAACGCGAGGTATTTGATACTTATTCTTCTCCGTCAGCTTATTCAACTCGCGATAGTCGATGCACAACCGCAAGCTCTCATCCTTTTTCATAAAGAGAATAGGTGCACTCCAAGGTGACATACTTGGGCGTAGATACCCCTGTTCCAGCAACTCTTGTAGTTGCACTTTTAGTTCCGCCATTTACTTTGGCGCTACTTAATAGGGCGAGCGGGCTATAGGTTTCATAACTGGCACTACCGCAATAGTATCGTTGGTCTCCTGAGGGGGAATCACCCATGGAGGTCAATAGGAAACACATCTGTATAAATTGACACAATAGGAATTTCACTCAATCGGGCAAAGGCCTAAAGGTAACTATAGGCATGAAGAATTACTTCGTGCATAACCGAACAAGTGATGACTTGGAGAGCAGACATCCATATCTTGCTCGATCCTCGCACACAAGCGAACTTAGTCCCTCGTTCGGTGATCTTTCCCAGTGTGACTTCCGTGAAGTTGTAATCTATACCGGTATGCTACTCCAAGAGCTAATCCATACCTATGATCACCTCAAACACAACTATTGTTAGCACAGACGCTCCTACGTTCTAATCTGACCCCATAACGACATCTTACCATATCATTTTCTACCCCCATATACACTTTTTCTCCTTACGTACATGCCATTCCACTCGTATCTATGGTACCAAAATAAGCACACAAATCTTATATTAATCCGTAAGCGAACGACTTATTGATTATTCATCAAACCATGTTTATATATGGAACACAAGTATTATTGTATACATCGTTCCTTACTAGGAACTGTATGGTACATAATTACAGATATTTATATACATACATCAACATTCCCTTCTTATATATAATGCTTGCTTCTAACCTTGCTATTAAAGGAATGAAATGGGGACAAACCATTACGAGCTTCCCACTATCGCAGATCGAAGGCCCTCCCTTCTACCTTGTAATAGGTAGAGGCTTATGCCGAGGTTCTCACCCCCGATGACACTCTAGGACCAAGTCCCTATGACCTCCCACTACTGTCGATCGAAGGTCTGTACTTCTCCGTCGTACTAGGTTGTGGCATCAACAGGGCCTGCCCTCTCGCGCTCGCCAGTAGTTTGAAGTTCTGCTACTGCCAATCGAAGTTCTGTCCTTCTCTGTCATAGTAGGTCATGGTGTCTCCAGGGCCTGCCCCTCACACTAGCTAGAGGTTCGAGTGTTTGCCCTTCTCCATCTTTCCGGGACCATATCCCTACGACTTCATACTACCTTCGATCAAAGGTCCACCCTTCTCCACCGCAGTAGGTCGCGATGTCATCGAAGCCTACCCCCCACGTGTTCGCCAGCAGTTCGAAGGTATGCACTTCACCGTCTTTCCGAGACCACATCCTCGCGGCCTCCTACTACAGTATTTCGGAGTGAGAATCTCTAAAGGTGACCAGAGCCGCTTGGGCCGGTGTGGCCACAGGGAGGCTGCCCCTCGCGGGGTTGGTTCCTCCCACTACCGTCTTTCTAAGTGCGAATCTATATAGGCACCCTAGCCTTCAAACTCGACACACCCGTCCTCTAAAATATTGTCAAAGCCAAGATCGTATATATCGCACTCGCACTTGTGATATACTATCCAGATCATCTTCACCATCTCACATTGGAATGCTACCTCCCGAATATCAGCGGTCTCATGATCCACCTCCTTCAAACAAACCTCCTCGCAGATCTCCTCAGACAGCATACAACGGTCCTGCTTTAAGTCAATTGAGTTCTTGTACTCCGTCACCCCAGTCGCCTTCAACTTAGCAAGATGGTCCTGCGAGGAAAGATGTTCTACCTCATTCTCTAAGCGAGTAATGTCTTCCACGACATTATCAGCCAGAGACTTCTTAGCTCGAACCTCCTTTTGTAACTTTGCCGGCTCAGCCTTCATATCCGACTCGACCTGCCGGAAGCGAGATATATCATGCTTGCGCCTCCCACTCAAGTCAAAAAGGGAGATTTCTACAATTCTTAGCTTCTCCTAAAGAGAGAGGTACTCATCCTTCAAGAAGACGTAGTAGTCATTCCAGGTGAGAGAGATCTGGGCTTGTATACCAATCTGCAACAAAAAGGCAAGGTGAGGCAAGTTGAAAGGTATTGCGGTCCGCTCGGGGATCCTGGTAGACTGGGCCTCTTGAATCATCCTAGCACGTTATGTGGCTGGGTGGTAGTACAGTCAGATGTTCTCAGATCAGTGCGAGAGAGGTGTGATTATGTGGAAATCCCGCAATCGAGGTAAAAAACCACACGGTCGATTCGCTGTTGACCTAACTTCCACTATTGTAGAGTTTGTTACAGAGTTGTTTTGTTGGAGGCGAGACCGACAGGCCGCTCCTCGTTACACTTTTAGAGTTTGGGGAGTTGGAGAGAGTTTTGAGTGCCACGAGATCTCTACATGCTTCTAGGTTCCTTACACTCTTCTTGGAATCCATTCCTGTTGCCACTTGAGGACTCGCTGCTAGTTCTTGTGCCATGCGCACAACCAGGGGATTCATCGACTGCAGGTAAATTGTTTGCTCACGAACTCTTGTCTTGATCCAGGAAAACTTAGTTCACAAAAGCGACGATCGTCCGAATTATTTGCGGGTGAAAAACCTTTTGAAGGGAGGAAAGAGAGAGAAAAGTGTAGAAAGAGACAAGAAAAATGGTTGGATTTATTAATTGAAGAAAAGATCCAAATGAATTGGAGAGTGGATCTATTTATAGAATTTCACAGGGGAGGTCCGATATTTTCATCCAGTTACTACCATACAGACCAATAAGAACACCCATATTTGGGAACACAGATCACCACTTTTAGGGAAAGGACAATCCATCTCTGGGCCGAAAAGAGCTCGCCTAAGGGGGACTAGCGGCCTGAGGCCATTGGCCGAGGAGGCTATCGCCCCAACCTCCATGGTAAGCGGCTGGGAGGGGGTGGTCGGCCTTGGTGGTGTCGGCCAAGGCATGCCCTTGCCTCGGGCAGACAAGGGCTGGTTGCCCCCTTTGAGGGAGGCCTCAGGCAAGGCTGCATGTCGCCACGGGGAGGCCTCCCGCCGTGCTAGGGCTGTGACCGGCGCCGTTCGCCCCGGGTGGCCACGCGGAGGCCTACCCGTTTGCAGGGACAGGAGACCGGAGCCGCTTGCGCCGGTGCGGCCACAGGGAGACCGCCCCCTCGCTGGGTTGGGTGGCTGGGGTCACTCATGTCGGGGTTGCCAGAGGGAGGCCGCCCCCTTACGGGGCAGACAGTCAGGACCGCTCGTACCGGGATGTCCACGGGGAGGCCTCCCACTCTACAGGGGCAGACGACTAGATATTTTAGCGCTGGGGAGGCCATTGAGAGGTTGCCCTCCACCCCCCTCGTGGGGCCGAGAGGCCGAGGCTGCTTGCACTGGGGTGGCCACTAGGAGGTTGCCCACCTTGTGGGCGGCCGAGGTTGGCTAGCCCCTTACGAGGTTGTTTGCGGCTGATACTGGCCTTAGGGAGGTCGGCCTCGGCGAAACCGACCTCGGCCATGATCATTCACGGCTAGGGCAACCACTTACTAGGCGGCAGGAGATGGGAAACCAGCATATGTGATCGCGGCGGTTGGAATCCCATGTGCAGTAGATACCGTATGGATCGGGCACGTGAATCATGTGTTTGGCAGTTATCACGTGCAACTTCCCACTGTTGAAGCCAAAATCTGAATTCGACAAAAGTTTGAAATTCATGGGTGTAGCCAACACCTACTCGCCCCAAGCTCTGCCCTCCGACTGGTTGTAAAGGACTAGAAACTGATCCAAAGCCTTAGCAGGGAGGTCCCACCGCTTACCCGGAAGGTCTCTGAGAGCTTCCCCTCTAAAGCCAAAAGCTGGGCTTGGAGCTCCTCAGAAAGCACAAGAGAACTCTCTTAAGTCCCAGAAAAAAAGTGCTTCTGAAGAATCCTTATGGGCCTATTTATAGTTTTTTGAGTTGGATCTACAAATAACCACACTGAGCTGTCCTGAAATTACCAAAGTACCCTAGGTTGGGTTTGCCAATAGCCAAACTCCGCTGTTCTGAGGAGTTATATGCAGACCACCAAGGGCAAAAGGGTAAAACATCCCATGGGTATAGAATTGTCAAAATGGCCCTCTCTCTGTATGGCGAGTAGGGGAACACCCATCGGCGAGACGAGCCCTCCTGGCCATCTTGTAGGCATCCTTCGCCATGGGGCCCTCTCGCCGATAAAGGCCTACTCGCATCCCAAAAGGGGTGTCTCGCCTACTGCGAGTGTACCATATGGTCCCACTCGCCTGTCAGTTCCTTTCATCCGCTTTTACTGTTCGCACCTTGAGGGCCTCTTGCGAGCCCGAGGTTGTACACAATCCCCGCTCTTTTCGAGATTATTTTAAGCTAGGAAAAAACATCCAACCGAGGCTCGTCATTAAAGCGTATTTATGGATGTATTTATGAGAGAATCTTTTGTGAGGCCCCCCACCGAAGCCTATAAATATGTGGTTCCTACCGGGGGCCGGCCAGGGAGGTGGTCGGATGGCCGGGATTTCGGCCTGGAAAATGCTCCAGGCGAGGCTAATCTGAGCCGTTGGTTCAAGGAGGAAGATGACTCCATTACCGCTGATTTTGCTTTAAGATTTGTGCAAGATCTCTATTTAGTTATTATTTTTGGGATTTTCTGAGTAGGAATTAGCATTGTTTTGTTTAAATATTTATAAATACTTAGGGGCTCCTTCTGGAAATGTGATCAACATTAAAGTTGTAGCTCTAGGTCTCTAGATTATTTAAAATTTATTTCAAGGCATTTGGAGCCCTGGGTAGACCTCAGCGCTCTTTTTGGTCAAGATCTATTTCTGATGTTTGGTTGGTCAAATCACCTCAACAGAGGCTGATATTTTGGCCACTGATTTTATATGGCATGTAACACACTTCAATGAGATTTGGGGTGGTTTGGGCTAGGTGAAAGATATAGTACCTAAACACCTAGAGGGGGGTGAATAGGTGACCAAATTCTTTTTAAACTTTAAAGGCAGCAAACAGTTATAACACAGAATCTACTCTACTTTTGCACAGTAATCACACAGCATACACAGCAAAGCACAGCACAGCAGACACAGAGTTTTATAGTGGTTCCCCAAGCTTTGGGTACATCCACTTTCCCCCTTCGCCTATCTAGCAGTGTGCTAGATTCGGCCAAACTTCACCACTGTCTCAGAACCCAAACTGGTTCTTACACCTCAGGCCCAAGGCCCTACAACTCAGCTTTTCCACAAAGCATACACTCAGCCACAAAGGCCTACACTCAGCCAACAAGGCCTACACTCAGAGATTTCAATCTCCTACACTCAGGCTCTCAAGCCCTACCCTCAGCCTTTATAATTACAGGCTTACAAACACTCAGATCCAAAGGATCCTACAAGATAAAAATGATTATACAAATGATAACTCAGCAACTCAGAAACAAAAGAGGGGAGTTGAGAGTTTCTTGATGAGTTCTTGGAAGAACTCAGCTGGATTCAATCTGACTTAGCTTTCTTCAAAGCTTCTTGAAAGTAGAACTCAATTAGATTGACTCCTTCTGCAGTTGATCCTTGACCTCTGCTACTTAGAATTCAGAATGAATCTGAACCCTTCTTCTCAGCCTAGTTCCAATGGCTGATTTCTTGGATGGAGCCCTCTCTCTCCAACTTCTTAGATCTGCACTTGGACAGCTAGATCTTCTTGTTTTGATCCTTGATCAATAACTTGAACAACTCTGTGAACCACTTTTTGAATTGCTTCAACAACGACTTCTGTAGACTGTATGAGAGTATTTATAGGCCTTCTTCATGGTAACCGGCTGGTCCGGTTCATAACTGTCTTCTGACATCTCTGACAGGTGTTGTAGAACGGCTGGAACGGCAGCTGTCAAGTCATCCAGTCAATTCTTAAAAGTTCTCTAACTGTCTGAAAGTGTCGAGACTTTCTGTCTTTAAGTGTCGACACTTATAGACCAAGTGTCGACACAAGTTGTGTAAGTGTCGACACAAGTCTACAAGGTGTCGACACAACTCCTTGTGTTGTAGATTCTATGTCTCGACACAGTTTATTCTGCATGTGTCGACACTGAAATTGAGTGTCGATACAAGTAGTTGATCTTCTATCTTTTGCTGAATTCTTCTAAGAGTCGACACATCTCCTTTGTGTCGACATAACTTCATGTGTTGAGTCTGTTAAGTGTCGACACTGCTTCTTGGTGTCGACATATAGTCTTCTATGTTGATACTTGCTGAGTGTCGACACAGCTCCTTGTGTCGACACTTGATTCTTCTGTTGAGACTTCAGCTGAGTGTCGACACATTCCCTTAGTGTCGACACTTGTACTTAGAATATTTTGTTGATCTTTCTGTTCTTTGCTAAGTGTCGACACAGCTCCATGTGTCGACACTTTCTTCAAGTGTTGAGTCTTTAGCTGAGTGTCGACACATACTGTCTTGTGTCGACACTTTCTTTAAGTGCTGACTCTTCTGTTGAGTGTCGACACATTGTTCTGAGTGTCGACACTTATACTTAGTCTCTGCTGACTTTTGCTGAGTGTCGACACAGCTCCAAGTGTCGACACTTTCTGGTGTAGACACAGTTCTTCTAGGTGTCGACACTGCTGTTAAGTGTCGACACAGCTTTACTGTACTTTTCTTCACTGAGTGTCGACACAGCTCCTTGTGTCGACACTTTGTGTCTGGTGTCGACTCTGCATCCCTGGTGTCGACATAATGACTCCAAGTGTCGACACTGCTTGCCTGGGTGTCGACACAAACCTTCTTAAGTGTCGACACTTTCCCTCTAGATGTCGACACATGGACTTAGAAATTTTTGCTTCAGTCCTGCAAATACTTAACCTGCACAAGTAACTCAAAAACACATCAAATACATTTTGATGTATATCATTGAGTTGGGTGAGACTTCTTCAAATCAGGTACATTTAAACTAATGTACCCAACAATCTCCCCCTATTTGGAGAAGTCATAACCCTTAGTCAATGATATACACAATTCATAATTAAAACTACAAAATGATGTAAAGCAGGATAATGTACAGCAGGGTAAACATAAACATGTATCAATTTCACATGTATACAAATTCATCATCACAGAACAAATATGAAATAGACATAGACATTATCACAGAACAAACATGAAATAGATTAATCATATATTGTTCTAATATCTGTCTTATACATTTTCAGAAGTTCACAAAAATGTTTTACATCAAAAAGATTACACATTAAACTTTAAGAAAATTCTAATTCTATTTCAGTTCTGGTTCCTTGATAAATATTCCTTTGTCAGCTTGGACTTTAGTTTGGGCAGGAGCATCAGCAGCTTCAGCATCAGCAGGTTTCTTGCCTTTCAGATCTTTCTTCTTAAGCTCTTCTGCTTTGATCTTTTGTCTTTCAAAATAATGGTATGGCTTAGGAAAGTACTTGCTAGGCTCCTAGGCAGTAGGAGGTAGCTTTCCCATCTTTGCCTTCCTTCTATATTGGACAATTGTCTCCTGTCTAGATTCATGTTTTCTCCATTCAGTTTCAGAAAACCATTTGTTCCTGTCTTGAATGTTATCCTTGGCAGCTTTCCAGGCAGTTAAAATGATATTTCTTGAGGTAGGGCTCCATTGCTCAAAATCTGGTCTCTGTTCAGCTTGTTCCCTAAACCTCTTCTTTGACAATCTAGTCTCTTCTTCTTTTTGCAATGCTTCTTGCATAGCTTCAGATATAGGCTGAACAACATTCTCAATAATAACATTGTCCTTGCCCCCAGGTGGGCTGTACATGGTCTGTACATCAGCATGCACCATTTCAAAATCTGGAGGAGGATATATGACTTGAGTTACTTCTGGTTGCTCACCTCCAAGATATGCAGGGTTAATTCCAGATTCAGCAACATCATTGTCATCACACAGAGGAGGATATCCAAGTGTAGCTCTGATAGAATTGGATATCCACTTAGCATGGTCAAAGCTTGCCTTGACTAACACTCTCTCCCCCTTTATGACTTCTCTAGCCATGTGATCTCTGACATCATCCTTCCGAAATCTGATTTGATTATCCAAGTATCTGATTCCATCTTTAAATAAAGGTTTGAGCTTTTGAAGTTGTTCAGATATGGCCTTCTGGGATGCTTGGATAGTAGTCTTAATAGCAGTGATTTCTTCTTGGAATACTTTGTCAAATTCAGCTTTAACAGCAGCAGTAGAAGTAGAAGGTCCAGCAGCCTGGTTCTTTAATTCTGTGACAATAGCATTATGGGAAGCAGTAAGATTGTCATTCATCCTTAGCTGATTTTCAAGAACATACCCTTGCTTCAATGTTATGTCATCTACTTGAGCTTTGATCTTTTCCTGGTGTGTAGCCAAGTACACCACTGCATTCCCCCCTTTGTGGAAGCAGTCTGTCATCTCATTCTTGTTTAGGTTCATTTCAAACCTTATAGACTTGATGTCCTGGGCCAGAACAAACTGTAAGGATTTCTGCCCTTCATCCACATACTTCTCTATTGCCTGCCTGTGCTCATCCAGTTTAATTTGCATTGCAACCATCAGTGCACTATAATCAACTGATGGTGCTTGCTGAACTATAGACTGTGGAACAACAGTCTGCAAAGCCTTCTTATAGCTTTGGCTTCTTCTCCTGAACACTTGAAACTTCTTCTTCTTTGCCCTAGCAGTCTCCTCATCTTCAGAGGCAGATGTGCTGGCTATATCCACCCTCTCCTTAGGGCTTGGAGGCTTCTCAGGTTGCACATCAGGTGCCTTCTCAGTTTCTTGCCTCACAGGCACTTCATGAACTTGCACTTTCTCCCCCTCAAGTGGAGCATTCTCCTTCTCAGCAGCATCCTTGTCCATGTCAAAATTTGCTTGATCCAGATTTAGGAATAAATCTTCCATGGTGTATTCTTGTGGAGACTGTGCAGGAGAAATTCTAGGTTCTTCAACCACTGGATCAGGAACCACTTGAACAACAGCAGATGTGTCTTCTATAACAGCATCTGGAACTTGACTATTCAGCTGAGTTTGCTGATGATCATCAGACAAATCAGTATCTTCCATAGAAAAATCTAAAGTGTTTAGTTCAGTGATTACCTCTAGTATGATGGAGGTTGCTTGTTCACTTTCTAGTGTAGTGGGTTCAGTTACAACTGGAAGCTCCCCCTGGCTTTGATCCTTGTGGATGGGGCTAGCTTGAGGTAGCTCCCCCTGGATCTCAGCAACCTCTTGAGGAGCAGGAGACTTCACTGCAGGCTCTTCCTCATGCTCATCTGGAGTGAAGACAACATGTTCTTCACTATCAGAGCTGCTAGTGGACTCTTGTGCCACTGGAGCAGTCTTCCTTTTCTTCTTTGGAGGAATCTCCTTCTCAGTAACTGTCTTCTCAGGGGTTGGCATCTCCTTTGACAACACCCTGTCCCATCTAGAGAAAATTCTCAGATCCATTTTCCTCATGTGATTTATTTTGCTTCCTGCAGCTTGTTGCATTACCTCTGGTATGGTTCCAGCAAGGTAAAGGCTTATGATTCTGCCCAGATTGGGCTTCTTCAGACTTTCCTTGATTTTCTCAAATACTACCATAGACCAGTCAGTATTTAGAGAGAAAATTATTCTTGTCATAATATTGAACATAGAGGCAGACACTCTGTCATGCCCTCCTGGCTTGCTGAGAATAACTTTTCCAACAATCTCAGACATGAATTTGCCTTGGTTGTTCATGCCTTTTCTGTTGAAAACAGAACCAATCTTCATTGTAGAATCAAGTCCACACCAGGTTAGAGCTTCCCTGGTCTTTGATGCAGTAACTTCATCTTCCTCTTGAGTTCTTGGAAGCTGTAGAATCTTCCTTAAACTTTTTGGTGATACCTTGACCTTCTCACCATGAACTCTGGATTTGATTTTGTATCCAGATTCGTCCACCTTTGCTCCATTGAGGAATTCAAGCACCTCTTTCTTCCATATCTTAGTAGGTTCTAAAACTAGATATTCTAACCCAGAATCGGCAACTAGGGTTATCACGTGCTTGATTTCTTGCTCAGCATCCTCAAAAGCACCGCGCACCAGCTCGTAACCTTCGTTGACGTTCTCCTCTAGCTTAGGTGCCATTAGGGTTTGTAGAATTTGTCTTGAGAGAAGAGAGGTGTCGACACTGAAGTTTGGTCTCGAAACTTTGAAAGCGTGTCGACAAATAGAGACAAAACCCTATTTATACCTTTCTGATTTTGAAGATGAACGGGCGGGACAGCAAACTTAAAATGTGTCGACACTGGCAATAAGTGTCGACACTGACTTATAATGTCTCGACACATATGTGTCGACACAAGTTTAGTCAACAGATTTTATGTGTCGACACTTGGTGATGTGTCGACACAACATAACTCGACACATAGTCGAGACTTTTCTTAGAAAATTCTGAGTAAATACTAAGTGTCGACACCACTTTGGATGTGTCGACACCTACTTGGCATGTGTCGACACTAATATTCTGAAGTGTCGACACCAACTTCCTAGATGTGTCGACACCTATTTCCTGAAGTGTCGACACCACTTTTCTGTGTCGACATAGACTTGTCTATGTGTCGACACCTTTTTATTTAGCCATTTTCAATACTGTGAACTTACTCTAAGTTTATCATTCCTAGTTCAATTTTAAATCTATTGAACTTAGCTTCTTCTAGGGGCTTAGTATACATATCAGCTACTTGATTATCAGTTTTAACATACTCTAATAAAATATCTTCTCTTTCTACATGCTCCCTAAGAAAATGATATTTAATTTCAATATGTTTTGTTCTACTATGGGATACAGGATTATTAGCTATTGAAATAGCACTTGTAGAATCACAGAAGAGTGGAGTTCTACTTACCTGAAATCCATAGTCCTCTAGCTGATGTTGTATCCACAGAAGTTGAGCACAGCAACTTCCTGCAGCCACATACTCTGACTCTGCAGTGGAGATAGCCACACTGGTTTGCTTTTTGCTACTCCATGAAATTAGTCTCCCACCTAGGAATTGACAGGTTCCAGTAGTGCTTTTTCTATCTTCTTTGCATCCTGCAAAGTCTGCATCTGAATAACATGTTAGTTCAAAATCTCCATTCCTAGGGTACCAGAGGCCTAGATAGGGAGTGCTCTTTAGATATCTCAATATTCTTTTGACTGCTGTCAAATGAGACTCTTTAGGGCAGGCTTGATACCTTGCACAGACACATGTAGCATACATGATATCTGGTCTACTTGCAGTCAAGTATAATAGGGAGCCAACTATCCCTCTATACAAGGTTTCATCTACAGGTTTCCCTGCATCATCCTTGCTAAGAGACATACTTGACCCCATAGGAGTCTTCATGGTGCTGGATGAATCCATACCATACTTCCTTATGAGTTCTATGGTGAACTTGGACTGACATATGGATAAACCACTCTCAATCTGTTTAACTTGGAGACCCAAGAAAAACTTCAGCTCTCCCATACTACTCATCTCAAATTGACCTTGCATAAGTTTTGCAAACTTTTTGCAAAGGCTGCTTTCAGTAGACCCAAATATAATGTCATCTACATATATTTGGACTAGTATAACTTTGCCTCTAGATTCCCTAAGGAATAGAGTCTTATCTATTTTCCCCCTTGAGAACTTGTTCTCAATGAGAAAACTAGATAGGGTTTCATACCAAGCCCTAGGGGCTTGCTTTAACCCATATAAAGCTTTCCTAAGTCTATAGACATGATGAGGTAGAGTTGGATCAACAAAACCTGAAGGTTGTTCCACATAGACTTCTTCCTTAAGATTACTATTCAGGAATGCTGACTTGACATCCATTTGGTAAACCTTGAATCCTTGATAGGTTGCATAGGCCAAGAACATCCTTATGGCTTCCAGTCTGGCTACTGGAGCAAAGGTTTGATCAAAATCAATACCTTCTTCTTGCCTATATCCTTTAGCAACCAATCTTGCTTTATTCTTAATAATGACCCCTTGTTCATTCATCTTATTCCTGTAGATCCACTTTGTTCCTATTATATTGTGGTCTTTAGGTTTAGGAACAAGTTCCCAGACCTTGCACCTCTTGAACTGATTAAGCTCTTCTTGCATTGCTTCAGTCTATTATGGATCTAGTATGGCTTCTTCAAACTTCTTAGGTTCAACTTGAGATAGAAAACTGGAGTAGATTGCAGCATTCTGATTTCTGCTCCTAGTTTGTACTCCTTGTCTTGGATCTCCAATAATTTGCTCTACTGGATGATCTCTAAGATGTCTGTTGGCTGGAGGCATCCTAACTTCTGGTTGAACCTCTTCAGCATCTCCATCATGCTGTATACCCTGAACTTCATCAGCAATTGGTACATGTAGTTCTCCTCCTAGACAACAGCCACTGTCTTCTACTTGTTGTCTTGCAGTAGGTACTTCTTCTATAGTAAGCTTGTCCATCTTCTTTGTTAAACCTGTGGGGCTGCATACACTACTAGACAACTCATTGTTAATAAGTTTAATCTCATCAAAAACTACATGCACAGATTCTTCTACAACTTGTGTAGTCAAGTTGTAAACTCTATAAGCCTTACTGTTGTTGTTGTACCCAACAAAAATTCCCTCTTGGGACTTGACAGCAAACTTAGTCAAGTAAGACTTCCCATTGTTAAGTATGAAGCATTTGCAACCAAAGATCCTAAAGTAGGATAGGTTTGGTTTCCTGCCTTTCACAACTTCATAGGGGGTCTTGTTGAGCCTTTTAGTGATGGTAGCCCTATTTATAACATGGCATGCAGTGTTAACTGCTTCAGCCCAGAAATACTCTGGCAGTGATGTATCACTTAATAGGGTCCTACCAGCCTCTATCAAGGTCCTATTCTTCCTCTCAGCAATGCCATTTTGTTGAGGTGTTCTAGGTGAAGAGAATTCTTGAAATATCCCAAAGTCTTCACATAGTTTTGTCATGCTATCAGACTGAAATTCAGTACCATGATCACTTCTAATCTTGACCACTGTACTGTTTAGTTCATTCTGAATTTGCTTGACAAAGCTATAGAAGACACTAGGTGTTTCAGATTTCTGTCTTAAGAAGAACACCCAGGAAAACCTTGAGTAGTCATCTACAACTACAAAGGTATAGACCTTCCTACCTAAACTGTGAACTGGCATTGGACCAAAGAGATACATATGCAAGAGGTATAAACACCTCACAGCATCTTTGTTTTCTATGCTTCTAAAGGTGGATTTAGTCTGCTTGCCCTTTTGACAAGCTGAGCAAATGCCATCTTTAACACACTTAACTTGAGGACCATTCCTCACTAACTCTTTGCTAAAGAGTTTGCTAATAGTCTTGTAGTTAAGATGGGCAAGTCTCTTGTGCCATTTGACACAATGAGAGACTGTCTCATCAGCTACAAGACACACAGGAGAACCACTGTTCTCAACCATAATGTCTATGCAATAGACATTCCTTTTCCTATAACCTGTCAAAATGATCTCTTGATCACTTGACCTCTTGATATGACAACCATTTTTAACAAATGAGATGTCATACCCTACATCACTTAATTGACCTATACTTATTAGGTTGTGTTTCAACCCTTTAACATAAGCCACTTGAGTAATGGTAACCAAGTTGCTAGAAATGTTACAAAATCCTTTGATGATTCCTTTTTCAGAACCACCAAAGGTTACTTTTGGACCATCTTTTATTGGAATGTAGTCCCTTAGTGATCCTCTAGTTCCAGTCATATGTCTGGAACATCCACTGTCCAAGTACCATGTTGGGGTATGGCCACTTGGACTCACCTGCAAAACAGATTAATGAACCTTAGAACCCAAAGAATTCTTGGGTCCTTGGTACTTGTTAGTTTGCAACTTGACAAAACTACCTACTGGCTTTCCAACAGGTAATTTGCAACTCACTTTGGCACTAACATTGTGCCAACAGTCCATTGCAAAATGACCAACTTTGCCACAGCACCAACATTCAAACTTATTGTACCTTTGCTTAGGTACTGTCTTTGCTGTCTTATCTACAGCAGACTTGTTGAATGTTGGGGCTTTGCTCTTGGACTTGGACTTGGACTGCTCAGTCCTTGCAGGTTTAGTAAAGCCCAGTCCAGCTTTACCCTTGTGATGAACAAATTCATCAATTATGGGTAACACTGACTTAGGTTTAGAAAACCTAGCAACAAGCTCTCTCTCCTTCTGAAGATTAATCTCCAGACTCTTGATTTGATCATTCTTAAAGGTGATAGTCCTCATCTATATCACTATAATGTGCTTCAGTCTGGCTATCTCATTAAGCTTTTGATCAAATAGCTTCTTAGAATATGTTGCAGCAGCTTTGAGATCAGCAATTTCCTTTGCCTGACTTTTGGCTAGGGACTTGCTCTTCTTGTAAGCTTGTAACAGCACTTTATATTCATCTATTAGCTGATTAATATCATCCTCAGACTCAGATACACTTTCATCACTTGATGAAGATGAATCTGATTCTGTACTGGCACAAGAAACTGAACTTAAAGTTGAACTTTGTACCTTACTGGGTCCTGGCTGCTCCAGGATTTTATCACTCTCAGTCAATGCCATCAGTCCTTGGTACTGACAGTCTTCTTGTTCATAAATAGACTCAATAATCTGCATGAATTCTTCTTCTTCTTCTTCAGCAAACAGCCCTATATATGCTTCAGCATCAGACTCAGTTTCTGAAGAAGAGATATCTGATAGAGTCTTCTCCTTCTTGGCAATAAAAGACTTCTCTTTATTGCCTTTGAAATGAGTCTTCTTCCTGTCACTAGACTTTTTTCTCTTCTCAGGACAATCTGCAACAACATGGCCTTGTCTATTGCAAAAATAGCAAACTATTTTTGAAACAGTTGTCTTGCTAGACTTAGTCCTCTTCCTATCCTTCTTTGAAGCCTTTTTATCCTGATAAAAATCTTTTTTCCCTTTGAAGTAGAAGGCCTTGTCCTCCACTGTTTCTTCTTCAAGAATTTCTGAAAGTGTCTAGTGAAGGCAGCAAAGTCTTCATCACTTTCACTGCTTTCAGACTTTGTGCTGACTGATTCATCTGACTCTGATTCAGCAACCTTTGGAGGTGGTGTTGGTGACTTTCCTCTGTGCTTTCTGGGAGCTTCTGTCTTGAAAGCTACTGTTCTTTCCTTATGTTCAGTTCTTGTTGATTTCTCCTCCTCTTTCCTCACTGTCAACTGCATCTCATATGACAACAATTTGCCAAACAGTGTAGGTGGAGGAATTTCTCCCAACTTAGCCATTTCTCTAATGGCACAGATCTTTGTGTCCCAATCTTTAGTTAGGGACCTTAGGAACTTGTCATTGAGTTCATAATTACTGAACTCTCTTCCATAAGACATGAGTTCATTCACTATCCTGTAGAACTTCTTATAGCACTCAGTTATGCTATCACCCTTTCCTTGTCTAAAACTTTCATACTCCTGATTTAGCAAGGATTTTCTATCTTGCCTAACTTCTTCAGAACCTTCCATATACACAATAAGAGTGTCCCACATCTCTTTGGCTATCTTACAGTGTATTAGATTCTGAAAAGTTGCATCATCTATGGCACTCACTATAATGTTTTGTGCCCTTTTGTCCATGGTGGCTAGGACAATCTCATCCTTAGTCATTTCAGAGAAATCCTTTGGGGTTCTCTGATTTGCATCTAGAACTGATATCTTCATAGGCACATAAGGCCCTTCCTTTGCTGTGATGTATATCCTAGGGTCTGAGGCTTCCATAAACAGCCTTACCCTTTCCTTCCAGATCCCAAATATCTCTTTCCTGCATAGAGGTAATTTCATGGAACCCAATTCCTTGTGATTCTCAGAGGAACCCATGGTTCTTGATTTTCTTGAATCTGTAATTTGTCTTAGACTGAATCTGCCAATCAGGATCTCCTTAGACTGTTAGTCCTTTTTGAGGAACCTCCCTCTGATACCACTTGAAAGATATAGTACCTAAACACCTAGAGGGGGGGTGAATAGGTGACCAAATTCTTTTTAAACTTTAAAGGCAGCAAACAGTTATAACACAGAATCTACTCTACTTTTGCACAGTAATCACACAGCATACACAGCAAAGCACAGCACAGCAGACACAGAGTTTTATAGTGGTCCCCAAGCTTTGGGTACATCCACTTTCCCCCTTCGCCTATCTAGCAGTGTGCTAGATTCGGCCAAACTTCACCACTGTCTCAGAACCCAAACCGGTTCCTACACCTCAGGCCCAAGGCCCTACAACTCAGCTTTTCCACAAAGCCTACACTCAGCCACAAAGGCCTACACTCAGCCAACAAGGCCTACACTCAGAGATTTCAATCTCCTACACTCAGCCTTTATAATTACAGGCTTACAAACACTCAGATCCAAAGGATCCTACAAGATAAAAATGATTATACAAATGATAACTCAGCAACTCAGAAACAAAAGAGGGGAGTTGAGAGTTTCTTGATGAGTTCTTGGAAGAACTCAGCTGGATTCAATCTGACTTAGCTTTCTTCAAAGCTTCTTGAAAGTAGAACTCAATTAGATTGACTCCTTCTGCAGTTGATCCTTGACCTCTGCTACTTAGAATTCAGAATGAATCTGAACCCTTCTTCTCAGCCTAGTTCCAATGGCTGATTTCTTGGATGGAGCACTCTCTCTCCAACTTCTTAGATCTGCACTTGGACAGCTAGATCTTCTTGTTTTAATCCTTGATCAATAACTTGAACAACTCTGTGAACCACTTTTTGAATTGCTTCAACAACGACTTCTGTAGACTGTATGAGCCTATTTATAGGCCTTCTTCATGGTAACCGACTGGTTCGGTTCATAACTGTCTTCTGACATCTCTGACAGGTGCTGTAGAACGGCTGGAACGGCAGCTGTCAAGTCATCCAGACAATTCTTGAAAGTTCTCTAACTGTCTGAAAGTGTCGAGACTTTCTGTCTTTAAGTGTCGACACTTATAGACCAAGTGTCGACACAAGTTGTGTAAGTGTCGACACAAGTCTACAAGGTGTGGACACAACTCCTTGTGTTGTAGATTCTATGTCTCGACACAGTTTCTTCTGCATGTGTCGACACTGAAATTGAGTGTCGACACAAGTACTTGATCTTCTATCTTTTGATGAATTCTTCTAAGAGTCGACACATCTCCTTTGTGTCGACACAACTTCTTGTGTTGAGTCTGTTAAGTGTCGACACTACTTCTTGGTGTCGACACATAGTCTTCTATGTTGATACTTGCTGAGTGTCGACACAGCTCCTTGTGTCGACACTTGATTCTTCTGTTGAGACTTCAGCTGAGTGTCGACACATTCCCTTAGTGTCGACACTTGTACTTAGAATATTTTGTTGATCTTTCTGTTCTTTGTTAAGTGTCGACACAGCTCCATGTGTCGACACTTTCTTCAAGTGTTGAGTCTTTAGCTGAGTGTCGACACATACTGTCTTGTGTCGACACTTTCTTTAAGTGCTGACTCTTCTGTTGAGTGTCGACACATTGTTCTGAGTGTCAACACTTATACTTAGTCTCTGCTGACTTTTGTTGAGTGTCGACACAGCTCCAAGTGTCGACACTTTCTGGTGTAGACACAGTTCTTCTAGGTGTCGACACTGTTGTTAAGTGTCGACACAGCTTTACTGTACTTTTCTTCACTGAGTGTCGACACAGCTCCTTGTGTCGACACTTTGTGTCTGGTGTCGACTCTGCATCCCTGGTGTCGACACAATGACTCCAAGTGTCGACACTGCTTGTCTGGGTGTCGACACAAGCCTTCTTAAGTGTCGACACTTTCCCTCTAGGTGTCGACACATGGACTTAGAAATTTTTGCTTCAGTCCTGCAAATACTTAACCTGCACAAGTAACTCAAAAACACATCAAATACATTTTGATGTATATCATTGAGTTGGGTGAGACTTCTTCAAATCAGGTACATTTAAACCAATGTACCCAACACTAGGGTAGTCATAGAACCCTAGGGTAGGCCCCTTTTATGGAGATTTTTAGGGTTTGAAGGTCATGAGGTCAAATGACCTTGGAATGACTTGGGACTTGGTGGAAGGGATCATAGGGTGGCTATGGTCCTCTGGTTGAAGATTTATTGAATTTAGAAGTCTTTGACCCCCCCTCAAATCCCTACCCTAGTTTAGGGCACAAAGCCCAATATTTGGGTTTAGGCAATCAAAACACCTCACAATAACTTGAAACTTGGGCAGGGTATTTCTCTGATAAAAAGAGCCATTAAATAATTTTGGCGGAATTTTTGGACAAATAAAATCAGTACTTCCTTTATAACCCTAGCTGTGTCCTTAATTTTATTTTTCTTGTTATGATATTTCTGGCCACTACAAAGTTGTAAAATTTAGTATTTGGAAGTTTTACATCATGTTAGTCCCCTCTGCATTTTTATTGAAATTTTTATATATTTATTTTAAGTACTTGTTTTATAATTTATAAATTGTGGATTTTTGATCAAAAATAGATGTGGAGCCCAAATTTGCTATGGAAATTATGAAACTTGGTCAGTGAGTGTTCTATGTCAATGTGTAGGCTCTGGAAGTTTCTCATAATTTTTAGGTGATTAGAAAAAGAACTTGCTTCACAAAGTTATAAATTTGGAAGATTACTTTTAATCAGATTCAGAGCCCCTCATATATTGAAATAATTGTCAAACTTGGTTAGGGTTAGTTTTATATCATTATATATCTCTTAAAATTTTGTTATATTTATTAGATGAATTTTTACAGTACTTGCTTCAATAACCAATGGTTATGGAATTATTGAATTAAAATTAAATTAATGGTTACTGTTCACTGAAAAAATTGGGAGAGTACCTCTAGGGTATTTTTAGGCCATGATGGTCTTACTAAATTTTTATCATAATTTTTAGAATAATATTGCTAGTCTTTGTTTCTTAAAATGGTATTATCGACTTTATGTTCTAAATTGCGGATTTGAGGCATAAACAATTCTGAAAATTCTTTAGACCTTGGATTTGGTGTAGAAATGTTACCTAGTATTTATCATAATTTTGTGGTGGTATGTTACTGATTTAGAAGTGCATTTCATGTTCAAAGTAGGGCATTCGTAGTCTTAGGGTAATTAGAATAAATGCCCAATTAATTCGGAAGATTATGAAACCCTGGAGTTAGTCTAAATAGGTCATGGTAGACTCCCAGTAATTGTTTTGGTTCTGTTGGATGAGTAAATGGAGTACCCCTTAGTGGGAGTATCATGTAACTTAGCACGGTCTGCATATAGTACATAGAATTGAAATAGGCTAGCTCGGAGAACCTGAACACACTTAGGGGAGCCACACTGAAATAAAAGAGAGGATTGGTCAAGGGTAGGAATCAATAATATTAAGTGCCTTGCGAAAGGGAACTTATGGCGTAATCCCATCGTAGTTCCTAGTGCCTTCGAGAGCCTTTCATGGGGAATACATTGGGCAGTCCTGGGCTAACGTAAACTTTAGGGATAATATGGACAAGAGTAACCTCAATAATACCTCCACCTTGCACTCACACTTGTACACGTGGTGAGACAAATTGGTAATGAATGGATAGCATAGACCCATGGTCGATGGGCTTACTAGTAGAGTTAAAGGGACTTGGAACTGTTTTGGTAGTCCGGGGAGCTGTATGCTCGAGGGTTAGTTTTTAGACTTGATGGTTTTGTGAGCTAGGTGTTCGGAGATTTAGGTGAGGTATAATATACAAGCTTGCATGTGCATAATAGTGGTGGGTCCTCGGTATTGGACGATCGATCACACCGTCGTCGGTACGTTGACTCGGGGAGACTAGTTGGTTTGCTAGGAAGAGTACGGAAACGTACGAGAGGGGCTAGGCTGGGTAGTGTGATTACCAGTCTAGGAGTGGAGAGGCCTAACCCACTATCTCCGTTGGCCACGTCGAGAGGCTCCTGAGAGTCTAGCTAACTCCAAACTGGGGAACTAAAGGTCTGTGCGCATAGAGTCGTGTGTGTGTGTGTGTTGCACTTGCATGTTCATACCCTAGCATACTTGCATGTCATAGCATAGTCATTGCATTTAACCCCTGACACCTAATGTATAAATTGGTATGGGACAGTTTATACGATAGGCCCTGCAGAATGACCCCTTGGTCCATAGGGGTAATCCCTATAAATCAATGGTTACTGAATTACTATTTGTACAATTCTTACTTTCAGTTCTTCATGCTTACCTTACTACTCTGCATTACCATTTATTGATTAACTTCTGCTGTACTTTTAATGTTATAACACTCCTGTTAGGATAGTTGTCATCTGCTCGATTACGACCTGCTATTTGGTCCTCTTTTTCACTTCCTTCCGCTCGGTGCCTAGGAGCCACGGGTAGAGGGGTGGGGGATTGTTGACTGAGTCTAGTTTGACTGACGGTCGTTTGACCACCACATTTTAGGCACTCCGGATGGGAGACAGGGTGCAACAGCGGAGTACGGTGCAGATGGAGACAGGCTAGTGTAGTTCGGGTGGAAAGGCATCCAGATCCGTGAGTGGAGCTGAGTAGTAGTAGTTTTACTTTTATGAGTGGCTTGTAGTGAGGTCTTTATGTACCAGACATAAGTCCGTATATCATGGTGTGGACTCCTTATTTTTCATGTGATTTCCTCTTTCTATGTTGTGTACTTGATTGTTTTAGCTTTTCCAATCATTAAACATTCTATCACAGGTGATCGAGATGGCCGGCAGGATCAGTGTTTTGTGGAGTTGACCATCTCAGAGGATGGTGTCACTGCAAAACGGCGGTTCTGGGCCTAAGACCCGGTGGTTGTTGCAAAAAAAGGGGCTCTTACAAGTGGTATCAGAGGGTAACCTCGATCCGAGAGAATGTAGTCCACAAAACATAGGATACCCCGTACGGGCTTAGTTTGAGGACAAACTAGCAGCGGAAGCAATGGTGTGCCCATGGGAGGAATCATGTGCAATGATTCTAATAACAAAGAGTTTTAGGTCAATTTACTAAACTTAAGACCGTCTTTTTGTAGGGTGCGATGAATCCTCCCCTGCCGCAGGGGACACCTCCGACCCTGAATGTGATTCCACCCTCATCGGCTTCGACCCCGTTGCAGTAGATGGAGCTGGGACAAACCTTGATGGTTATCTTGGAGGCCTTTAGGGCACAACAGGCTCCGACTCCTCAGCCGAACCCCGAAGCGAACTGGTTGAGTGCATTCTGGGGCCTTGCCCCACCATCATACTTGGGGACGGAGACGGCAGTGCGCACAGAGGAATGGCTAGACATTATGTACGAGATGTTGGTGGAAATACAGTGCCCGGTGGACCTGGCAGTATCATTGGTGGTTTCTTGTCTGGAGTCGCATGCGAAGAGGTGGTGGAAGTCGGTGATGGACACCACTTATGCGGGAGTGGAGATTGCAGACATTACTTTGGAGGAGTTTAGGGCGGCACTACTGAAGCATTTTGTGATGCAGTCTGCAAGGGACGAATTGGAGGATAGATTCTTGCAGTTGAAGCAAGGGAACAGGACAGTTCTGGAATATCACCGGGAGTTTACTCATTTGGCCCGGTTTGCAGATTCTTACAAGCTGGATGACGTGGGTTACGCCAAGAGGTTCTACAAGGGCCTCCGTGATGACCTGAGGCAGGCCCTCTTGTTCGTGTCTGATGGTACCATGGCCAGGATCTTGGAGATGGCCAAGAAGCTGGAGGTGGACCAGCTTGCAGTTCGGGGCAGGAAGAGACATGGGGATGATGCAGTGCTAGGAGGGAGAAGGGACCCGCGGAGAGGTCGGGTCATGGGAGAGAGAAGGAACGGGGATCAACCCCAGCAGGAGGAAAGGCAGGAGCTAAGGGAGCAGGCAGTGCTGCCTCCGCAGCCGCTACAGATGAGGGAGGTGCCCAGGATAGGGCAGGGACCACCTACACCACAGATGTGCTATCACTGCCATCAGCCAGGGCACATTCAGATTAATTACCCTACGAGAAATGGGACCACTCCTGCTGCACGTGGTGGCCCACCGGCACACCAAATGGGAGGTCGTGGATGTGGTCGCGGACGCAGATTTCAGGGCGGTGAACACAGGCAGGATGGGGAGCAGATCTACGCTCTGGACTTAGTGCAGCCCCGGAACCCGAACAGGGTTATTGCAGGTATGAGAGTAATTCTAAGTATTGGTAGAACAACTACACAACCTAGGTTAGAAAACGTTAGACCTGAACTATTTTTCCTTTAACTAATTTAGGAATCGTGATGATATGCGACAAACCTGCCCATACCGTGTTCGACACGGGGGCATCACACAACTTTGTGTCGGAGGATTTCATCAAGGATCTGGGCCAGATTCGATATTATATGGGAGATGCCAGGAGGGTGCGTCTCCCCAATGGGATGGAGATCTAGTCCATAGAGAAGTGCCTCCTGAAGGTTACCATAGACGGGTTGACACTCGAGGCCTCGACGACGATCCTGAGAATGCCGGACTTCGACCTTGTCTTGGGCATGACATAGCTGGTCTGGAACCATGCCCAGATTGACTGCCCGACAAGGAGGGTCATGCTGAGACATGACTATACTTATACGACATTCGAAGGTACTACTCCGGTTTCCCGCCGCCTCCTTTCATCTATTCAGGCCGTCAAGGCCCACCTGCAGGGAGACGAGGTATATCAGGTGTTGTTCGAGATGACTGAGGAGAAGGACCTTATTGTTAGTATTCCGGTGGTCTGTGACTACGCCGATGTATTTCCAGAGAAGCTGCCAGAACTGCCTCCGCATAGGGAGAAGGACTTTCAGATTCAGTTGGTGCCACGGGCTAAGCCGGTATCCAAGGCCCCTTATCGGATGGCCCCAACAGAGTTGACAGAATTTCGGACACAGTTGCAGGAGCTGGTGGAAGCAGGATTCGTCAGACCGAGTTCCTTGTCATGGGGAGCTCCGGTCCTATTCGTGAAGAAGAAGGATGGGACACTTCGGTTGTGCATTGACTATCGAGCACTGAACAGGCTTACCGTCCGGAATACCTACCCGCTCCCAAGGATAGATGATTTGTTCGATCAGCTAGAGGGAGCCCATTTTTTCTTGAAGCTGGACTTGAGGTCAGGCTACTACCAGCTGCGGATCCAGGAGGAAGATATCCCGAAGACTGCCTTCAGTAGCAGATATTGCATGTATGAGTTCACCGTGATGCCCTTCGGGCACACGAATGATCCATCGGCATTTATGAGCCTCATGAACCGGGTCTTCGAGACTTATTTGGATGTGTTTGTCATAGTATTCATAGACGACATCCTTATCTACTCTAGGACGGAGGAGGACTGTTGGGTACATTGGTCAAATGTACCTGATTTGAAGAAGCCTCACCTAACTCAATGATATACATCATAATGTATTTGATGTTTGTTTGAGTTACTTGTGCAGGTTAGGTATTCACTGGACTGAAGCTAAAAGTTTCTAAGTCCATGTGTCGACACCCAGAGGGAAAGTGTCGACACTTGAGAAAGCTTGTGTCGACACCCAGACGAGCAGTGTCGACACTTGGAGTAATTGTGTCGACACCTGAGAAGAAGAGTCGACACCAGACAGAAAGTGTCGACACTTGGAGCTGTGTCGACACTCAGTGAAGAAGAATGCAGAAAAGCTGTGTCGACACTTAGCAGAAGTGTCGACACCCAGAAAAGCTGTGTCTACACCAGAAAGTGTCGACACTTGGAGTTGTGTCGACACTCAGCAAAATTCTGCAGAGACCAAGGACAAGTGTCGACACTCAACACAATATGTCGACACTCAAACAGCAGAGTCAACATATGAAGAATGTGTCGACACTCAGCACAATGTGTCGACACACACACACAAAGGAGTTAACACTTGAAGAAAGTGTCGACACCCAGCACAATGTGTTGACACTTAGTTGAAGACTCTACACTTGAAGAAAGTGTCGACACAAGGAGCTGTGTCGACACTTAGCAAAGAACAGAAAAGTTTACAAAAGATTCTAAGTACAAGTGTCGACACTAAGGGAATGTGTCGACACTCAGCTGAAGAAACAAAATTGAAGACTTGTGTCGACACCAAGAAGCAGTGTCGACACTTGACAGTTTCAACACATGAAGATGTGTCGACACAAAGGAGATGTGTCGACACTTAGAAGAATACAGTTAAAGAATGAAGAACAAGTACTTGTGTCGACACTCAATTTCAGTGTCGACATATGAAGAAGTATCTGTGTCGAGACATACAAGGAATTGTGTCGACACCTTGTAGACTTGTGTCGACACTTACACAACATGTATCGACACTTGGTCTATAAGTGTCGACACTTAAAAACAGAAAGTCTCGACACTATCTGACAGTTAGAGAATTTCAAGAAGTGACTGGTTGACATGACAGCTACCGATCCAGCAGGTCTACAGCAACTGTCAGAGAAGTCAGAAGTCTGTTATGAACCGGACCAGCCGGTTACCATGAAGGAAGCCTATAAATAGGCACCCATAGTTTACAGAAATAGGAGTAGTTGTCATAAGAATTACAAGTTGTTCTTTCAAGTAGTGAGAATAATTAAAGTGGTTGATCAGATTATTCAAGTAATCAGAAAAGTGATACATAGAGGATCAACACAAGAAGATCTGACAGTCCAACTGCAGATCTAAGAAGTTGGAGAGAGAGAGCTCCAATCAAGTATTTAGTCTTTGGAACTAAGGCTGAGAAGAAGGATTCAGAATCATCTGGATCTCAAGAAGCAGAGGTCAAGGATCAACTGCAGAGGATTCAGACTAATTCAGTTCTACTCAAGAAGCTTTGAAGGAAGCTAAGTCAGTTTGGATCTAACTGAGTTCTTCCAAGAACTCTTCAAGAAACTCTCAACTCCTCTCTTATTTTCTGAGTTGTGGAGTTAGTTATTGTAATTCAATCTTAACTTGTAGGATCCATTGGATCTGAGAGAATTGTAAGCCTATATTATAAAGGCTGAGGGTAGGGCTTGATTGCCTGAGTGTAGGAGTTGAAGAACTCTGAGTGTAGGCCTTAATTGGCTGAGTGTAGGCCTGGGTGGCTGAGTGTAGGCCTTTGTGGCTGAGTGTAAGGCTTTGGGCCTGAGGTGTAGGAACCTAGTTGGGTTCTGAGATAGTGGAGAAGATTGGCCGAATCTAGTACACTGCTAGATAGGCGAAGGGGGAAAGTGGATGTACCCAAAGATTGGGGAACCACTATAAATTTGTGTGTCTGCTGTGCTGTGCTGTGCTGTGGATTAGCAATTTATATTTTGTTATTGCTGTTAGCTGTAGAAATCTGTGAGATAATTGTTTTGCTGCCAACAAAGTTTTTAAAAAGGTTTAGGTCACCTATTCACCCCCCCCCCCCTCTAGGTGTTTAGGTACCATATCTTTCAAGTGGTATCAAAGCGAGGTTCCTCAAAACAAGGACTAACAGTCTAAGGAGATCCTGTTTGGCAGAAATAGTCTAAGTCAGAAAACAGATTCAAGAAATTCAAGAACTTCAAGAAACATGGGTTCTTATGAGAATCATAAAGAATTGGGTTCCATGAAATTACTTATTTGCAGAAAGGAAATTTTTGGGATCTGGAAAGAGAGGGTAAGGCTATTCATGGAGGCCTCAGACCCTAGAATATACATCACAGTAAAGGAAGGGCCTTATGTGCCAATGAAGATTTCAGTATTGGATGCAAATCAGAGGACTCCAAAGGATTTCTCTGAGATGACCAAGGATGAAATTGTCCTAGCCACTATGGACAAGAGGGCACAAAACATCATAGTAAGTGCCATTGATGATGCCACTTTTCAGAACTTAATTCACTGTAAAACAGCAAAAGAAATGTGGGATACCCTCATTGTCTATATGGAAGGTTCTGAAGAAGTTAGGCAAGATAGAAAGTCCTTGCTTAATCAAGAGTATGAGAGCTTTAGGCAAGGAAGAGGAGATAGCATCACTGAATGCTACAAGAAGTTCTATAGAATTGTTAATGAACTCATGTCCTATGGAAGAGAGTTCACTAACTATGAATTGAATGATAAGTTCTTAAGGTCCCTAACCAAAGATTGGGACACCAAGATCTGTGCCATCAGAGAAATGGCAAAGTTGGGAGAAATTCCTCCTCCCACGCTGTTTGGCAAGTTGCTGTCTTATGAGATGCAGCTGTCAGTGAGAAAAGAGGAGGAAAAATCAACAAGGACTGAGCACAGGGAAAGGACTGTTGCCTTCAAGTCAGAAGTACCTAAAAAGGGCAGGACTAAGTCATCAACACCTCCTCCAGAGGAAGTTGAATCAGAATCAGATGAGTCTATTAGCACAAAGTCTACAAGCAGTGAAAGTGATGAAGACTTTGCTGCATTAACCAGACATTTTCAGAAATTCCTGAAGAAGAAATAGTGGAGGTCCAGACCTTCAATTTCCAAAGGGAAAGAAGTCCAGTATCAGGAGAAGAAGCCTTCAAAGAAGGACAAGAAAAAGACAAAGACTAGCAAGGCAACTGGGTCTAAGATAGTGTGTTACTGCTGCAATAGACAGGGTCATGTTATTGCAGATTGTCCTGAGAGAAGAAAAGAATCCAGTGACAAAAAGAAGACTCACTTCAAAGGAAAGAAGGAGAAGTCCTTTGTTGCAAAGAATGAGAAGACTCTTTCAGACATTTCTTCTTCAGACACTGAGACAGATGCTGAAGCCTACATAGGGCTATTTGCTGAAGAAGAAGAAGAATTTATGCAGATCATGGAATCAATCTATGAACAAGAAGAGTGTCAGTGCCAAGGACTGATGGCATTGACTGAAAGTACCAAAATCCTGGAGCAGCCAGGACCTAGTCAGGTACAAAGTCCAACTCAAAGTTCAGATTCCAGTTCTAGTTCAGAGTCAGATTCATCTTCATCAAGTGATGGAAGTGTTTCTGAATCTGAGGGAGATATTCATCAGCTCTTAGATGAATATAAAGTACTGTTGCAAGCCTATAAGAAAAGCAAGTCCCTTGCCAAAAGTCAGGCAAAGGAAATTGCTGATCTAAAGGCAGCTGCAACAGACTTTGAGAAGGAATTTGATCAAAAGCTCAATGAGGTAGCCAGGCTGAAACACATTACTGTGATTCAGATGGGAACTATCACTTATAAAAATGATCAAATTAAGTTACTGGAGATCAATCTCCAGAAGGAAAGAGAGCTAGTTGCTAGGTTTTCAAAACCTAAATCAGTGCTACCCTTGATTGATGAATTTGTTCATCATAAAGGAAAGGCTGGATTGGGTTTTATTAAACCAGCTAGGACTGTTCAGGATCAGTCCAAGTCCAAGGGCAAAGCCCCAACATTCAACAAGCCTGCTGTAGTCAAGACAGCAAAGGTTGTACCTAAGCAAAGGTACAACAAGTTTGGATGCTGGTGCTGTGGCAAGATTGGCCATTTTGCAATGGACTGTTGGCACAATGCCAGTGCCAAGGTGAGTAGCAAGTTACCTGGTGGAAAGCCAACAGGTAGCTTTGTCAAGTTGCAAACTAACAATCACCAAGGACCCAAGTTTACTTTGGGTTCTAAGGTTCATTAATTTGTTTTGCAGGTGAATCCAAGTGGCCATACCCCAACATGGTACTTGGATAGTGGATGTTCCAGACACATGACTGGAACAAGGGGACTACTGAAGGACTACATTCCAATCAAAAATGGTCCTAAAGTGACCTTTGGTGGTTCTGAAAAAGGAATCATCAAAGGGTTTGGTAACATCTCTTCAAACCTTGTTACCATTACTCAAGTGGCTTATGTTAAAGGGTTGAAACACAACCTCATTAGTATAAGTCAGTTAAGTGATGTAGGGTATGACATCTCTTTTGTTAAAAATGGTTGTCATATCAAGAGGTCAAGTGATCAAGAGATCATTTTGACAGGATATAGAAAGAGGAATGTCTACTGTTTAGACATTATGATTGAGAACAATGGTTCTCCTGTTTGTCTTGTAGCTGATGAGACAATCTCTCATTGTGTCAAGTGGCACAAGAGGCTAGCTCATCTTAACTACAAGACTATTAGTAAACTCTTTAGCAAAGAGTTAGTGAGGAATGGTCCTCAAGTTAAGTGTGTCAAAGATGGCATTTGCTCAGCTTGTCAAAAGGGCAAGCAGACTAAATCCACCTTTAGAAGCTTAGACATCAAAGATGTTGTGAGGTGTTTATACCTCTTGCATATGGATCTATTTGGTCCAATGCCAGTTCACAGCTTAGGTAGGAAGGTCTATACCTTTGTAGTTGTTGATGACTACTCAAGGTTTTCCTGGGTGTTCTTCTTAAGGCAGAAATCTGAAACACCTAGTGTCTTCTATAGCTTTGTTAAGCAAATTCAGAATGAATTGAACTGTACAGTGGTCAAAATTAGAAGTGACCATGGTACTGAGTTTCAGTCTGAAAGCATGACAAAACTGTGTGAAGATTTTGGGATATTTCAAGAATTCTCTTCACCTAGAACACCTCAGCAAAATGGCATTGCTGAAAGGAAGAATAGGACCTTGATAGAGGCTGGTAGGACCCTATTAAGTGATTCATCACTGCCAGAGTATTTCTGGGCTGAAGCAGTTAACACTGCATGCCATGTGATAAATAGGGCTACCATCACTAAAAGGTTAAACAAGACCCCCTATGAAGTTGTGAAAGGCAGGAAACCAAATCTATCCTATTTCAGGATCTTTGGTTGCAAACGCTTCATACTTAACAATGGGAAATCTTACATAACTAAGTTTGTTGCCAAGTCCCAAGAGGGAGTGTTTGTTGGGTACAGCAATAATAGTAAGGCTTATAGAGTCTACAACTTGACTACACAAGTTGTAGAGGAGTCTGTGCATGTAGTTTTTGATGAGACAAAACTTATTAACAATGAGTTGTCTAGTAGTGTGTGCAGCCCCACAGGTCTTATTAAAAAGATGGACAAGCTAACCATAGAAGATGTACCTGCTGCAAGACAGCAAGTAGAAGAAGATGGCTTATGTCCAGGGGGAGAACTACATATACCAGGAGCTGAAGAAGTACAAGGAACTCAGCATGATGAAGATGCTGTAGATGTACAACCAGAAGTAAGGATGCCTCCAGCCAACAGGCATCTAAGAGATCATCCAGTAGAGCTAATTATTGGAGATCCTAGACAAGGTGTTCAGACAAGGAGCAGAAATCAGAATGCTGTAGTATATTCAAGTTTTCTGTCTCAAATAGAACCAAAGAAATTTGAAGAAGCTATACAAGATCCACAGTGGACTGAAGCAATGCAGGAAGAGCTTAATCAGTTCAAAAGGTGCAAGGTTTGGGACCTGGTTCCTAAACCTAAAGATCACAATGTGATAGGAACAAAGTGGATCTACAGGAATAAGTTAGATGAACAAGGAGTCATCATTAAGAATAAAGCAAGATTGGTTGCTAAAGGTTATAGGCAAGAAGAAGGTATTGATTTTGATCAAACCTTTGCTCCAGTAGCCAGACTGGAAGCCATAAGGATGTTCTTGGCCTATGCAACCTATCAAGGATTCAAGGTATACCAAATGGATGTGAAGTCAGCATTCCTAAATGGTAATCTAAAGGAAGAAGTCTATGTGGATCAGCCTGTAACTGCCCAAAGTTCTGAAACAGGCAAATTGGGGTGACACGGCCTGGGACACGGGCGTGTCCCAGGGCGTGTCCGGTGACACGGCCTGCGACACGGGCGTGTCGCAGGGCGTGTCGGGGTTGTGTCGACGATTGGGCTTTGTCTCGACGATTTTTGCTCTCGACGATCCGTCAAGAGGAGGCAGACGGCCCAGGACACGGGCGTGTCCGAGGCCGTGTTGCATGCTCGACGATTTTTGCTCGACGATCGTCGAGTATCGAGAAGTGAGCGTCGAGTGTTGAACACGGCCTGTGACACGGGCGTGTCACAGGGCGTGTCAAATCAGGCGACGAACTCAGCCCGCCGAGAGAATTCGACAGGGCGTGTCTTTGTGCCGTGTGTGGGCACACGGCCTGAGACACGGGCGTGTCCCAGGCCGTGTGAAGTCTCGGGATGATTTGGGATTTTTTTTCACCCAGGTACACGGCCACAGACACGGGCGTGTCTGAAGGCGTGTTGGTGACACGGCCAATGACACGGGCGTGTCCCGTGGGCGTGTCACTGGTTTGGATAAGTCGGTTGACCACCGCTTGAGGCACACGGCCAGGCACACGGCCGTGTTCGAGGCCGTGTCTGGTCAAAATGTGTGTTTTTGGCAGAATCGTGGCCGTCCATTTCTTCAGTCTGGATCCAAGGGCTGAAAGCTCTTCTTCTTTTTCCTTAAGGGCCGAAGTCAGAGAATTATTTCTCATTCTCTTTGGCCTTAACCTTTCTTCAAGTGAAGAGAGAGAGAGAGAGAGAGAGAGAGAGAAAGGAGGAGGAAGAAGAGAAGGGGGGCTGCTGTTGGTGGTGCTGCGGTTTACCGGCGAGAGATCTGAAGCCAGCGTTGCGGAGGGAACGCTCTTGCGAGTCTTGCAAGCAAGCTTTCAAGCCATGGCACCGAAGCGATCGTCAAGGGTAACGACTTTTCTTCCTAGCCATGTGAAGGCTTTTGTTTTGGCATATCTGTTGATTCCCCCACCAAGAGGTGGCGGTTTTTGGGAGTCATTTGGGTGGATGCTTGAAATCCCCTTTCTATTGCATATAGATCCGGAAATGGAGTACGGAATAGGCATGCTGTGTGAAGCCCATCTGGACAGGTTGGTCTGGATTGGTGATGTTGCATACGAACCAGAGAAGACTCTGTGATAAACATGTAGTGTTAAGGAGTCTACGGGTTATACCTGCGAAAAGGAGTAGCAGGAAGTACTGGGGTGGTAGCCCAGGAAAATAGCCTTGTGCTGGTTTTGGGTCCAACCTGTGATTGAGGCACAGGAAGTACTGGTGGGACCAGGAAAGGCCCTTTTTGTGATGCTTGATGTCATAGGGTGTCCACCTGTGGAGCGAGTCACAGGAAGTACTGGTGTGCCCAGGAAAGACCCCTGACATTTGTAATTTGCGGTGTCCACCTGTGACGGGAGTCACAGGAAGTACTGGTGCGCCCAGGAAAGACACGTTGTTGCCGTGAGGAAATGGGTATAGTGAATTACCCAGGCTTGAATGCCAGGAACAGGATTGGTGAGACCGACCCATGCCTTTGATATAGCCATTAGTACGCTGCACGCGGAAAGGGCAAGGCGATTTGAGCAACGGGGGGGTGGAGGATCCGACCTGCGCTATGTCCGTCTGACGTGAGACCAAAAAGTGCGGTCTGTTGGAGCGCATAGCAAGAGTCTTCGGCCTGCGCGCCATGACACAAAGGGGGGCTACGGGCCATCCCGGTGTCCGAGGACTAACTCCGGCTGCACGCCATGGAGTAAATGCTCAAGAGAGTTACCGTTGGGTGATAACCCTGATACGGTGGTGGGCAAGAGGTTGCCAGAACACCAAGAATGTGCCCTGAGTGCACAGACCGTTGGGCCGGGTGGCGAACGGTTGTGGTGGCTTGTGTGCGTGAAAGCACCTTTTGATGATATAGCTTGCCATACTTGTGATATGATATGCCTGCAGGGAAAATACCGCTGCCCCGAGAGAAGGGGTAGGGTCGTTATAATTTGGTCAGCTGAACGCTGACCGTTGCTTTTGTTTGCCACCGGTGGGTGGATTGTCCCTTGCACAGGTACTGGAGAGCCGAGCGGGACGAAACGAGGTTGATGCCCCTGCTGGTGTTGCTGCTGCTGTTAGCTGCTAGCCCTCGAAGTCTATTGTGTTCTTTTGCGTGTTTTCTTTTAGTGTGGCCGGCCTGCGCGCCAATCTGTTTTAGGCCACTGATTGAAAGCCCTGTAAGGCCATAAGGCCAACTCTTTTGACATGGTGTAAGACATTCCTATATGTATATAAAATGTGGGGTGGCGAGCACGTGTTTGTGCACACCAAAGTCTACGAATGAACTCCTGAATGTCCATGATAGGAATGAATTTTTGTATGTTTAAGGAACCTGTGTGTTCCTATTTTGTGTTGTTTGCTTGGGTACGACCGCTAATGTGTGTGTCTTGTCCACCTTTAGGTGATACGGAGTGGAGCTGGGCAGTCTGAGCCCCAGCGTTCTGATGAAAGTACGGCACCATCTGCGGTGCCTACACCTCCACCGTCTGCAGAACATGTCTGTTTAGTTGCGGAGGCCTTGTTTACTATGATCCAAGGTCAGCCACCGAGGCAAGAACAAGCGGCTGTGAGGACAGAACAGGTGGTGGCAGGGCCTGAACCTGTCGTGGAAGTGGTTCCTCGAGCGGCTGAGAAGCAGCTAACACGGTTTATGAGTTTCCATCCGCCTACGTTTTCGGAAGCGGGAACCCCGACGCAGGCTGAGGATTGGTTATCGCGCGTCAAGCGAGTGATGACGGCGATAGGCACGGCGGAACATCAGAAAGTTACCTTAGCCACCTTCTTGCTTGAAGGAGAAGCTCGTTTATGGTGGGATGAGATGGAGTTGCATCATTTGGCGGGTCGTCCGTTAACCCAAGTGTCAATGGAAGAATTCTCCCGGCTCTTCCTTGCGAAGCACCTTCCTGTGGCTCAACGGATAGCCATGGAAAATGAATTCCAACGGTTGACTCAAGGTGAGGGCAGTGTTGACGCGTACCTGCATGAGTTTACTCGCTTGGGGCGGTATGCGGGTTCGATTTTTGCTGATGAGCAGAGGAAGACTAATCGGTTCTATGAAGGGCTGAGGGACGAGCTGAGGTTCCTTGTGTCCAGTTCTGTGAACCAAGGTTTCCAAGCGTTGGTGGAGACTGCGACCGCGTTAGAAAAAGACATGAAGAGGGTGCAAGGGAAGAGAGCGTTGGTGATGACGCAACCAGAGTGGAAGGCGCCCCGATCGGGAAAATCGTTTTATAGGAAGAGATGGGGCAAGAAGTCCAAGCCTAGTGGACAAGCTCCTTCATCAGTTGCAACGGGAGCAACATCAGGGGCAACCTCCAAGCCAGAAACTCGTACCTGCTTCAATTGTGGTAGGATGGGGCACATTGCGCGAGATTGTCGGATGCCGCCAAAGAGTGAAAAGAAGGCGGGAGCATCTTATGCGGAGAAAGGAAAAGCGGTGGTGGAGTCTTCTGCCTCGCAAGCGCAACCCCGGGTCTACAATCTTGGCCTGCAAGAGGCCATCAAGCAGAGTGACGTGGTCACAGGTATGAGTTTAGTTTTGCATATGCTCTTGTTTGTATGCTTAGCTTTGTACGCCTATGTTTGTGGGTTGTGTGTGTGACATGGTTGTCATAGGTTTTGTAATGATTCGGGACACGCTGGCGCGAGCACTGTTTGATACAGGTGCATCGCATTCTTTTCTGTCGAGTGAGTTTCTTACGCGGCTTGGGATACCCAGTCATGCAAAGACAGATAGCGTCAGAGTGGTGTTGCCGAATGGTTGTTGGATGCTTGCGGATCAAGCTTGCGATGTGGCGGTTCAGTTAGGAAGTCGGGATTTTTGTTTAACCGCATTTGTTTTGCCAATATCGGAATTCGATGTGATTTTTGGGATGGATTGGCTTGCGGAGCAGCATGCTATGATTGATTGCTAGTCCAAAGAAATCACGTTGGGCCAGAATACCGAACAGGAGACCAAGTTCGCGGGTATGCGAGGAGTAGGCGGGACGTTGATGTCTGCACTCCAGGTAGTCAAAGCTGTTCGGAAGGGTGCGGAGTGTTACTTTGCACTAATTCAGGCTGTTGAGCCTAAGGCCACTTTGTGCGAGGTTCCGATTGTGGCAGAATTTACTGATGTGTTTCCCGCGGATCTCCCTGGGCTACCACCCCAGCGGGAGATTGACTTCACAATTGAGTTGGTGCCAGGTGCGAAACCCGTGGCCCGCTCACCATATCGCGTTGCGCCTAAAGAAATGGCTGAGTTGAAGGTTCAACTACAAGAAATGCTAGAGCAAGGGTATATCCGCCCAAGTATGTCACCTTGGAGCGCGCCTGTGCTTTTTGTAAAGAAGAAAGATGGTGGGTTACGGTTGTGTATTGATTACCGTGAATTGAATAAGCTGACCGAGAAGAATAAGTATCCGATACCTCGGATTGATGAATTATTTGATCAGCTGGTGGGATCTACCGTCTATTCGAAGTTGGACCTGAAGTCTGGTTATTACCAGTTAAGGATTCGGGAAGGTGACATTCCCAAAACCGCATTTGGAACGCGTTATGGGCACTATGAGTTCACAGTCATGCCCTTTGGATTGTGTAATGCGCCTTCGGTGTTTATGGATTTGATGCACCGTATTTTTCGTGAGTACCTGGATCTGTTTGTGATCGTGTTTATTGATGATATCCTGGTATACTCGAAGTCTAAAGCTGAGCATGAGATTCATTTGCGGTTGGTGCTGAACACGTTGAGGCAAAATCAGCTATATGCCAAGTTCTCGAAGTGCGAGTTTTGGCTATCGTCAGTGGCATTTTTGGGCCATGTGGTAAGTGGAGCGGGCATTGCAGTGGATCCAGCGAAGATAAAAGCCATACAAGAATGGCCAATATTGTCTTCCGTGGCCGAGGTCAGGAGTTTCCTTGGACTTGCGGGCTACTATAGAAGATTTGTGGAGAACTTCTCGCGGATCGCTTTGCCGCTAACCACACTGACGCGAAAAGAGCAGAAGTTCGTTTGGACGCCAGAGTGCGCACGAGCTTTTGAAGAGCTGAAGGTTCGGTTGACCACGGCGCCGGTGTTGTCTTCGCCATGTGGAACCGATGGGTTTGTAATATATAGTGATGCCTCAGGGAGCGGCTTAGGATGCGTGCTTCTACAGAGCGGAAAGGTGATTGCTTATGGCTCACGCCAGCTGAAGGTGCACGAGCGAAACTATCCCGTCCATGATTTGGAATTAGCAGCGGTGATTTTTGCACTGAAGCTGTGGCGACACTACCTTTATGGCGTAAAGGTGGAGATCTATACTGATCATAAGAGCCTAAAGTATCTATTGGAACAGAAAGAGTTGAACATGCGACAACGAAGATGGTTGGAGTTCCTTGGGGACTACACTTTCGAGATTCACTATACACCTGGGAAGGGAAATGTTGTCGCGGATGCCTTGAGTCGGCGAGTTCCGGCTAGAGCAAATTGGTTACAAAGGCATGATGAACGTCTTATCCAGGAATTAGAAGCATTGGAGATCTATTGTGTTGATAAGAATTCCACTGCCACTGTATGTTTGAACTGGACCGAGGTGCAATGTGACCTTGCGGACCGAGTTCGACGGGCAACGGAGTTGGATGAAGATCTCTTGCGCTATGGGAATGAAGGGCCAGAAGGCAAATTCACCTGGAATGACGGTCTTTTGCGAAAAGAGGGCCGGTTGTGCGTCCCAAATGTGGGGAAACTGAGGGAAGAACTGATGTATGAAGCACATTATACGAAGTATTCCATTCACCCCGGGAGCACAAAGATGTTCAACGATATGAAGAAGCTTTTCTGGTGGCCAGGGCTTAAGAAAGATGTTGCCCTGTATGTAGCCAAATGTCAAACATGTGCGATGGTGAAGGCGGAATGCCAAAAGCCGGGCGGTTATTTGAAGTCACTACCAATCCCAGTGTGGAAATTTGATGATATTTCCATGGATTTTGTGCATGGATTGCCAAGATCGCAGCGAGGAAATGATTCCATTTGGGTGATAGTTGACCGGCTAACAAAAGTAGCACATTTTCTCCCGAACAGGCGGGATGATTCGGTTGAAAGTTTGGCAAAATTATATGTTGACCAGATTGTGCGTCTTCACGGTGTTCCTCGGAGCATCGTAAGTGATCGAGATGGGCGCTTTACGTCAAATGATTGGAGGCTAGTTCACCGACTGTTGGGCACGAAGTTGACTTTCAGTACGGTCTTTCATCCCCAAACGGATGGCCAAACTGAACGTACCAACAGAACAATGGAGGACATGCTCCGAATGTGCGCCCTTGACTTCGGCAAGAGATGGGAGGATCATCTCTATATGGTAGAGTTTGCATATAATAACAGCTACCAGGCAAGCATTGGGATGGCACCATATGAAGCCCTATACGGAAGGAAGTGTCGTACTCCCTTGGCTTGGGTAGAAGCGGGTGAAGCCCGGGTTGTTAAACCAAATGAGGTGGATGAAGCAAACTCAACCATTCGGACTATTCGTGAGAGATTGCTGATTGCTCAAGATCGACAAGCGAAGTACTACAACGCCAAGCACCGGAATGTCGAATTTGCGGTTGGCGATTGGGTCTACTTGAAGATCAAGCCATTCAAAGGTGTCTCCAGGATTCGACGATTGAAAAAGTTGAGTCCAAGATATTTGGGTCCTTTTGAAGTGGTTGAGCGAGTTGGCGAAGCAGCTTATCGGCTAGCTCTGTCGGCGGACTTGGGTGGATTACATGATGTTTTTCACATCTCGGTGCTTCGGAAGGCCGTGAAAGATCCAGCTCAAGTGATCGCGGATGATCGTGTGCCGGTGGAGTATGGGCTACCGACGAGAGTTAGACCCATTCAGATCGAAGATCGAGCCGAGAAACAGTTGCGGAACAAGACAGTCAGTATGGTAAAAGTCCGATTGGACAACTGCGGCCGTGAAGAGCTGACATGGGAACGCGAGCAGACCATGCGAGAAGAGTTCCCTGAGTTGTTTCTGTAATTTGTAGCGAGACCGTTGTAACATAAAAATGTTAGATGTTGTTACATTTTTCTTGCTGCTTTTTGTTACTTTCCTGTCTCTGAATTTCGAGGATGAAATTTCTTGTAGGAGGGGAGGATTGTAACAGCCCAAAGTTCTGAAACAGGCAAATTGGGGTGACACGGCCTGGGACACGGGCGTGTCCCAGGGCGTGTCCGGTGACACGGCCTGCGACACGGGCGTGTCGCAGGGCGTGTCGGGGTTGTGTCGACGATTGGGCTTTGTCTCGACGATTTTTGCTCTCGACGATCCGTCAAGAGGAGGCACACGGCCCAGGACACGGGCGTGTCCGAGGCCGTGTTGCATGCTCGACGATTTTTGCTCGACGATCGTCGAGTATCGAGAAGTGAGCGTCGAGTGTTGAACACGGCCTGTGACACGGGCGTGTCACAGGGCGTGTCAAATCAGGCGACGAACTCAGCCCGCCGAGAGAATTCGACAGGGCGTGTCTTTGTGCCGTGTGTGGGCACACGGCCTGAGACACGGGCGTGTCCCAGGCCGTGTGAAGTCTCGGGATGATTTGGGATTTTTTCACCCAGGTACACGGCCACAGACACGGGCGTGTCTGAAGGCGTGTTGGTGACACGGCCAATGACACGGGCGTGTCCCGTGGGCGTGTCACTGGTTTGGATAAGTCGGTTGACCACCGCTTGAGGCACACGACCAGGCACACGGCCGTGTTCGAGGCCGTGTCTGGTCAAAATGTGTGTTTTTGGCAGAATCGTGGCCGTCCATTTCTTCAGTCTGGATCCAAGGGCTGAAAGCTCTTCTTCTTTTTCCTTAAGGGCCGAAGTCAGAGAATTATTTCTCATTCTCTTTGGCCTTAACCTTTCTTCAAGTGAAGAGAGAGAGAGAGAGAAAGGAGGAGGAAGAAGAGAAGGGGGGCTGCTGTTGGTGGTGCTGCGGTTTACCGGCGAGAGATCCGAAGCCAGCGTTGCGGAGGGAACGCTCTTGCGAGTCTTGCAAGCAAGCTTTCAAGCCATGGCACCGAAGCGATCGTCAAGGGTAACGACTTTTCTTCCTAGCCATGTGAAGGCTTCTGTTTTGGCATATCTGTTGATTCCCCCACCAAGAGGTGGCGGTTTTTGGGAGTCATTTGGGTGGATGCTTGAAATCCCCTTTCTATTGCATATAGATCCGGAAATGGAGTACGGAATAGGCATGTTGTGTGAAGCCCATCTGGACAGGTTAGTCTGGATTGGTGATGTTGCATACGAACCGGAGAAGACTCCGTGATAAACGTGTAGTGTTAAGGAGTCTACGGGTTATACCTGCGAAAAGGAGTAGCAGGAAGTACTGGGGTGGTAGCCCAGGAAAATAGCCTTGTGCTGGTTTTGGGTCCAACCTGTGATTGAGGCACAGGAAGTACTGGTGGGACCAGGAAAGGCCCTTTTTGTGATGCTTGATGTCATAGGGTGTCCACCTGTGGAGCGAGTCACAGGAAGTACTGGTGTGCCCAGGAAAGACCCCTGACATTTGTAATTTGCGGTGTCCACCTGTGACGGGAGTCACAGGAAGTACTGGTGCGCCCAGGAAAGACCCGCTGTTGCCGTGAGGAAATGGGTATAGTGAATTACCCAGGCTTGAATGCCAGGAACAGGATTGGTGAGACCGACCCGTGCCTTTGATATAGCCATGAGTACGCTGCACGCGGAAAGGGCAAGGCGATTTGAGCAACGGGGGGGTGGAGGATCCGACCTGCGCTATGTCCGTCTGACGTGAGACCAAAAAGTGCGGTCTGTTGGAGCGCATAGCAAGAGTCTTCGGCCTGCGCGCCATGACACAAAGGGGGGCTACGGGCCATCCCGGTGTCCGAGGACTAACTCCGGCTGCACGCCATGGAGTAAATGCTCAAGAGAGTTACCGTTGGGTGATAACCCTGATACGGTGGTGGGCAAGAGGTTGCCAGAACACCAAGAATGTGCCCTGAGTGCACGGACCGTTGGGCCGGGTGGCGAACGGTTGTGGTGGCTTGTGTGCGTGAAAGCACCTTTTGATGATATAGCTTGCCATACTTGTGATATGATATGCCTGCAGGGAAAATACCGCTGCCCCGAGAGAAGGGGTAGGGTCGTTATAATTTGGTCAGCTGAACGCTGACCGTTGCTTTTGTTTGCCACCGGTGGGTGGATTGTCCCTTGCACAGGTACTGGAGAGCCGAGCGGGACGAAACGAGGTTGATGCCCCTGCTGGTGTTGCTGCTGCTGTTAGCTGCTAGCCCTCGAAGGCTATTGTGTTCTTTTGCGTGTTTTCTTTTAGTGTGGTCGGCCTGCGCGCCAATCTGTTTTAGGCCACTGATTGAAAGCCCTGTAAGGCCATAAGGCCAACTCTTTTGACATGGTGTAAGACATTCCTATATGTATATAAAATGTGGCATTTTATGTTTGGACATTCATGAGGAGTTCAAGTAGTTTAGGCTTCCGCTAGAATGCTTGTGATAGGTGCGATTGCGCTGCTCTGGTATCATCATGTACCTTCACCGACTGTTTTGTGGTATGTCCTGTGGGGCCCCGGCCGGACCTTCTAGAATATATCATATGAACGGATGGGGTTGTTACACAGCCTGCAGGTTTTGTTGATCCAACTCTACCTCATTATGTCTATAGACTTAGGAAAGCATTATATGGGTTAAAACAAGCACCTAGAGCTTGGTATGAAACCCTATCTAGTTTCCTCATTGAGAACAAGTTCTCAAGGGGAAAAATAGATAAGACTCTATTCCTTAGGGAATCTAGAGGCAAAGTCATACTTGTCCAAATATATGTAGATGACATTATATTTGGGTCTACTGAAAGTAGCCTTTGCAAAAAGTTTGCAAAGCTTATGCAAAGTCAATTTGAGATGAGTAGTATGGGAGAACTAAAGTTTTTCTTGGGTCTCCAAGTTAAACAGACTGAAAATGGTTTATCCATATGTCAGTCCAAGTTCACCCTAGAACTCATAAGGAAATATGGTATGGATTCCTCCAGTACCATGAAGTCTCCTATGGGGTCAAGTATGTCTCTTAGCAAGGATGATGCAGGGAAACCTGTAGATGAAACCTTGTATAGAGGGATAGTTGGCTCCCTACTATACTTGACTGTAAGTAGGTCTGACATTATGTATGCTACATGTGTTTGTGCCAGGTATCAAGTCTGCCCTAAAGAGTCTCATATGACTGCAGTCAAGAGAATCTTGAGATATCTAAAGGGCACTCCCTATCTACGCCTCTGGTACCCTAGGAATGGAGATTTTGATCTAGCAGGCTATTCAGATGCAGACTTTGCAGGATGCAAAGAAGATAGAAAGAGCACTACTGGATCCTGTCAATTCCTAGGTGGAAGACTCATTTCATGGAGTAGTAAGAAGCAAACCAGTGTGGCTATCTCCACAGCTGAGTCAGAATATGTAGCTGCAGGAAGTTGCTGTGCTCAACTTCTGTGGATTCAACATCAGCTAGAGGACTATGGATTTCAGGTAAGTAGAACTCCACTTTACTGTGATTCTACAAGTGCTATTTCAATAGCTAATAATCTTGTATCTCATAGTAGAACTAAACATATTGAGATTAAATATCACTTTCTTAGGGAGCATGTAGAAAGAAATGATATTGCACTTGAATATGTTAAAACTGATAATCAGATAGCTGATATGTTTACTAAGCCCTTAGAAGAAGCTAAGTTCAATAGGTTCAAAATTGAACTAGGTATGATAAACTTAGACTAAGTTTACAGAACTAAAAATTGGCTAAGTAAAAAGGTGTCGACACATAGACAAGTCTATGTCGACACAGAATAGTAAGTGTCGACACTTCAGGAAAATGGTGTCGACACATCTAGGAAGTTGGTGTCGACACTTCAGAATGGTAGTGTCGACACATGTCGAGTTGGTGTCGACACATCCAATAAGGTGTCGACACTTAAGTTTTACTCAGAATTTTCTAAGTAAAGTCTCGACTACATGTCGAGTAGTGTGGTGTCGACACTTAACCAGGTGTCGACACATAAAATTTGTTGACTAAACTTGTGTCGACACATGAGTGTCGAGACATTATAAGTCAGTGTCGACACTTATTGCCAGTGTCGACACATCTTTAGTAATCCATCCCGCCTGTTCATCTTCAAAAATAGACAGGTATAAATAGGGTTCTGTCATTGTTTGTCGACACGCTTTCAAAGTTTCGAGACTAAAACTGCTGTGTCGACATTTCTCTTTTCTCAAGCCTAATTCTACAAACCCTAATGGCTCCCAAGTTGGAAGAGAACGTCAATGAAGGCTATGAGCTGGTTCGTGGCGCGTTCGACGATGGCGATCAAGAAATCAAATCGGTGGTAACCCTAGTCACTGATTCTGGATTGGAGTATTTGGTTTCAGAACCAACAAAAATATGGAAGAAGGAAGTTCTTGAATTCCTTACTGGAGGGTCAGTAGATGATTCAGGTTACAGGATCAAATCGCGAGTGCATGGCACCAAGGTCAAGATTTCACCCAAAACTCTGCGAAAGGTACTTCAGCTACCTAAAGTTCAAGAAGAAGAGGAAGTGACTACATCTAAGACCAGAGAAGCACTTACCTGGTGTGGTCTTGATCCTAAGCTGAAGATAGGATCAGTATTCAACAGGAGAGGGATGAATACCCAAGGAAAATTCCTGTCAGAAATTGTGGGTAAAGTTATACTCAGTAAGACTGGAGGGCATGACAGGGTGTCAGCCTCCATGTTCAGTGTTATGACCAGAATCATCTTCAACCTAAAAACTGATTGGTCAATGGTTGTTTTTGAGAAGATAAAGGAAAGTCTGAAGAAGCCCAATCTGGGCAGGATACTTAGTCTCTACCTGGCTGGTACAATACCAGAGGTAATGAGCACTGCTGCAGGTAGCAAAATCAACCACATGAGAAAGATGGACATGAGGATCTTCTCAAGGTGGGAAAGGGTGCTGTCAAAGGAACTATCCACCCCTGAGAAACAAGTTTCTAAGAAAGATTTACCTCCAAAGAAGAAGAGGAAGAAAACTCATGTGACACAGGAGTCCTCCAGCAGTTCAGGTAGTGAAGAACAAGTTGTTTTCACTCCTGATAGTCATGAGGATGTGGCTGTAGAGAAGTCTCCTACTCCTCAAGAGACAGCTGAAATCCAGGGGAGCTGCCTCACACTAGCCCCATCCCTAGGGATCCAAGCCAGGGGGAGTCTCCAGCTGTAGAACAACCCTCTACACTGGAGAGTGAGCAAGCTACAATCATTATTCAAGAGGTACTTTCTGACCTCAATACTTTAGATTTTTCTGTAATAGATTCTGATTTGTCTGATGTCCATCAGCAAACTCAGCAAGCAAATCAAGAACCAGATGTTGTTCTCCAAGACACATCAGTAGTACAAGAAGTAGTTCATGATAAAGTAGTTGATGAACACAGTACATCTCCTGCACAGTCACCTCCTGAATACACAATGGAAGATCTATTTCTTAATCTAGATCAAGAGGAATTTGACATGGACAAGCATGATGCTGCTGAAGAGAAAGGTGCTGCTGCTGAGGGGGAGACACTGCAAGTTCAGGAAGAGCCTATAAGGCAGGAAAGTGAGAAAGCACTTGATGTGCAAGCTGACAAACCATCAAGCCCTAAGCATAGGGTGAATATAGCCAGTACTTCAGAGTCTGAGGAAGATGAGACTGAACAAGCCAAGAAGAAGCAATTCTTTGTATTCAAAAGAAGGAGTCAGAGCTACAAGAAGGCTCTACAAACTGTTGCTCAACACTCCCTAGTCCAACAAGCTCCATCAACTGATTACAGTGGCTTAATGGTAGTGAAAGATATGGTACCTAAACACCTAGAGGGGGGGGTGAATAGGTGACCTAAACCTTTTTAGACTTTTGTTTGGCAGCACAACAGTTTTTCACTGATTACTACAGCTAACAGCAAATACAGAAATTAAGCATTCAATTCACAGCACAGCACAGCACAGAAGACACACTAATTTTATAGTGGTTCCCCAATCTTTGGGTACATCCACTTTCCCCCTTCGCCTATCTAGCAGTGTACTAGATTCGGCCAAACTTCTCCACTAGCTCAGAACCCAACAAGGTTCCTACCTCAGGCCCAAAGCCTTACACTCAGCCAAAAGGCCTACACTCAGCCACCCAAGCCTACACTCAGCCAATCAAGGCTTACGCTCAGCCAATTAAAGGCCTACACTCAGAGTTCTTCAACTCCTACACTCAGGCACCAAGCCCTACCCTCAGCCTTTATAAAATAGGCTTACAATCACTCAGATCCAATGGATATTACAAGTTTAAAATAGAAATTACAAATGCTAACTCTACAACTCAGAAAGGATGAGAGGAGTTGAGAGTTTCTTGATGAGTTCTTGGAAGAACTCAGCTTGATCCAAACTGACTTAGCTTTCTTCAAAGCTTCTTGAGTAGAACTGAATTAGTCTGAATCTACTGCAGTTGATCCTTGATCTCTGCTTCTTGAAATCCAGATGACTCTGAATTGTTCTTCTCAGCCTTAGTTCCAAAGACTGAATCCTTGGTTGGAGCTCTCTCTCTCCAACTACTTAGATCTGCAGTTGGACTGCCTGATCTTCTTGTGTTGATCCTCTGTGTATCACTTCTTGTTTTAGACTGATCAACAACTTCAATTATTATCACACCATGTAATGATTGTGAACTTCTTAACTACTTAACAACATCATTCTGTAAACTCTGGGTGCCTATTTATAGGCTTCCTTCATGGTAACCGGCTGGTCCGGTTCATAACAGACTTCTGACTTCTCTGACAGTTGATGTAGACCGGCTGGATCGGCATCTGTCATGTCAACCAGTCACTTCTTGAAATTCTCTAACTGTCAGATAGTGTCGAGACTTTCTGTTCTTAAGTGTCGACACTTATAGACTAAGTGTCGACACATGTTGTGTAAGTGTCGACACAAGTCTACAAGGTGTCGACACAATTCCTTGTATGTCTCGACACAGTTTCTTCTGCATGTGTCGACACTGAAATTGAGTGTCGACACAAGTACTTGCACTTCATTCTTTATCTGTATTCTTCTAAGTGTCGACACATCTCCTTTGTGTCGACACATCTTCATGTGTTGAAACTGTCAAGTGTCGACACTGCTTCTTGGTGTCGACACAAGTCTTCAATCTTGTTTCTTCAGCTGAGTGTCGACACATTCCTTTAGTGTCGACACTTGTACTTAGAATATTTTACAACTTTTCTGTTCTTTGCTAAGTGTCGACACAGCTCCTTGTGTCGACACTTTCTTCAAGTGTTGAGTCTTCTGGTTATGTGTCGACACATTGTGCTGAGTGTCGACACAATCTTCAAGTGTTGACTCCTTTGAGTGTGTGTCGACACATTGTGTTGAGTGTCGACACATTCTTCATATTTTGACTCTGCTGATTGAGTGTCGACACATTGTGTTGAGTGTCGACACTTGTACTTAGTCTCTGCAGAATTTTGTTGAGTGTCGACACAACTCCAAGTGTCGACACTTTCTGATGTAGACTCAGCTCTTCTAGGTGTCGACACTTCTGCCAAGTGTCGACACAGCTTTTCTGCATTCTTCTACACTGAGTGTCGACACAGCTCCAAGTGTCGACACTTTCTGACTGGTGTCGACTCTTCTTCCCAGGTGTCGACACAATGACTCCAAGTGTCGACACTGCTTGTCTGGGTGTCGACACAAGCTTTCTCAAGTGTCGACACTTTCCCTCTGGGTGTCGACACATGGACTTAGAAATTTTCAGCTTCAGTCCAGTGTATAACTAACCTGCACAAGTAACTCAAACAAACATCAAATACATTCTGATGTATATCATTGAGTTAGGTGAGGCTTCTTCAAATCAGGTACATTTGACCAATGTACCCAACAATCTCCCCCTATTTGGAGAAGTCATAACCCTTAGTCAATGATATACACCACTCATAATTAAAAATTACAAAATGATGTAAAACATATAAATGACAACAGGGTAAACTTGAACATGTAATAAAGCACACATGTATACTTATTAAACATTGCAGAACAATTAAGAAACACACATATTTCAGAACATTCATACTATATTTATCATATACTGTTCCAATAATGTTCCTTATACATTTTCAATGAAGTATTACAATGTTTTTCACTCAACAGATTACAACAAGCATCAAGTTAATTCCTAATCTAGTGCTGATCAGGTTCTTTAATAACAATGCCTTTTCCAGCTTTAACTTGAACTTTCACAGCAGCAGCAGTAGCAGGCTCAGCTTCAGCAGTCTTCTTCCCTTTAGAGTCCTTCTTCTTCTGTTCTTCAGCCTTGATCTTTTGTCTTTCAAAATAATGATAGGGCTTAGGAAAGTACTTGCTAGGCTCCACAGCTGTTGGAGGTAGCTTTCCTAACTTAGCCTTCCTTCTATATTGGACAATTGCTTCCTGCCTACTCTCATGCTTTCTCCATTCAGCCTCTGAGAACCACTTGTTCCTTTCATGGGCATTGTCCTTGGCTGCTTTCCAGGCTGTAAGAATTATGTTCCTAGAAGTAGGGCTCCACTGTTCAAAATCTGGCTTTTGCTCAGCAATTTCCCTAAACTTCTTCTTTGACAGCCTAGTTTCTTCTTCTTTGTCCAAAGCCTCTTGCATTGCAGCTGTGATAGGTTGAACAACCTTTTCCAGAATAATATTAGGCTTGCCAGCAGGTGGACTATACATTGTGCTTATATCTGCATGAATCATGTCAAAGTCTGGAGGTGGATAGATTACATCAGCCACTGCTTGTTGCTCACCTCCAAGATATGTGCCTTGAATGCCAGAGTCAGCTACATTGTCATCATCACAAAGGGGAGGATAGCCCAGTGTAGCCCTGATGGAATTTGATATCCATTTTGCATGGTCAGAACTGGCCTTGACTAACACTCTCTCCCCCTTTATGACTTCTTGTGCCACATGATCTCTCACATCATCTTTCTGGAATCTGATTTGGCCATCCAAATACCTTATGCCCTCTTTAAAGAAAGGTCTAAGCTTTGTAAGCTGGTTCTGAAATGACCTTCTGTGAGTCTTTAATGGCAGTCTTTACAGCAGCAATCTCTGCTTGAAAGAGTTTATCAAAATCAGCTTTGGCAGCAGCAGAGGAAGTTGAAGGTTCATCTGACTTATTCTTGAGTTCAGTGACTATTGCATTGTGAGATGCAGTCAAATTATCATTCATCCTCAACTGATTCTCCAGCACATAGCCTTGTTTTACTGCTATATCTTCTACTTTCTCTTTAATTGTTTCTTGATGTTTAGCTAGATAGACCACTGCATGAGCACCCTTAGTAAAACAATCAGTCATCTCCTTTTTATTAAGGTTCATTTCAAACCTTATTGACTTGATTTCCTGTCCCAGATCAGATTGTAGAGCTTTGTGCCCTTCATCAACATAAGTTTCTAAAGCTTTCCTTTGTTCATCCATCTTGATTTGCATGGCAAGCAGTAGAGCACTGTAATCAGTGGATGGAGCTTGTTGAACTAAGGAATGTTGAGCAACTGTTTGGAGAGCCTTCTTATAGCTCTGGCTTCTTCTTTTGAAAACAAAGAACTTCTTTTTCTGAGCTTGCTCAGCTTCATCATCTTCAGAGTCTGATGTACTGGCTATATCCACCCTATCCTTAGGGCTGGATTGTTTTTCAGTATGCACATCTTGTGCCTTCTCAGTATCTAGCCTTATAGGCTCTTCTTGAATATCCAAATTCTCCCCCTCAGCAGCAGCATCCTTTACTGCATCAGCTGCATTCTTTTCCATATCAAAATCTTCTTGATCTAAGTTCAAAAAGAGATCTTCCATTGTATATTCTGCTGGAGACTGTGCAGGAGATGTTCTGGTGTCATCAGCTACAACAGATGTGTCTTGGAGAACAACATCTGGTTCTAGAGTTGCTGGCTGATTTTGCTGATGATCATCAGACAAATCAGAATTTATTATTGAAAAGTTCAAAGTATTAAGATCAACAAGTACCTCTTGAATGAGGAGGGTGGCTTGTTCACTCTCCAGTGTAGATGGTTCTGCTACACCTGGAAGCTCCCCCTGGATGTCAGCTGCCTCCTGAGGAGCAGGTGTCTTCTCTGCAGCCACATCAACTGGACTTTCAGGAGTGAAGACCACATGTTCTTCACTGCCTGAGCTGCTGGAGGACTCTTGAGGCACAGCAGCAGTCTTCCTCTTCTTCCTGGGAGGAGAGTCTTTCTTAGAAGTTTGTTTCTCAGGGGTGGTCAATTCGTTTGACACCAGCACCCTTTCCCATCTAGAGAATATTCTTGAGTCCATCTTCCTCATATGATTGATCTTAGTTCCTGCAGCAGTGCTCATTACCTCTGGAATTGATCCAGCCAGGTAGAGACTTAGTATCCTGCCCAGATTGGGCTTCTTCAGGCTTTCCTTCACTTTTTCATAAACCACCATTGACCAGTCTGTTTTCAGATGGAAGATGATTCTGGTCATCACTTCAAACATGGAGGCAGACACCCTGTCATGTCCTCCTGGCTTGCTTAGTATTACCTTGCCCACTATTTCTGACAAGAACTTGCCTTGATTATTCATACCTTTCTTGTTTGAAGACGAACAGGCGGGATGAATTTCTAATGATGTGTCGACACTGTCAATAAGTGTCGACACTGACTTATAATGTCTCGACACTCATGTGTCGACACAAATTTAGTCAACAGATTTTATGTGTCGACACTTGGTTAAGTGTCGACACCACTATACTCGACATGTGTCGAGACTTTACTTAGAAAAATTCTGAGTAAAACTTAAGTGTCGACACTTTATTGGATGTGTCGACACCTACTCGACATGTGTCGACACTAACATTCTGAAGTGTCGACACTAACTTCCTAGATGTGTCGACACCATTTTCCTGAAGTGTCGACACTTACTATTCTGTGTCGACATAGACTTGTCTATGTGTCGACACCTTTTTACTTAGCCAATTTTTGTTCTGTATACTCAATCTAAGTTTATCATACCTAGTTCAATTTTGAACTTATTAAACTTAGCTTCTTCTAAGGGCTTAGTAAACATATCAGCTATTTGATTATCTGTTTTAACATATTCAAGTGCAATATCATTTCTTTCTACATGCTCCCTAAGAAAGTGATATTTTATCTCAATATGTTTAGTTCTACTATGAGATACAGGGTTATTAGCTATGGAAATAGCACTTGTAGAATCACAATAAAGTGGAGTTCTACTTACCTGACATCCATAGTCTTCTAGCTGATGTTGAATCCACAGAAGTTGAGCACAGCAACTTCCTGCAGCTACATATTCTGACTCAGCTGTGGAGATGGCCACACTGGTTTGCTTCTTACTACTCCATGAAATGAGTCTTCCACCTAGGAATTGACAGGATCCAGTTGTGCTCTTTCTATCTTCTTTGCATCCTGCAAAGTCTGCATCTGAATAGCCTGTTAGATCAAAATCTCCATTCCTAGGGTACCAGAGGCCTAGATAAGGTGTGCCCTTTAGATATCTCAAGATTCTCTTGACTGCAGTCAAGTGAGATTCTTTGGGGCAGGCTTGATACCTGGCACAAACACATGTAGCATACATAATGTCAGGCCTACTTGCAGTCAAGTATAGTAGGGAGCCAACTATCCCTCTATACAAGGTTTCATCCACAGGTTTCCCTGCATCATCCTTGCTTAGAGACATACTTGACCCCATAGGAGTCTTCATGGTACTGGAGGAATCCATACCATATTTCCTTATGAGTTCTAGGGTGAACTTAGACTGACATATGGATAATCCACTTTCAGTCTGTTTAACTTTGGAGACCCAAGAAAAACTTCAGCTCTCCCATACTACTCATTTCAAATTGACTCTGCATAAGCTTTGCAAACTTTTTGCAAAGGCTACTTTCAGTAGACCCAAATATAATGTCATCTACATATATTTGGACAAGTATTACTTTGCCTCTAGATTCCCTAAGGAATAGAGTCTTATCTATTTTCCCCCTTGTGAACTTGTTCTCAATGAGGAAACTAGATAGGGTTTCATACCAAGCTCTAGGAGCTTGCTTTAACCCATACAATGCTTTCCTAAGTCTATAGACATAATGTGGAAGAGTAGGATCAACAAAACCTGAAGGCTGCTCCACATATACTTCTTCTTTTAAATTACCATTAAGGAATGCTGACTTCACATCCATTTGGTATACTTTGAATCCTTGGTAGGTTGCATAGGCCAAGAACATCCTGATGGCTTCCAGTCTGGCTACTGGAGCAAAGGTTTGATCAAAATCAATACCTTCTTCTTGCCTATATCCTTTTGCAACCAGTCTTGCCTTATTCTTAATGATGACTCCTTGTTCATCTAACTTGTTTCTGTAGATCCACTTTGTTCCTATCACATTGTGATCTTTAGGCTTAGGAACTAAGTCCCAAACCTTGCACCTCTTGAACTGGTTTAGCTCTTCCTGCATAGCTTCAGTCCACTGTGGATCTTGTATTGCTTCTTCAAATTTCTTTGGTTCTATTTGAGACAGAAAACTTGAATATACTGCAGCATTCTGATTTCTGCTCCTTGTCTGAACACCTTGTCTTGGATCTCCAATGATCAGCTCCACTGGATGATCTCTTAGATGCCTGTTGGCTGGAGGCATCCTTACTTCTGGTTGTACTTCTTCAGCATCTTCATCATGCTGAGTTCCTTGAACTTCTTCAGCTCCTGGTACATGTAGTTCTCCCCCTGGACATAAGCCATCTTCTTCTACTTGCTGTCTTGCAGCAGGTACATCTTCTATGGTTAGCTTGTCCATCTTCTTAATAAGACCTGAGGGGCTGCACACACTACTAGACAACTCATTGTTAATTAGTTGTGACTCATCAAAAACTACATGCACAGATTCCTCTACAACTTGTGTAGTCAAGTTGTAGACTCTATAAGCCTTACTATTATTGCTGTACCCAACAAACACTCCCTCTTGGGACTTGGCAGCAAACTTAGTTAAGTAAGACTTCCCATTGTTAAGTATGAAGCATTTACAACCAAAGATCCTAAAATAGGACAGATTTGGTTTCCTGCCTTTCACTACTTCATAGGGGGTCTTGTTTAACCTTTTAGTGATGGTAGCCCTATTTATCACATGGCATGCAGTGTTAACTGCTTCAGCCCAGAAATATTCTGGCAGTGATGAATCACTTAATAGGGTTCTACCAGCCTCTATCAAGGTCCTATTTTTCCTTTCAGCAATGCCATTTTGCTGAGGTGTTCTAGGTGAAGAGAATTCTTGAAATATCCCATAGTCTTCACACAGCTTTGTCATGCTTTCAGACTGAAACTCAGTACCATGGTCACTTCTAATTTTGACCACTGTACAGTTCAATTCATTCTGAATTTGCCTAACAAAACTGTGGAAGACACTAGGTGTTTCAGATTTCTGCTTTAAGAAGAACACCCAGGAAAACCTTGAGTAGTCATCAACAACTACAAAGGTGTAGACCTTCCTACCTAAGCTGTGAACTGGCATTGGACCAAATAGATCCATATGCAAGAGGTATAAACACCTCACAGCATCCTTGTTGTCAATGCTTCTAAAGGTGGATTTAGTCTGCTTGCCCTTTTGACAAGCTGAGCAAATGCCATCTTTGACACACTTAACTTGAGGACCATTCCTCACTAACTCTTTACTAAAGAGTTTGCCAATAGTCTTGTAATTAAGATGAGCAAGCCTCTTGTGCCACTTGACACATTGAGAGACTGTCTCATCAGCTACAAGACAAACTGGAGAACTATTGTTCTCAACCATAATGTCTAAACAATAGACATTTCTCTTCCTATAACCTGTCAAAATGATCTTTTGATCACTTGACCTCTTGATATGACAACCATTTTTAACAAATGAGATGTCATACCCTACATCACTTAATTGACTTATACTAATGAGGTTATGTTTCAAACCTTTAACATAAGCCACTTGAGTAATGGTAACAAGGTTAGAAGAAATGTTACCAAACCCTTTGATGATTCCTTTTTCAGAACCACCAAAGGTCACCTTTGGACCATTTTTGATTGGGATGTAGTCCTTCAGTAGTCCCCTAGTTCCAGTCATGTGTCTGGAACATCCACTATCCAAGTACCATGTAGGGGTATGGCCACTTGGATTTTCCTGCAAAACAAATTAATGAACCTTAGAACCCAAAGTAAACTTGGGTCCTTGGTGATTGTTAGTTTGCAATTTGACATAGCTACCTGCTGTCTTTCCAACAGGTAACTTGCTACACAACTTGGCACTGGCATTGTGCCAACAATCCAAAGCAAAGTGGCCAACCTTGCCACAGCACCAACATTCAAATTTGTTGTACCTTTGCTTAGGTTCTGACTTAGCTGTCTTAACTACAGCAGTCTTGTTGAATGTTGGGGCTTTGCCCTTGGACTTGGACTGATCCTGAACAGTCCTAGCTGGATTAACAAAACCCAGTCCAGTCTTTCCTTTATGATGAACAAAATCATCAATCAAGGGTAGCACTGATTTAGGTTTTGAAAACCTAGCTGCTAGCTCTTTCTCCTTCTGAAGATTAATCTCCAGTTTCTTAATTTGATCATTCTTAAATGTAATAGTACCCATCTGAATCACAGTAATGTGTTTCAGCCTGGCCACTTCATTCAGTTTTTGATCATAATTCTTCTCATAATCTATTGCAGCTGCCTTGAGATCAGCAATTTCCTTGGCCAAATTTTTGGCTAGGGTCTTGCTTTTCTTATAGGCTTGCAATAGTACTTGATATTCATCTAGGAGTTGATGAATATCTCCCTCAGACTCAGATATATTCTCATCACTTGATGAAGAATAATCTGACTCTGAACTAGAACTGGAATCAGAACTTTGAGTTAAACCTTGTACCTGACTGGGTCCTGGCTGCTCCAGGTTTTTGGTACTTTCAGTCAAAGCCATCAGTCCTTGGCTTTGACAGTCTTCTTGCTCATAGATAGATTCCATGATCTGCATAAACTCTTCTTCTTCCTCAGCAAATAGCCCAATATAGGCTTCAGCATCTGTCTCAGTGTCTGAAGAAGACATATCTGAAAGAGTCTTCTCATTCTTTGCAACAAAGGACTTCTCCTTCTTTCCTTTGAAGTGTGTTTTCTTTTTGTCACTGGATTCTTTCCTTCTTTCAGGACAGTCTGCAATAACATGGCCCTGTCTATTGCAGCAGTAACAAATTATCTTGGATCCAGTTGCCTTACTAGTCTTGGTCCTTTTCCTGTCCTTCTTTGAAGGCTTCTTTTTCTGATACTGAACCTCTTTCCCTTTGGAAGATGAAGGTCTAGACCTCCACTGTTTCTTCTTAAGGAACTTCTGAAAATGTCTGGTGAATGCAGCAAAGTCTTCATCACTTTCACTGCTTGTAGATTTTGTACTTTCTGACTCTTCAGATTCTGATTCAACTACCTCAGGAGGAGGAGTTGATGACTTGGTCCTGCTCTTTCTGGGTACATCTGACTTAAAGGCAACAGTCTTTTCTCTGTATTCAGTCCTTGTTGACTTTTCTTCTTCTTTTCTCACTGACAATTGCATCTCATAAGATAACAACTTGCCAAAAAGTGTGGGAGGAGGAATTTCTCCCAACTTTGCCATTTCTCTGATGGCACAGATCTTGGTGTCCCAGTCTTTGGTGAGGGACCTTAAGAATTTATCATTCAACTCATAGTTTGTGAACTCTCTTCCATATGACATGAGTTCATTTACAATTCTATAAAATTTCTTGTAGCATTCAGTGATGCTATCTCCTCTTCCTTGCCTAAAGCTCTCATATTCTTGATTAAGCAAGGACTTCCTATCTTGCCTTACTTCTTCAGAACCTTCCATATAGACAATGAGGGTGTCCCACATTTCTTTTGCAGTTTTACAGTGAATAAGGTTCTGGAAGGTGGCATCATCAATTGCACTAACTATTATATTCTGTGCTCTTTTGTCCATGGTTGCTAGGACAATCTCATCCTTGGTCATTTCAGAGAAATCCTTTGGAGTCCTCTGATTTGCATCCAATACTGAAATCTTCATGGGCACATATGGCCCTTCTTTGACTGTGATGTATATCCTAGGGTCAGAGGCTTCCATAAAAAGCCTAACCCTCTCTTTCCAGATCCCAAAGATCTCTTTTCTGCATATAGGTAGTTTCATTGAACCCAACTCCTTATGATTCTCTGAAGAACCCATGTTCTTGATTTTCTTGAAACTGTTTCCTGTTTCCTGACTTATACTGAATCTGCCAACCTGGATCTCCTCAGACAGTTAGTCCTGATTTTGAGGAACCTCCCTCTGATACCACTTGAAAGATATGGTACCTAAACACCTAGAGGGGGGGTGAATAGGTGACCTAAACCTTTTTAGACTTTTGTTTGGCAGCACAACAGTTTTTCACTGATTACTACAGCTAACAGCAAATACAGAAATTAAGCATTCAATTCACAGCACAGCACAGCACAGAAGACACACTAATTTTATAGTGGTTCCCCAATCTTTGGGTATATCCACTTTCCCCCTTCGCCTATCTAGCAGTGTACTAGATTCGGCCAAACTTCTCCACTAGCTCAGAACCCAACAAGGTTCCTACCTCAGGCCCAAAGCCTTACACTCAGCCAAAAGGCCTACACTCAGCCACCCAGGCCTACACTCAGCCAATCAAGGCTTACGCTCAGCCAATTAAAGGCCTACACTCAGAGTTCTTCAACTCCTACACTCAGGCACCAAGCCCTACCCTCAGCCTTTATAAAATAGGCTTACAATCACTCAGATCCAATGGATATTACAAGTTTAAAATAGAAATTACAAATGCTAACTCTACAACTCAGAAAGGATGAGAGGAGTTGAGAGTTTCTTGATGAGTTCTTGGAAGAACTCAGCTTGATCCAAACTGACTTAGCTTTCTTCAAAGCTTCTTGAGTAGAACTGAATTAGTCTGAATCTACTGCAGTTGATCCTTGATCTCTGCTTCTTGAAATCCAGATGACTCTGAATTGTTCTTCTCAGCCTTAGTTCCAAAGACTGAATCCTTGGTTGGAGCTCTCTCTCTCCAACTACTTAGATCTGCAGTTGGACTGCCTGATCTTCTTGTGTTGATCCTCTGTGTATCACTTCTTGTTTTAGACTGATCAACAACTTCAATTATTATCACACCATGTAATGATTGTGAACTTCTTAACTACTTAACAACATCATTCTGTAAACTCTGGGTGCCTATTTATAGGCTTCCTTCATGGTAACCGGCTGGTCCGGTTCATAACAGACTTCTGACTTCTCTGACAGTTGATGTAGACCGGCTGGATCGGCATCTGTCATGTCAACCAGTCACTTCTTGAAATTCTCTAACTGTCAGATAGTGTCGAGACTTTCTGTTCTTAAGTGTCGACACTTATAGACTAAGTGTCGACACATGTTGTGTAAGTGTCGACACAAGTCTACAAGGTGTCGACACAATTCCTTGTATGTCTCGACACAGTTTCTTCTGCATGTGTCGACACTGAAATTGAGTGTCGACACAAGTACTTGCACTTCATTCTTTATCTGTATTCTTCTAAGTGTCGACACATCTCCTTTGTGTCGACACATCTTCATGTGTTGAAACTGTCAAGTGTCGACACTGCTTCTTGGTGTCGACACAAGTCTTCAATCTTGTTTCTTCAGCTGAGTGTCGACACATTCCTTTAGTGTCGACACTTGTACTTAGAATATTTTACAACTTTTCTGTTCTTTGCTAAGTGTCGACACAGCTCCTTGTGTCGACACTTTCTTCAAGTGTTGAGTCTTCTGGTTATGTGTCGACACATTGTGCTGAGTGTCGACACAATCTTCAAGTGTTGACTCCTTTGAGTGTGTGTCGACACATTGTGTTGAGTGTCGACACATTCTTCATATTTTGACTCTGCTGATTGAGTGTCGACACATTGTGTTGAGTGTCGACACTTGTACTTAGTCTCTGCAGAATTTTGCTGAGTGTCGACACAACTCCAAGTGTCGACACTTTCTGATGTAGACTCAGCTCTTCTAGGTGTCGACACTTCTGCCAAGTGTCGACACAGCTTTTCTGCATTCTTCTACACTGAGTGTCGACACAGCTCCAAGTGTCGACACTTTCTGACTGGTGTCGACTCTTCTTCCCAGGTGTCGACACAATGACTCCAAGTGTCGACACTGCTTGTCTGGGTGTCGACACAAGCTTTCTCAAGTGTCGACACTTTCCCTCTGGGTGTCGACACATGGACTTAGAAATTTTCAGCTTCAGTCCAGTGTATAACTAACCTGCACAAGTAACTCAAACAAACATCAAATACATTCTGATGTATATCATTGAGTTAGGTGAGGCTTCTTCAAATCAGGTACATTTGACCAATGTACCCAACAGGTAGCAATGCAAGTTAAGCTGGATGAGCACAGGAGGGTCATAGAGAAGTATATTGATGAAGGTCACAAGTCTTTACAATTTGCCTTAGCTCAAGACATCAAGTCAATAAGATTTGAGATGAACCTGAATAAAAAGGAAATGAATGAATGCTTCCACAATGGTGGAAATGCAGTGGTGTGCCTGGCTAAACATCAAGAACATATAAAAGAAAAGGTAGATGATATAGCATTGAAACAAGGCTATGTGCTGGAAAATCAATTAAGAATGAATGATAATTTGACTGCATCTCACAATGCTATAGTCACTGAACTAAAGACTAAGACTGCTGAACCTTCCACATCATCTGCTGCTGCAAAGGCTGAATTTGATAAAGCATTTCAAGATGAAATTGCTGCTGTCAAGACTGCAATTAAGGATTCACAGAAGGTCATTTCTGAACAGCTTACAAAGCTTAAACCTTATTTTAAGGATGGAATCAGGTACTTGGACAGCCAAATCAGGTTCCAGAAAGATGATGTAAGAGATCATGTTGAACAAGAAGTCATAAAGGGGGAGAGGGTGTTAGTCAAAGCTAGCTCTGACCATGCCAAATGGATCTCTAACTCCATCAGAGCTACACTGGGCTATCCTCCCCTGTGTGATGATGATAATGTTGCTGAATCAGGAATTCAAAGTGTATATCTTGGAGGTGAGCAACAGGAAGTAGCTCAGGTGATCTATCCACCTCCAGATTTTGACATGGTTCATGCAGAAGTCAGCACAATGTATAGTCCAACTGCTGGCAAGTCAAATGTTGTTCTGGAAAAGGTTGTTCAACCTATTACAGCAGCTATGCAAGAGGCTATGGACAAAGAAGAAGAGACAAGGCTGTCAAAGAAGAAGTTCAGGGAACTAGCAGAGCAAAAACCAGATTTTGAACAGTGGAGCCCTACTTCTAGGAACATCATTCTCACAGCCTGGAAAGCAGCCAAGGACAATGCTCATGAGAGGAACAAATGGTTCTCAGAAGCAGAATGGAGGAAGCATGAGATTAGGCAGGAAGCCATTGTCCAGTATAGAAGGAAGGCTAAGTTAGGAAAGCTACCTCCTACAGCTGTGGAGCCTAGCAAGTACTTTCCTAAGCCCTATCATTATTTTGAGAGGCAGAAAATCAAGGCTGAAGACCTAAAGAAGAAGGACTCCAAAGGAAAGAAGATTGCTGATACTGAGCCTGCTGCTGCTGCTACTGTAAAGGCCAAAGTACAAGCTGGGAAAGGAATAGTTATAAAAGAACCAGATCAGAACTAGCCTAAGATTAGACTAAGAAACATTGTTGTAATCTTTTACATATGCAATATTTTGTATTAAAACAATGTTATAACAATTTTTGATAAATATATCTCATGATTGTTCAGAAGCATGTGTCTATTTCTTGTTTGTTCTGCAATGTTTAATGAGTATACATGTGTGCTTTATTACATGTTTAAGTTTACCCTGTTGACATATACCTACTTTACATCATTCTCTAATTTTTTAATTATGAGTGGTGTATATCATTGACTAAGGGTTATGACTTCTCCAAATAGGGGGAGATTGTTGGGTACATTGGTCAAATGTACCTGATTTGAAGAAGTCTCACCTAACTCAATGATATACATCATAATGTATTTGATGTTTGTTTGAGTTACTTGTGCAGGTTAGGTATTCACTGGACTGAAGCTAAAAGTTTCTAAGTCCATGTGTCGACACCTAGAGGGAAAGTGTCGACACTTGAGAAAGCTTGTGTTGACACTCAGACGAGCAGTGTCGACACTTGGAGTAATTGTGTCGACACCTGAGAAGAAGAGTCGACACCAGACAGAAAGTGTCGACACTTGGAGCTGTGTCGACACTCAGTGAAGAAGAATGCAGAAAAGCTGTGTCGACACTTAGCAGAAGTGTCGACACCCAGAAAAGCTGTGTCTACACCAGAAAGTGTCGACACTTGGAGTTGTGTCGACACTCAGCAAAATTCTGCAGAGACCAAGGACAAGTGTCGACACTCAACACAATATGTCGACACTCAAACAGCAGAGTCAACATATGAAGAATGTGTCGACACTCAGCACAATGTGTCGACACACACACAAAGGAGTCAACACTTGAAGAAAGTGTCGACACCCAGCACAATGTGTCGACACTTAGTTGAAGACTCTACACTTGAAGAAAGTATCGACACAAGGAGCTGTGTCGACACTTAGCAAAGAACAGAAAAGTTTACAAAAGATTCTAAGTACAAGTGTCGACACTAAGGGAATGTGTCGACACTCAGCTGAAGAAACAAAATTGAAGACTTGTGTCGACACCAAGAAGCAGTGTCGACACTTGACAGTTTCAACACATGAAGATGTGTCGACACAAAGGAGATGTGCCGACACTTAGAAGAATACAGTTAAAGAATGAAGAACAAGTACTTGTGTCGACACTCAATTTCAGTGTCGACATATGCAGAAGTATCTGTGTCGAGACATACAAGGAATTGTGTCGACACCTTGTAGACTTGTGTCGACACTTACACAACATGTGTCGACACTTGGTCTATAAGTGTCGACACTTAAGAACAGAAAGTCTCGACACTATCTGACAGTTAGAGAATTTCAAGAAGTGACTGGTTGACATGACAGATGCCGATCCAGCCGGTCTACAGCAACTGTCAGAGAAGTCAGAAGTCTGTTATGAACCGGACCAGCCGGTTACCATGAAGGAAGCCTATAAATAGGCATCCATAGTTTACAGAAATAGGAGTAGTTGTCATAAGAATTACAAGTTGTTCTTTCAAGTAGTGAGAATAATTAAAGTGGTTGATCAGATTATTCAAGTAATCAGAAAAGTGATACACAGAGGATCAACACAAGAAGATCTGACAGTCCAACTACAGATCTAAGAAGTTGGAGAGAGAGAGCTCCAATCAAGTATTCAGTCTTTGGAACTAAGGCTGAGAAGAAGGATTCAGAATCATCTGGATCTCAAGAAGCAGAGGTCAAGGATCAACTGCAGAGGATTCAGACTAATTCAGTTCTACTCAAGAAGCTTTGAAGGAAGCTAAGTCAGTTTGGATCTAACTGAGTTCTTCCAAGAACTCTTCAAGAAACTCTTAACTCCTCTCTTATTTTCTGAGTTGTGGAGTTAGTTATTGTAATTCAATCTTAACTTGTAGGATCCATTGGATCTGAGAGAATTGTAAGCCTATATTATAAAGGCTGAGGGTAGGGCTTGATTGCCTGAGTGTAGGAGTTGAAGAACTCTGAGTGTAGGCCTTAATTGGCTGAGTGTAGGCCTGGGTGGCTGAGTGTAGGCCTTTGTGGCTGAGTGTAAGGCTTTGGGCCTGAGGTGTAGGAACCTAGTTGGGTTCTGAGATAGTGGAGAAGATTGGCCGAATCTAGTACACTGCTAGATAGGCGAAGGGGGAAAGTGGATGTACCCAAAGATTGGGGAACCACTATAAATTTGTGTGTCTGCTGTGTTGTGCTGTGCTGTGGATTAGCAATTTATATTTTGTTATTGCTGTTAGCTGTAGAAATCTATGAGATAATTGTTTTGCTGCCAACAAAGTTTTTAAAAAGGTTTAGGTCACCTATTCACCCCCCCCCCCCCCCTCTAGGTGTTTAGGTACCATATCTTTCAAGGACCATACACGGCATCTGGCACTGACTTTGGATAGATTGCGGGAGCATCGCCTCTATGCGAAGTTTAGCAAGTGTTAGTTCTGGTTGAAGGAGGTGGCTTTCCTGGGCCACATTATCAGCGGAGCCGGGTTAACGGTGGACCCTGCAAAGGTTCAGGCAGTCAGGGATTGGCCGCCACTGAAGACGACCATGGATGTGCGGAGTTTCCTGGGGCTTGCAGGTTATTATCGGAAATTTGTGGAGGGGTTTTCACGGATCGCCCTTCCACTCACTTCGTTGACGAAGAAGGACGTGTCATTTGTATGGATGCCACAGTGTGAGGCAGCCTTCCAGGAGCTGAAGAACCGACTTATCTCAGCCCCTATCTTGGCCCTTCCATCTGGGAAGGAAGGATTTCAGGTGTACACCGACGCATCATATCAGGGGATGGGTGCGGTGCTGATGCAGAACGGGCATGTCATAGCGTATGCCTCCCGCCAACTGAAGACCCATGAGAAGAACTATCCAGTACACGACCTGTAGATGGGAGCAGTCGTATTCGCACTGAAGATATGACGACACTACCTCTACGGAGTCCACTATGATATATACTCGGATCATAAGAACCTTAAGTACGTAGACACGCAGAAGGAATTGAATATCAGGCAGAGGAGGTGGGTGGAGTTTTTATCAGACTATCAGTACGAGATGCACTACCACCCGAGGAAGGCGAATGTGGTAGCGGATGCACTGAGCAGGAGAGCCGCTACAGTGGGAGCAGAGTCTCAGTTGATGTCTATGGAGCTGTTGTAGAGTCTGGAGGACATGCATATTACTCTGGTGTCGTCTGACGACCCCGAGCTCTATGAGGAGTACTTGACCGTGATGGGCGTCACCAATGACATTAGAGACCGAGTCAGAAAAGGACAGAGGCAGGATGCCAAACTAGAGCCCATCTTTCAGGCCTTAGAGGTAGGCACTGCAGGAGACTACACACTGAGGGATGGTCTGGTGTGTTTCAGAGGACGGGTATATATACCGGAGGGAGGCCAAATCCGGGAGGAGATTATGACGGAGGCGCACTGCAGCCGGTATTCGGAGCATCCGAGAATCACGAAGATGGCGGCGGATTTGAAGAAGACGATGTATTGGCCGGGCATGAAGAAGGATATCACCTACTTCGTGACTCATTGTGAGACATGTCAGCTAGTGAAGGCAGAGTGCAGGAACCCCGCAGGATTGTTGTAGCCACTCCTAGTGCCAGAGTGGAAATTCGATGACATAGCCATGAATTTCATACATGGGCTTCCCGGTCTCGGACGGGGAATGACTCAATCTGGGTGATCGTCGATCGGCTGGCAAAGGTGGCTCGATTCATACCGATCAGGAAGGACGACTCAGTCGGAGTGTTGGTGCGGAATTTTGTGGAACAGTTCATTCGCTACCATGGCGTGCCCGGGTCAATAGTGTCAGATCGTGATGGGCGGTTTACGTCCAGGGAGTGGCGGTCAGTTCAGGCATATTTGGGCACCCGCCTGACTTTCAACACAGCCTTCCACCCTCAGACGAACGGGCAGATAGAGCGCACCAATCGGACATTGGAAGATCTGTTATGACTGTGCATTCTGGACCGAGGAGAGCCTTGGGAGAAGCTGTTGCCACTGGTCGTGTTCTTTTATAACAACAGCTACCGGTCCAGCATAGGGATGGCCTCTTATGAGGTTCTATACGGATAAAGATGTAAGACTCCACTGTCATGGTTACAGGACGAGGACCCGAAGGTGCTGGGCTCGGAGTTTGTTGAGGATACCGAGGCTTAGGTAAGGCTGATACGAGACCGGATGTTGGAGGCATAGAGCAGACAGACCAAATATTACGACGCGCGACATCATCAGGTGGAGTTTCAGGTAGGAGACAGAGTGTTTTTGAAGATACGGCTGATGCACGGAGTCTCTCGAGTTCGCAGACGGAGGAAGAAGCTCAACCCGAGATACATGGGGCCCTACAGGATCCTGGAGCGGATCGGCCCCTTGGCATACAGGCTGGAGCTGCCGCCAGAGCTGGAAGGCCTGCACGATGTTTTCCATGTCTCCTCCCTCAGGAGGGCCCTATTACGTCCAGAGCAGCAGATAGACACTACGGATGGGCCAGTAGCATCTGATCGGTCAGTGCACGTGGAGCCGGTCCGGATTGACGACACGGGTATGCGGGTCTTGCGCCACAAGAAGGTCCCACTAGTGAAGGTTCTTTGGAGAAATTACGGCCAAGATGAGCACACTTGGGAGCCACAGGACTTGATGCATCAGAGGTACCCGGAGCTCTTCACCTCAGGTATAATTTAATTTTTGGGATGTTACTTTTATTACCTTATGTAGAAACACCGCAGGCCTGACCTGAATTTCGGGGACGAAATTTTTATTTTTATGTGTTGGGATTTGTAACATCCCCCAAACAGCCAGACCCCCAGAGTGATTTTGTCATGACTAAGTCATGACAAAATCCAGGGAGCTTTGAAACCCTTGTAGACCTAGGCAAAAAGGTGATAAAGCACCTTGGTCTGCAAATAGTAAACTTTAAATACCCAACTTAGGGCTTGACTTTAGGGCTCCAACTCAACTCCTTAACCCCACCCCAACACCCATAGGCCATCAAGGAGTCCAGAGTGACACCTAAGACCCATTGGGGCCAACCAAAGAGGTCAAGTTGATCAAAGTCAACCTTAAACCCTAATTATGTCAAAATGGTCAATTCTTCACCTATTAACCAAATTGCCCACCACATGGAATTGATCCCATATTTAGGTTAAAGGCATCATGAGAGACCTAGGGGACCAAAAAGCCCCATCAGGGGGCCTCCAATTTGGCCAATTGACCAAAATGCCCTCTTAGGTCAAAAGGGGCAATCCTTCACTAACTACCTCAATCGACCACCATAACTTGAAACTGACCCCACCCCTAATGACATAATGTCATAAGGAATCCAATGGCACAAAAAGCCCCATCATGGGGTCACCCATTTGGTCAATTTGCCCAAAAGTCCAATTTGCCATAATTAGGTCAAATCACTTAAATTGACCCAACCAAGCCCAACCCACTCGGGCTAGCCTCAATTTAGGTTGGCTCATCAGTCCAAGGGAGCTGAAATTAGCATTTACGTCAACCAATTTCGTGTAGGGTGATTCGGAGAGAGAGAGAGAGCTTAATTTTCCCCAAAAATGAAGGAGAGAGAAAGTGAGAAAGAGGGTCATTCATGGTGGGGAAGGTGAATCACCCCTCCATTCTTCACCAATTAATTAGCATTCATCTCCCCTATCAGTTTTGATGAGTTTCCAAACGAATTGGGTTCAAGGGGAGGTGAATTTCAAGGGGATTTCACTAAGGCCGAAAATCACCATTAATGGTGATAATGGCAGTTCATGCCTTGACCCCTCCTCTCCCCACTTGGTTCTTTAAACGTCTTTAGGGAGTGGAGAGTAATAAAACCCCCCTCTTTCCCGAAGATTTCGAGCCTTCTGTGCAAGGATTACCATGGCACCAAAAGCTTTGAGGAGGAGCAATGGCGGCCGGCGAATGGAGCAAGGAAATGCTCCAAATAAGGTCTGATCCTCTTCCCCTCTCCTAGTGCTAGATCTAGATCGATCTAGGTAGAGAAATCGGGCTCAATCAAGGCTGATTGGGAGCTTGTATTTTCGGATTTTTCATGGATGATGGTGGTGTTGAGTTCGCCGGAAACCGCCGCCTCCGGCAGCATGGTCGTCGCTAAACGCTAGCCGCCACCTCAACGGAGGTGGTGGTGGCGGTGGACAGCCATGGAGGTGGCCGGATGGCCGGGATTTCGGCCTGGAAAATGCTCCAGGCGCGACTAATCTGAGTCGTTGGCTCAAGGAGGAAGATGGCTCCATTACCGCTGATTTTGCTTTAAGATCTGTGCAAGATCTCTATTTAGTTATTATTTTTGGGATTTTCTAAGTAGGAATTAGTAGTGTATTGTTTAAATATTTACAAATACTTAGGTGCCCCTTCTGGAAATGTGATCAACACCAAAGTTGTAGCTCTAGGTCTCTAGTTTATTTTAAAATTTGTTTTAAGGCATTTGGAGAATTTGTTAGACCTCAGCGCTCTTTTTGGTGGAGTCTATCCATAAGGCTGACCAGAGAATAAATTGGATGCCCACTCCAAACCAGATCTCCAAAAGACTTGAAATTTGGGGTGTGGTTGATGATTTTTCTTGCTAACAAGTAATAACTTAATGTGATTTCATTCTACATTCTAATACAACTATGTAGATGGGCTTAAACTAGATTTAATTAGCATTCAGGCAAGTGCACCTATCAATCATAGTATATGAGAAATCTACATCTCGTGTCGTATTCCACAGGGTCGCTTCAACTACTCGTACTCACCCTCTCTTTATTATCATACCTATAAATAAAAGTGATATCTAAACTACATTTGCCTAACTATGACCGTTTGGATGATTCAGTATTGGAGAAGTAAAAACGATAAAAGACATGAAACTTTTAAACAATTACATGAACGAATTCATTTATTAGTTCAATTCTAAGTGATCATGGAATAAAAAGACTATTAAAATTGTTGTAATGTAAAGGTTAAATATTCATCAAAATTCTCTCTCGAGCAATTCCAAATCTAAACCTAAGATAGTAAATTTTCTCTCGAACAATTTACAACACTCAAGTTCGCATTAAGTAAAGTACCCTTATTACTACATAAATTCATGAATTTTATCTCTAAATTACCATGAATCCTTTTACTCGTGTTCTAATTTACCAAACAAAACATCTCTCGATCATAGAGTTTGAATTACAAAGAGAATTAACATCACAATATGAACATACAAATATCATTGCAAAGAACCAATTTCTCAATCTAGCAAATTGCAAATTATGTAAAGCTAAAAAGTAGATCATAAGGAAGATTAAACTCTTTGTTTGCAAACATAAACACAAATAAAATACCACAAATTTAACATAAACAAAGTGATACATGATTACTAGAATGTTCAAATAGAGGTTCATGCAAATTAAAACGAAAATTGAAGATGAATCATCAAGAGAAAGGAAGGATTCAAAGGGATTAGTGATTAGATAAAAAAATACATATGAAATACCCTTCAATCCTCCTTATCTTGGATGCTCCCCTTCGGCCTCCAGCAGTTCTCCAATCCAGAAATGATCCAAAAGTTCTAAACAATTTTTTCTACAGGAAATTTATAGTCCTATTGCAAACAGGTCGGACACGGGTTCCAACACGGCCGTGTGTCAGGCCGTGTGGACGGTTCCTAGGCGGTTCCCCCACGAGCAGGCGTGTCTGGTAGTGGGTCGTGTCAGATGACACGGGTATGGACACGATCGTGTGTTCGGCCGTGTTCCTCAGACACGGGTTGGTCGGCAATCGTGTTCAAATATGACACGGGTAGGCACACGGGCGTGTGCCATACCCGTGTGAGGTTCCATCTCCTGCGCCCAAATTCTTCAACTCCAGGTGCATAGGACACGGGTAGGCACACGACCATGTGTCAGGCCATGTGCACCAAATTTTCGTCCTGTCATCAGCCATGTAGACTCCGTGAACTCCTCTGTTTGCTCCGAGACTTTTAGGTCCATTAGTTAGCATTACCTGCAAAAGAAAAATGAAAGAATCAGTAAATAGTTTATTACAAGGAATGCCAAAGACTTCAAAATGGGCTCTTCTATCTATGATACGACAATTTCTTTACTATTATCGTGAAATCAATACAAAAAGGGGCAGGAAATAGTAGACATGATTACAATTATGATAGTAAAAAGCCTATCATAATCGTACTCATCAAATACCCACAGACTTAGATGTTTTCTTGTCCCTAAGCAAACAAATTCAAACACTTGGGTTACCATTAAATAATTTTGCCTCCGCACACTGGTTGCTATAAATTTAAGAGAACTTTGATGATGTAATCGCATAGGAAATAGTTTAGCAGACTTTTCTAAATATAGATTTATCTTAAAATTCCTCTAATATATCTTTTAACTATCTCTCACTCGCTTTTAGAAATAAAAGTATAGTCATCTTTAACAAATATGAGGAGAAAATAACAATCTCTATAAGATACGTATTAGTATTTCAAAACTTATAAGTACTCATATTGATAATCATGAGCTTACCCTTTTTACACCATCATCACAGCACTATTTAGAATTAGTAAGGTCGGATCCTTAGGACTTAAATTTTGGTGTAGACTTTTTGGCTTAGGATAGAAGATTAAAGGTGAGGTAATCAAAGATAAGTTCGATGAATTTTTCACACCTAAATCTTGATTGAGCCTTATGTTGGAAGATACCTTAACATATTTCAATTTTATATAAACACCCCCAGACTTTGTAATTTGTATATTCCCCACATTTTGAAGGGCACTCTATTATATATATATATATATATATATATATATATATATATATATATATATATATATATATATATATATATATAACCAAGGGACCATAGTAGGGATCATTCCAAGTGGGTGCAAGTATACACGCACTCAGGCCACATATCACTATGTCTTTTTTTGGGTTCAAAGTAGGGATCATTCCAAGTGGGTGCAAGTATACACGCACTCAGGCCACATATCATAATGAACAAATCATTCCAAGAAGGCATCAATGATAGGTGTGCTAATAGGTAAGGATTTGGCCTTGGTGAATTTTAATAGTAGAGCATCACAAGGATGGGGATTAGGTTCAAATTGGGTGTGCAAGGGTATCATGTTAAAGGTGTTGGGTTAACAATGCTCAAGCTATCCAATAGGAGGCCTAAGTCATTTCCGCCCTTACTAATTAACCTATGTAATGTTTTGAGGAATACTAGAGGGTGAGTCCTAGACATCAATAGGGAGTAATTTTTAATTTTAAAGCCCTAATACCAAATTATAAAAATGTTACACTCATCGACTCACTTTATTATAGATAAGTATATTTTCCAAAATAGAGTGTTGGATAGTTACTAATATAGAGGAGTAATCTTAAAAGTAAATTATATAGAGAAAATTAAGCTAATGAATTTCTATGCTTAATTACGAAATCAACAAAGTTGAATACTCTATGAGTCTACATCAATTCATTTTAATCAGCGTGCGAAGTTAAATTAGATAGTTATAATCCCAAATGAATGAATAATGAGAGCTTAAAAAATCAAACAATAATTTGTAGGGGGGTATAACAAACTTGAGTATTATGATAAGCAGATTAGAATCAATTGTAACCACATGAATAGCCATTCTACGCCCGGACTTAAGATTTGCAATGTCCTCAGTGCAATGTAAAAAGCGGACATAGAGTTATTTCATGATGACATAAGAAAAAAAAACTGCTATCATAATAAGTAGAAGAACACGGTAAAGAAACAGGAGTGGTAATGAAATGCACTGATATATAATAGCTGACAGAACTAAATACACTGATATAAAAAAAATACAAGACATAATACATAAAGATAACTCTACATAGATATACATCAGAAGTATGCAGGGTGGTCGGTCGCATCATCAGGGAAGGAAGGCGGGGCTGGAGCTGGCGGCTGGCGAGGAGCGATCCCTAGGTGGTCTCTGATCTGGATGAGGAGGTCCTCGGTTCGCTGCTGCGACTCCTCAATGTGTTGTAGGCACGGCGAGAGCTCGGTCTCGAAAAACTGTCGAAACTCGCGCGAGTACCGTGAATGAGGTGGAGGAGGTGCAGTAGACGACTCGCCATGAGCGTAAGTGGAATGGGGCGGAGGCACCAACGGCACATCGAGGTCAGGATCTACCTCATCATCACTGTCATCCTGTACATGGGGCCGACATCGTGCAATAGAATATATGACCCCTCCCCGGCCCTGACGGGCGGTGACGAGGCGGAGGGAGCGAAGACTAGCCATCGTGATAGGCACGGTGTTTGCGACCACTGTCATCTGGGGGAGGGCTGAAAAGATGCCCATATTCTTCACGAGGTGAGTAATGTATGGTGCTACACAAATAGACCCTATACGGGGGGTGTCGGCCTGATGGAGAATGAACTGGGCTAGAAGATAACCGAGATGTAGAGGATAACGTGAAGTCATGCTGTAGAGGTATAACAGGTCCTATCGACTGACAACTCCGGAGCTTTCGCCCCGGCCGCTCAACGTGTGGCTAAGGAGATGGTGGATGTAATGGAGGGCTGGAGAAATCAATTTAGAGGCCTTAGATCGCTTGGCCTCGTAGGCGCCAGTGTCAAAAGAAATATGGCGCCAGATACCGCCGGCCATATCGCGATTGGGGAGTTCGAAGTGGAGCTCGGGGTAGGCAGCACTAAAAAGGAATGACTCCTCATACACCCCTAAATACTGGGTGAACTTGAGCATGGTGAGTGTATAAAATGTGCCACCCACTCGAAATGAAATTATCCCCTCGGGCGCGTGCGGCGCATCGATGAAGTTAGGCCGAAAGTTGCAATAAAACGAAGACAGGAACTCTAAAGTGAGTTCCCTAAATCCTAACTCCTCTATGGCGAAAAATTGATCCCACCCCGTTACAGAAATTAATCCCCTGACATCTCCAGCTAAATTTATCTCTTCAAGCACGCTCCAATCAATTATGTGGATATCTTGAAATTTTTTTGATTGCAAGCGGTTGAAGCGGGCGGTGTGCGATGCGTCGGTGAAAATTAGCGGAGCAGCGGCATCCCGCCTCTCCGTTGAGACTTGTAGCTCCGGTCGGCGACCGCGACCTCCTTGACTTCTTCCGGATGACATGATGTAGAAGGGGAAAACGCGAGTAAAGGAAGACGAGAATTGGAAAAGATGGCGCCTTGAGGATCAGGCCACGGGGAGATCTGTGATGGGAGAAGGTTTGGAATGGGCAAAGAAAGAAATCCACACGGCCCTATTTAAAGAGGTTGCACACGGGTTCGCACACGGGCGTGTGTGGACCCGTATTAGGGAATCGGCAGCCTCGTAGAACACGGGGTGCGTCGATCCGTGTAAAAATTATGAACACGGGTGCGCACACGGCCGTGTGTGTGCACCTGTGTTAGGGAATCCGAGGCCTCGTGGAACACGGGGTGCCTCGGTCCGTGTGGTCAAACTAGCTGGGGACAGCGCATCAAGTGGACACGGACAACGACACGGCCGTGTGTTGACCCGTGTCGCACGATGTATCAACACGGGTAGGTAGGTCACACGGCCGTGTGTAATCCGACACGGGCGTGTCGGATGTCTCGACACAGTGGTCTCGACGATCGTCGAGCGGACGACACGGCTAGCCACACGGGTGGGTGTCCACTCGTGTTGTTCTCAGGAAGAAACTCGTTTTTTTTGGAATTAAATCACACGGTTGGGCCTAAGCCTGTGTCGTGTACACGGCTACACACACGGGCGTGTGGTGACCCATGTGCCCCTCCAGTTTTGCATTTCTCTTTTAATTTTTACAGAAATTTTTTTTTTTTCATTAAAATTTTGCTGGAAAATTTTTTTCATTATAATTTTTTTCATTAAATTTTTCATTACAACTACTAGATTTATACTAAAATAGAGATATTAAGAAACACTTACTATAGTTTAATATGAAACTAATCTAGACGGAGGCAGGTCTCTAGACGAGCGAAGTCCATAGGGATTTCACCATAATAAGGCTTAAGTCGGTGACCATTAACCTTAAAATCTCCCTTCTCAGGGTGAGTTAACTCGACGGTACCGTAGGGAAAGACTTTTTTAACCTTAAAGGGTTCGGACCACTTAGACCTTAATTTTCCGGGGAATAAACGTAATCTGGAATTATAGAGGAGGACTTGATCACCTTTTTGGAATACCTTGGGTTTGCGAAGGTGACGGTCATGAAATAGCTTGGTTTTCTCCATATAAATCCGGGAGTTCTCATAGGCCATAGTTCTCCACTCATCTAATTCATTAAGTTGAAGTTTATGCTTCTCTCCTATAGAACTAGTGTCAAAATTTAAGGAGCGTATTGCCCAATACGGCTTATGTTCTAATTCTATAGGTAGGTGACAAGATTTACCGTAGACTAATCTAAAAGGGGTGGTCCCTATAGGTGTTTTGTAGGCGGTCCTATATGCCCACAAACAATCGTTCAGCTTCCTAGATCACTGCTTCCTATTCCCTTCTATAGATTTTTCTAAGATTCTCTTAAGCTCTTTATTGGAAACTTCAACTTGCCCACTAGTTTGAGGATGATACGGAGTGGCTATCCTATGTGTAACTCCATATTTTTCTAATACTTTGTCTAGTTGTAGATTACAAAAGTGTGAACCTCTATCGCTAATAAGTGCACGTGGTGTGCCAAATCGTGCGAATAAGGATTTCAAAAATCTAATTACAACCCTACTATCATTAGTAGGCAGAGCTTGCGCTTCAACCCACCTTGATACATAATCTATAGCTACCAAAATATATTTGTTCCCAAAAGAAACTGGGAATGGTCTCATAAAATCTATACCCCACACATCGAATACTTCGCATTCAAGGATAAATTTTTGCGGCATTTCATGTAATTTAGAAATATTACCTGCTTTTTGGCAAGAATCACATGAAAGCACATACCTTTGGGCATTCCTGAATAGAAGGGGCCAATAAAAACCGGAATCAAGAACCTTTTTAGCCGAGCGATTTGCTCCAGAGTGACCGCCAGCAGGACCTGAATGACACTGCTCCAAAATCTTCCAACCTTCCTCCGCTGATACACACCTTCTTATAACAGAATCTGCACATATCCGAAAAAGAAAGGGGTCCTCCCAGAAGTAATATTTCAAATCAGAGAAAATTTTCTTTTTCTGCTGATATGAAAAGTCTTTTGGAAGGACATTAGTCACAAGATAGGTTGCATAATCTGCAAACCATGGATAATCTAGATGTATATTGGTAGATATGACAAATAGTGATTCCTCAGGAAATGTATCAGAAATTTCAGATTCATCTAACATTGATCGTAGTGGGTTTTCTAAACGTGAAAGATGATCTGTCGCTAAGTTTTCCGCTCCTCGTTTATCCCTAATTTCTAGATCAAATTCTTGCAACAGAAAAACCCAACGGATTAAACGAGGCTTTGCTTCCGCTTTGGCTAGCAAATATCTAAGTGCAGAGTGATCCGTATAAACTACCACTTTGGACAATGTTAAATATGGTCTAAATTTATCGAAGGCGAATACCACTGCTAGGAGTTCTTTTTCGGTAGTTGTATAATTCTCCTGTACATTATTAAGTGTTTTACTAGCGTAATATATAGGGTGAAAATGTTTGTTTCGGCGTTGTCCTAAAACAGCCCCTACCGCAAAACTACTAGCGTCACACATGATCTCAAATGGTTGACTAAAATCGGGTGCGATCATAATAGGAGAATTAATTAATTTTTCTTTTAAGAACTCAAAGGCATGTAGACACTCTTGTTCAAAAATAAAAGGTGTGTCTTTTTCTAAAAGGCTTGTAAGTGGTTTAGCTATTTTAGAGAAGTCTTTAATAAACCGGCGGTAAAATCTCGCGTGTCCTAAGAAACTTCTCACTGCCTTAACGGAGGTTGGTGTTGGTAATTTCTCTATGGTCTCTATTTTCGCTCTATCTACTTGAATTCCTTGGCTTGAGATTTTATGGCAAAGTACTAACCCTTCTTGTACCATGAAATGGCACTTCTCCCAACTAAGTGCTAGGTTCGTCTCCTCACACCTCCTAAGAACTTTCTCTAAATTATTCAAACACAACTCAAAAGAGTCGTAAAAAACAGAAAAATCATCCATGAACACTTCCATAATATCTTCAACATACTCGTTAAAGATGGCTAGCATGCACCTTTGAAATGTGGCGGGTGCATTACATAACCCGAAAGACATACGTCTATAGGCAAAGGTACCAAATGGGCAAGTAAATGTTGTTTTCTCTTGTTCTTCTGGTGCTATAGGAATTTGGAAGTATCCAGAAAGTCCATCTAGAAAACAATAATAAGAATGTCCTGATAAGCGTTCTAATATCTGGTCAATGAAAGGAAGAGGGAAATAGCCTTTCCTAGTGGCATCATTTAATTTCCTATAGTCTATACAAACACGCCAACCTGTTACCGTTCGCGTTGGAATTAATTCATTTTTATCATTTGCTACCACAGTCAGGCCACCCTTCTTAGGAACTACTTGGACAGGACTAACACATGAACTATCCGAAATAGGATATATAATACCAGCATCTAATAACTTCACAATCTCAGCCTTAACTACCTCTCTCATATTAGGATTTAGCCTACGTTGCGGTTGAATAGACGACTTATAGTTTTCTTCCAAAAGGATTTTATGAGTGCAAAAACTAGGATTAATACCCTTTATATCAGATATTTGCCATGCTATTGCACCTTTACATTTCTTCAATACAGTTATTAATTTATCTTTTTCAATATTGGAAAGATTTGAAGATATGATAACTGAGTACGAAGAATTTGTTCCTAAGAATGCATACTCAAGATGATCCGGTAATTTTTTTAATTCTACTATTGGTGGATCTTTAGTATTATTCTTAAGAGCTTCATGATCCCCTTCAGTAATTAAACTATATTTCGTTGTTCTATTCATGGCAACACAATTTTCTAGAAAAAATAAATGTTCAACAATGTCATCATTTTTATCATCTTCTAGATAGTTGTTAGTTATGCAAATTTCTAAAGGATATTTATAATAAAAATTAGAATTTATAGAAGACATAAAGTCATCAATACCATGAGAAAAATAGCAATAATCATCGTTATCTAAGGATTGTTTCATAATATTGCCAATTTGAAAAGTGACTTCATCTTCTCCTACTCGCAATACTAATTTACCGTCAAAAACATCAATAAGTGCTCTAGATGTAGCCAGAAATGGACGACCTAGTATGAGTGGCACTTCAATATTTTCATCCATATCTAAAATAACAAAATCAGCAGGAAATATAAATTTATCTACCTTAACTAATACATCTACTATTCCTCTAGGATACTTAACCGATCGATCTGCTAATTGAATACTCATTCTTGTTGGGCTAAGTTCTCCTAGGCTTAGTTTCAGATATAGTTTATAAGACATTAAATTTATACTTTCTCCTAGATCTGCTAAAGCCTTATTTACTTGTAAATCACCGATTAAACATGGAATTGAAAATGAACCGGGATCCTTAAGTTTTTGTGGCAATTTATTTTGCAAAATAGCAGAACATTCTTCACTTAATGTTACTAATGATAATTCTTCTATTTTTTTTTTATTAGAAATCAAATCCTTAAGAAATTTTGCATATTTAGGCATTTGAATAATTTCAGAAAAAGGTAAGTTAACATGTAATTGCTTAAACATAGATAAAAATTTACCATACTGCGCATCCATGCGCTCCTTGTTAAGCTTTGATGGGTATGGTATTGCTGGTTGGTACTCCATCGGTTGTACGTTCATCTCGCTTGGTCCTTCGCTGCTAGACTCCATTTGGGGTGCTTCCTTTGCAGGCCTTGGGTCTTGTAACTCCTTTCCGCTCCTCAATTGAACGTCTTTTGCATGTTCCCTTGGATTTATCTCTGTATTCCCAGGAAGTGTTCCTTGCTGCCTTTCAGAAACCATCCTTGCAAGCTGACCAATCTGATTCTCCAAGTTCCGAATTGAACCCACTTGATTCCGGAAGGCTACATCGGTAGTTTGCATGAACTTGGTAAGCATATCTTTCAATGTAGGCTTCCTTGGTTCCAACTGTGGTTGTTGTCCAAACATGGGTTGCTTCCCTTGATTTTTTTGTCCTCCCCAAGAGAAATTGGGGTGGTTTCTCCATCCAGGATTATATGTAGAACTATATGGGTTGTTGGCTTGATTGAATGGTGGTCTAATATTGTTACCCATATAGTCAACATGCTCTTGAACTTGTGATTCACAACCAGGCATTCCACTGCATGAAGGGTCCCATTGTTGAGGTGCCATGGAAGGTGATGCTAAGGCAAGGTTGTCCATCTTTTGGTGAAGCTTCTCCACTTAAATAGCTAAGGCGGTGACGACATCTACTTCATAAATTCCTGCGGACTTGCTAGGCATTTGTCTTATGGTAGTCCATTGGTAATTGTTCATAGTCATGTCCTCTATCAACTGCTGAGCCGCTTCAGGTGTCTTGTTGTTCAAAGTTCCTCCACTAGCCGCATCAATCATTTATTTAGTGGCCGGATTTAGACCATTGTAGAAGGTCTGAATCTGAAGCCATGAATGTAGAGCATGGTGGGGACATCTCCTTAACAACTCCTTGAATCGTTCACATGTGTCGTACAATGATTCAGACTCTAATTGAATATACGTAGAGATGTCATTCCTTAACTTTGCAGTCTTCGCAGGTGGGAAATACTTCATCAGAAATTTCTCAACCATCATGTCCCAAGTAGTGATCGACCCTCTAGGTAGTGAATTCAACCACTGCTTCGCCTTATGCCTTAGTGAAAATGGAAACAATCTCAATCGAATGGCATTGTTGGAAATACCATTGATCTTAAATGTGTCACATATCTCTAGGAATCCGGCCAAGTGGGTGTTATGATCCTCATCTTGCAAGCCATCATACTGGACATACTGTTGAACCATTTGTATCACACTAAGCTTCAATTCAAAGTTATTGGTAGCTATCGGTGGTCTAACGATGCTCGACCCGGTTCCTTGGAGATTAGGTCTAGCAAAGTCAGACATGGTTTGCTCATTTTGGTTGGCCATGGTATCTAGGTTTTCAGGATGATTCTCTCCTTTGGTTCACTGTCTCCTCTTCTGATAGTCCGTTTGAAATATCAGTGGTATTAATTCCCACATCCCTTAGGTTAGTGTTATGGAGAATTCGTTCTGGGTCAGGATGAAATGGTACTAGCTAAGAATTTCTGCCCCTGGTCATAGACTAACAGACTACAAAAAAAATATTACGCAATATAATTATTCAAATACTAATTTACAACTATATAAATGAAAACTGGTAGATTAATAAAGATTAGGATTTCAAAATATTGAAAACGGTCCCCGGCAACGACACCAAAAACTTGATGATTTTGCTTGCTAACACGTAATAACTCAATGTGATTTCATTCTACATTCTAATACAACTATGTAGATGGGCTTAAACTAGATTTAATTAGCATTCAGACAAGTGCACCTATCAATCATAGTATAGGAGAAATCTACATCTCGTGTCGTATTCCACAGGGTCGCTTCAACTACTCGTACTCACCCTCTCTTTATTATCATACCTCTAAATAAAAGTGATATCTAAACTACATTAGCCTAACTATGACCATTTGGATGATTCAGTATTGGAGAAGTAAAAATGATAAAAGACATGAAGCTTTTAAACAATTACATGAACGAATTCATTTATTAGTTCAATTCTAAGTGATCATGGAATAAAAAGACTATTAAAATTGTTGTAATGTAAAGGTTAAATATTCATCAAAATTCTCTCTCGAGCAATTCCAAATCTAAACCTAAGATAGTAAATTTTCTCTCGAACAATTTACAACACTCAAGTTCACATTAAGTAAAGTATCCTTATTACTACATAAATTCATGAATTTTATCTCTAAATTACCATGAATCCTTTTACTCGTGTTCTAATTTACCAAACAAAATATCTCTCGATCATAGAGTTTGAATTACAAAGAGAATTAACATCACAATATGAACATACAAATATCATTGCAAAGAACCAATTTCTCAATCTAGCAAATTGCAAATTATGTAAAGCTAAAAAGTAGATCATAAGGAAGATTAAACTCTTTGTTTGCAAACATAAACACAAATAAAATACCACAAATTTAACATAAACAAAGTGATACATGATTACTAGAATGTTCAAATAGAGGTTCATGCAAATTAAAACGAAAATTGAAGATGAATCATCAAGAGAAAGGAAGGATTCAAAGGGATTAGTGATTAGATAAAAAAAATACATATGAAATACCCTTCAATCCTCCTTGTCTTGGACGCTCCCCTTCGGCCTCCAGCAGTTCTCCAATCCAGAAATGATCCAAAAGTTCTAAACAATTTTTCTACAGGAAATTTATAGTCCCATTGCAAACAGGTCGGACACGGGTTCCAACACGGCCGTGTGTCAGGCCGTGTGGACGGTTCCTAGGCGGTTCCCCACGAGCAGGCATGTCTGGTAGTGGGTCGTGTCAGATGACACGGGTATGGACACGGTCGTGTGTTCGGCCGTGTTCCTCAGACACGGGTTGGTCGGCAATCGTGTTCAAATATGACATGGGTAGGCACACGGGCGTGTGCCATACCCGTGTGAGGTTCCATCTCCTGCGCCCAAATTCTTCAGCTCCAGGTGCATAGGACACGGGTAGGCACACGGCCGTGTGTCAGGCCGTGTGCACCAAATTTTCGTCCTATCATCAGCCATGTATACTCCGTGAACTCCTCTGTTTGCTCTGAGACTTTTAGGTCCATTGGTTGACATTACCTGTAATAGAAAAATGAAAGAATCAGTATATAGTTTATTACAAGGAATGCCAAAGACTTCAATATGCGCTCTTCTATCTATGATACGACAATTTCTTTACTATTATCGTGAAATCAATACAAAAAGGGGCATGAAATAGTAGACATGATTACAATTATGATAGTAAAAAGCATATCATAATCGTACTCATCAGTGGTCTACTCTTATCTATATCTAGGACTTATCCAAAAATCAGAATTTTTGGAGAAAATGTTTCTATAGTTTTTAGAAAAATTTAATAATCCATGAATAAATTAATTAGGTGTCCTAAACATCTCAAAACTCCCCCAAATTTGGGTGGGTGGTCTTAGAGGGCATGCTAAGACTCTGGTAAAACTTTCACCTCATTTGGAGATGTTTTGGTTAGGTATTGATCCAACCCTAGGTATACCCTTATAGGGTTATTTAGGTCAAGAGCTATTTCTGATGTTTGGTTGGTCAAATCACCTCAATATAGGCTGTTATTTTGGCCACTGATTTTATATGGCATGTAACACCCTTCAATGAGATTTGGAGTGGTTTGGGCTAGGGTAGCCATAGAACCCTAGGGTAGGCCCCTTTTATGGAGATTTTTAGGTTTTGAAGGTCATGGGGTCAAATGACCTTGGAATAACTTGGTACTTGGTGGAAGGGATCATAGGGTGGCTATGGTACTCTGGTTAAAGATTTATTGAATTTGGAAGCCTTTAACCCCCCTCAAATCCTTACCCTAGTTTAGGGCACAAAGACCAATATTTGGGTTTAGGCAATCAAAACACCTCACAATAACTTGAAACTTGGGTAGGATATTTCTATGATAAAAAGAGCCCTAAAATAATTTTGGTGGAATTTTTGGACTAATAAAATCAGTACTTCCTTTATAACCCCAACTGTGTACTTAAGTTTATTTTTCTTGTTATGATATTTCTGACCACTGAAAAGTTGTGAAATTTAGTATTTGAAAGTTTTACATCATGTTAGTCCCCTCTACATTTTTATTGAAATTTTTAGATATTTATTTTAAGTACTTCTTTTATAATTTATAAATTATGGATTTCAGATCAAAAATAGATGTTGAGCCCAAAATTACTATGAAAATTATGAAACTTCCTCAGTGAGTGTTCTATGTCAATGTGTAGGCTCTAGAATTTTCTCATAATTTTTAGGTGATTAGAAACAGTACTTGCTTCATAAAGTTATAAATTTGGAAGATTACTTTTAATCAGATTCAGAGCCCCTCGTGTATTGGAAAAACTATAAACCTTGGTTAGAGTTAGTTTTAGATCATTATCTAGCTCTAGGAATTTTGTTATAATTATTAGATGAATTTCTTTACAGTACTTGCTTCAATAACCAATGGTTATGGAACTATTGAATTAAAATTAAATTAAGGGTTACTGTTCACTGGAAAAATTGGGAGAGTACCTTTAGGGTGTTTTAGGCCATGGTGGTCTTACTGAATTTTTATCATAATTTTTAGAACAATATTGCTGGCCTTTGCTTCTTAAAATGGTATTATCGACTTTATGTTCTAAATTGTGGATTTGAGGCCTAAACAATTCTGAAAATTCTTATACCTTGGATTTGTTGTAGAAATGTTACCTAGTATTTATCATAATTTTGTGGTGGTATGTTACTGATTTAGAAGTGCATTTCATGTTCAAAGTAGGGCATCCAGAGTATTAGGGTAATTAGAATGAATGCCCAATTAATTAGGAAGATTATGAAACTCTGGAGTTAGTCTAAATAGGTCATGGTAGACTCCCAGTAATTGTTTTGGTTCTGTTGGATGAGTAAATGGAGTACCCCTTAGTGAGAGCATCATGTAACTTAGCACGGTCTGCATATAGTACATAGAATTGAAATAGGCTAACTCGGAGAACCTGAACACACTTAGGGGAGCCACACTGAAATAAAAGAGAGGATTGATCACGGGTAAGAATCAATAATATTAAGTGCCTTGCGAAAGGGAACTTTGGGCGTAATCCCATCGTAATTCCTAGTGCCTTCGAGAGCCCTTCATGGGGAATATCTTGGGCAGTCCTGGGCTAACGTAGACTTTAGGGATAATATGGACAAGAGTAACCTCAATAATACTTCCACCTTGCACTTACACTTGTACACGTGGTGAGACAAATTGGTAATGAATGAATAACATAGACCCATGACCGATGGGCTTACTTGTAGAGTTAAAGGGACTTGGAACTATTTTGGTAGTCCGGGGAGCTGTATGCTCGAGGGCTAGTTTTTAGACTTGATGGTTTGGTGAGCTGGGGGCTCAGAGATTTAGGTGAGGTATAATATACAAGCTTGCATGTGCATAACAGTGGTAGGTCCTCGGTATTGGACGATCGATCACACCGTCGTCGGTACGTTGACTCGGGGAGACTAGCTAGTTTGCTAGGAAGAGTACGGAAACGTACGAGAGGGGCTAGGCTGGGTAGTGTGATTACCAGTCTATGAGTGGAGAGGCCCAACCCACTGTCTCCGTTGGCCACGACGAGAGGCTCCTGAGAGTTTAGCTAACTCCAAACTGGGGAACTAAAGGTCTGTGCGCATAGAGTCATGTGTGTGTGTTGCACTTGCATGTTCATACCCTAACATACTTGCATGTCATAACATAGTCATTGCATTTAACCCCTGACACCTAACGTATAAATTGGTATGAGACGGTTTATACGATAGGCCCTGCAGAACGACCCCTTGGTCTATAGGGGTAATCCCTATAAATCAATAGTTACTGAATTACTATTTGTACAGTTCTTACTTTCAGTTCTTCATGCTTACCTTACTACTCTGCATTACCATTTATTGATTAACTTCTGCTGCACTTTTAATGTTATAACACTCCTGTTAGGATAGTTGTCATCTGCTCGATTACGCCCTGCTATTTAGTCCTCTTTTTCACTTCCTTCTACCCGGTGCCTAGGAGCCACGGGTAGAGGGGTGGGGGATTGTTGACTGAGTCTAGTTTGACTGACGGTTGTTTGACCACCACATTTTAGGCACTCCGGATGGGAGACAGGGAGCAGCCGCAGGAGACGCAGCACCAGCGGAGTACGGTGCAGATGTAGACAGGCCAGTGTAGTTCGGGTGGACATGCATCCAGATTCGTGAGTGGAGCTGAGTAGTAGTAGTTTTACTTTTATGAGTGGCTTGTAGTGAGGTCTTTATGTATCAGGCATAAGTCCGTATATCATGGTGTGGACTCTTTATTTGTCATGTGATTTCCTTTTTCTATGTTGTGGACTTGATTGTTTTAGCTTTTCCAATCATTAAACATTCTATCGCAGGTGGTCGAGATAGCCGACAGGATCGGCGTTTTGTGGAGTCGACCATCCCAGAGGATGGTGTCACCGCAAAGCGGTGGTTCTGGGCCTAAGACCCGGTGGTTGTTGCAAAAAAAGGGGGTCTTACACAATGTTACTTCACTACTGCTACAAGTGCTAATCTCATTTATGTAGAGCTAGTTTACTTTGATACGTCAATGCATATATTTATGAATTTATAGAGCTTGACTTATGAAATTCTTTGCAGATACTGGTGAAGATGGATGAGAGAAAGTGGGTTTTGACTTGGATGATAATGATCTACTCTCTGAGTAGAATTGTTACACGTTTATCCGTTGTCATTTTATTTTACAGATTTATTTGTTATGTAGTAGCACATTTATATTTTTTGGGATATTTTATGTTATTGTTTAAAACTTATGTTTATGTTTTATGTTAAATTGTGCTAACTCTTATGGAATGTGTACAGTCAGAAACCTGTTTGTGATACTCTCCGCTTTCTGCACTCCGAAACGTACACATTATTTGTCACAAATATAGAAGGAGATTATTAGTGTATATTTGGACGAATAACGGGTTCAGAGGCATAACAAGTCAGTTCAATTACGTGTACATCCGATACCCGTATAAACTCCTTGTGTTTGCCTATTTATACCCACCTAGGGGCAATGTGTAGGGGATTCCACTTAGATCTCCTTCCGGATGCTTCGAGCAACTTTCACAAAGGTGAGGACTGATTTCTTACTTTTATGACTTGAGTGACTGATTTCATAAAGTAATAGAAGTTGAGGGACTGATTTGATGATTTTGCTTTATATTTATATTTCTATGGATCTATACCTTCTCTCCATATGTATTATAATTCTTGCACGCAACCTGCCTCCGGGCTGTTCTTCCTTTGATCGACGCTTCATGCTGCGATTTCTCTGCTTTCGCACATTTGGTCACGGTACTGCAGCCGGCATGCTCGCCCTCGCGGCCGGTTGTGAGCACTTCGACGGGGAGAGATCGTGTCATACCAGTATTCCCCCTACATGTTTGATTATTTCTTACAGTTTCTTTTCCTTTTACTAACACCATTCTTCTACTGTTTCCTAAGGAGCTAAGATTTCTCTTTCCCCTCTTCGCCACTATCCTCTCCCTCAGTCCGTAGATTTGTTATTGCAAGGTTTTGCTTTTCCATCATTTTTCTGGGGTTTTATAGGAGGTCTGTATATATTTATACATATATATATATATATATATATATATTTTTTCTGGGCGTTCATCCGATAGATAAACGGCATTTGATTCTTGACTCCAGAAATCCTGATTCCAGGTTCACGTCCTTCCAAGGATGCTGCTGCATCGCCTGATAATTTGAAGGACAAATATCGAGCGAACGAGGACGGTTCGAAATGTGGCCCAGGATGTCTGGGGAGGGACTCTATCGCCAATGCGGCCGCGGCTGCAGGTCCTGCGGTCGTTAATATCTATGTTTCAAGAGGTGACGTGGCTACTTTTATATCATCTTTTTGTTAGTGTTATCTCTATTATTATGTTCTTGGTTGGTTTTGATCACCTAGTACTATTATAATAGGTAATCATGGTTTTTGGCTTGGAAAGAGTATGGGTTCGGGAACTATCATTGATTCAGATGGAACTATTTTGACATGCGCTCATATTGTGGTAGATTTTGAGGGCATGAGAAGCATCTCCAAGGGAAAGGTCAGTATTTGTTGAGTTTTTGGAAGAAAATAACAAAAAACTTAAATGGAAAAAACGATGTGGGGGAGAGGGAAAAGCTTCAACTGCTAAGGGATCACATTGCTTCAGTAGTGGTTTTTGGAGATTACATAGTTAGATGAATATGGCCGACAAAACATCTATTTAAAGGCCAAGAAAATTGAAAACAGTGATGGCATTTTACAATAACCCATACAGACACCATACATAACAATTAAATAATATAAATCCCATTCCTAATAATTATTTAGATCAACATTCGGTGGTTATGCCCATTCTTTGACTTGTCAAAAAACAGTAGATGAGGCTTATACTTTCAACACCCTTCATGTAAGCCGTTATCTTCCTCAAAAAATTATTTTTTTCCTTAGTTGTTGATAGACCTTGTTGGAAGGAGGTAGGAGGACGCAATTGGGTAGGCGAAGTGGGACAGAACTCATACGAGCCATCAGGGATATTCTGTTTTTTTCGGTCCCTCTCGCCACGGTCTTGCATAAATTTGCTTCATGACACAACGAAACATCCTACACATGACCTCGCTAGGTAGAAATTGTGAGACAGTTCATACGAGCCACCAAGGATATTCCATTTTTTTCCGGTCCCACTCATCATGGTCTCGCTGAAATTTGATTTTCACAAAGTCTTCGCCGGCGAGATTGACCAACCAACACAATCTGGCTCTGATATCATGCTGGATTTTGGGAAGAAAATAAAAAAAACTGAGATGGAAAAACGAAGTGGGGGAGAGGGAAAAGCTTCAATGCCTAAGGGATCACATTGCTTCAATAGTTGTTCTTGGAGCTTACATAGTTAGATGAAGACGTCCAACAAAACATCTATTTAAAGGCCAAGAAAATTGAAAATAGTGCTGACATTTGACAGCAGCCCAAACACCCATACATAATAGTTAAATAATATAAAACCCATTCCTATTAATTATTTAGATTAGCATTCGGTGGTTATGCCCATTCTTTGACTTGTCAAAATATAGTAGATGAGACTTATACTTTCAACAGTATTTAACTGTTGTGCTTTGCATTAACTTATTCTTCTTCAAATCAGCTAAAATCTTGGTGGATTTATAGCGGTTGGAAAGTTAAATTATTTGTTAATAGTTTTTTCTCATACCCCACCCTATCATCTTTCTTGTGACATTTTAAGTTCCCTTTGATATAGGTGTGTTCCCTTAAGCTTTAGGGGCTCATGATGAATAAAGAGAGACACAATTTTATGTTAGGAGTTAACTTTCCATGATGTGGAAGAATTCGAAGAGAATTGAGAGGAAGGGATGATAGATAAAGAATAGGAAGAAGAAAGTTTAAGAATTAAACTCTACAAAAGTTCCATATCTGTCCCCTACATTCAGGTACTTTATATAGATGTTTATTTACACAGTAATATAACTGCAATATGACCTTCAAACAATTTAATTAATAATGAAATCTCTAAAATAAGCAGGGTGAATTTTCCACTACTAATGGTTTCTTGGTTTCATGTTATCAGCTGCTTGCTTCAACTTTATCTCCTGTAGACATTTGTATATCCTTCGCTGCATAAATCGTTACACTGCTCTGTCCTTTGAAAACAATGTCCTTACTGTTATAAATAGAGGTCAAAAACTCTACATCAGGAATTGTTTGCGAGGACTGAGGGAGAGCCAAATTCGTGAGGGTAGTATTTGTATTTCCCATCTCTCGAGAATCCATAGATGCAACCAACGTGCTGCCCTATGATTAGTAGCCTTTTTTTAGTTGATGAAGAAACTACAGAATCCTCTATTTGATTTTTTGAAAACCTGCTATTTTTTCTCATTTTGTGTTATATGGCTTTGATTTGTTTGAACGAAAATGTTTTCCTGTCGAATATTTGAGTTTGTGATATGATTTGGTTTGATAGTTCTTTGCTGATGTTCTTATTGAATTTTCAAATGATGTTGTTTCATTCTCAAATTTTCCAACGCTATATTACTCTTACGATGAAGCAAAAGCTAAAGAAGATCTCACAGACACGACGAACAACGAAGAATGTGTTACGGGTTCTCCATTGGTTATCTTATATTATTATTAGTTTATTATTATTATTATTAGTCGAGTCGTTGTATCGAGTCAGGTAGCTTTTAGACGTTTTAAATAATTGTTTTATGTTAGTGTTATTTACTCTTATGCCATCGACACCTATATAAAGGGCCTTTGGGGGTCATGTAACTCTTATGCAAAATATTAATGAAAGTTCTCGTTTCTCTCTCAAGATTCTCTTTCTCTTTAGTTCTTCTCATCTCCTCCCTCATTCTAGGGTTTAACCCCATTGTATCTCCGCCTCCCTCACTCCACAATCATCTGCCCATAACATCTTGGTATCAGAGACGTCTTTCCTCCCCGCTCCGGCCATTGGGGTCTCACCACACGTGCCTCCCACAACCGACACTTCATCCCGCTACCTTCGTCCAACAAGTAGCAATAGATCAAAAAAAAAACAAAGAAGGCCGCACGGTCTCTGCTCGCAGCCACGACCGTCGACGCAGCAACGCCGCTTATTCCTCACCCTAGCTCGCAACCGCCGACCCCACACTGATCGCCGCCCAAAACCCGTCGTCCACACGCAGGACTCCACTCCGCCAGAACTGTTTACGACGATTTCTCACCATCGGACTGCAATCGACAAAGCTCTGTTCCAGGGACGATCCGCCTGGACCGCAAATAAAGCTGCGCCAGTTCAGTTTCACTACATCTGCTCCGTTGCCTGTGTCTCGACTTCCGCCGAGCCCGTCGAGCCGTCGACGACCTCCGAGCCGTAGCTGTCGTTTTTTTTTCCTTTTCCTCGAACCCCGCACAGTCCACTTATCTTCATCCCTCGAGCCCCCCACACATTTTTATTTTATTCCTTTATTCCCTACTGCATCAGCCGCCTCCCTCCCAAGTCCCTTCCCTTCAAAAAATTGATTTTATGGCGGCACCATTAAGCGCTGCCGAGGCGGCCTCCGCTCACGCGTCTCTTGAGAAACCTGAAGCGACCCTTGCCGCCAACACGACACGTTTTTTGGAGGATCTTGCTCAACTTTTCGGGTGCCCTCTTTCCCCGAATTCGCCGCCATCCTCACTTTGGGGCTCCAACGTCAACCTTTCGACGCAGCCTCCACCTCCACCCCCACCAACTCCTCTCGAGCAGTCGCAACCACCACCCTCTACTTTTGTGGCCAACATTCCAGAGCTGCTGGCTCTGGCCACTGCGCCACCCCTTCAGTTGGTTATTATCCCGTTAGCCCCGACTCCAATTCCACAGGCCGCACTTCCACCTCCACTCCAGACCTCACCTCTGCCGCCTTCGGACACATCGTCGGCTCTTCTGTCGGCTCTTGCTCCACCGCCCCTGCCATGCCAATCCCACCGGCCTCCTTGCCATCTCGATCACCGACACTTGCTCCACCGACCCATACAGATCCATTTCTGCCACCGCATGTGGGACCCCGACTTCCGCGTTGCTGCTGCTATCAGCCCGTCCAACTGGCCAGACAATGACATTCCATCTGCCGGCTGTTTTACTGATGGCATCACCACTCCTCGCCGACGCCACTGCCACCGCTACACGTTACCGCGCCTTGTTCTGGAGGGAGATCAAGATACCAGATGATCTCGCCACCCGCATGGTGCACGAGTTTGAGGGCAAGCTCGTTTTGAAGGACATATGAAGTGTTACGGGTCCTCCATTGGTTATCTTATATTATTATTAGTTTATTATTATTATTACTCAAGCCGTTGTATCGAGTCAGGTAGCTTTTAGGCATTTTAAATAATTGTTTTATGTTGGTGTTATTACTCTTATGCCATCGACGCCTATATAAAGGGACTTTGTGTGTCATGTAACTCTTATGCAAAATATTAATGAAGGTTCTCTTTTCTCTCTCAAGAGTCTCTCTCTCTAGTTCTTCTCATCTCCTCCCTCATTTTAGGGTTTAACCCCATTGTATCTCCGCCTCCCTCACTCCACAATCATCTGTCCGTAACAGAATGTTCGCGAACATTTCTGGAGAGGAGATCTCGTGGACTCAGCGAACACCGAGAGCGTGTCTGTGAGCACTCCCGGAGGGGAGATCTTGCGGACATGACGAACACCGATAGCGATTGCCCCCGTAGGAGGTGATCGCGAACATCTGGATAAACATGTCCCGCGGTCACTTAAGAGGTAATCACACTAACTATTGGGGAGGAGTGCTGATCAAGCTCAAGGTTACTTGGATACTAGGCCATGTGGTCTTTTGATGGCTATATGCGTAGGCTGTGGTAGAAGATGGTCTTTAGCGCAACTAGCCAGGTGGATGGGTCAGTGCAAACTCTGGAGTTTGTCTGCACAAGCATTGACGTCTTCTTGATCCTATACTACAAAGACTACGAGAGGTTAGAATAACTGTAACCGCCCATACCTGCTTAAGTGAGGATTTTGTGCAACTTCTTGCTGTGGTCGTTGTATTTTGGGTAAACTTGTTCCCCACATTTTTCTAATTCTGCCAAAGACTTTGGAAAACTTTATTTTAGTCACAAATACCGCGGCTTGGCTGCCAAGCTATTTGTATATATAAAAGATTCTTGTCAAGTATGTAATAAATGGGAGAAGGAGACAACTCTCCGTGGTGGAAATGATCGCACTCGCCGAGAGACAATTAACCTTTAAAAAGAGTCAAGCTCGCCAAGAGACGACTTTCGTCATACTCGCTGAGAGATAAGCTATCCATGGTGTAAAAGGCCTATTTTCCCGGAGATCACTATCCTTTGGAAAGTGGCGTACTCGTTGGGAGATGACTATCGTTGGAAAGAACTACACTCTCCGAGAGGTGACTATTCTCCAAGGAGAGGGTCACACTCATTAAGAGATGATTAACCTTTGGAAAGAGTCACCCACGCCAAGAGACGACATTCTCTTGTAAAAGGCCATTCTTGCTGGGAGACGACTATCCTTTGTAAAGGGTTGTACTCGTTGAGAGATGGCTATCCTTGAAAAGAATCACACTCGTCGAGAGTCGACTATTTGTGATGGATAAGGTTTTACCGGTGATAATCAATGTCTTGACGTCTAGTGACCTGAAAACCTTAGTACCCGACAATAGTGAATTAGAACATTTGAAGAGGGTTTCAATGGCCATGGGCTCTGGTGAACCTCATGGGCACTCCTGATGAGCTAGTCCGAAGAGGTTCGCTAGTGTCTGCCATATGTTTGTTAATGCACGACAGAGCTTCACAACCATAGTCAGCGACCACTAAGCAAGCCGCGAGCATTTCAAATGAGAGCTATGGTGGTGAACATTTTATAGCCAATCGACAAGATGGTGCGAGAGATGTCAGTGAGAGACCTGGAACATAAGGATCATGTCCTGAAATGGGATTCAAATTTTAGGATTGGAGGAGAAACATTGTGTTAGAGACTTTCTTTTGAATGAAGACATTTGAAGAAAATAGGGAAAACAACAAAAAGAGAGTAAAGTGCTTCTCCATGGATGGTTGTTGAAAGGTGGATAAACTACAACCAAGAATTACCCTAAATGCGGGGGGGGGGGGGGACAGATTTATTAAAATTGTACACAATTAATCACAATAGATGCCATAGATTTTGATTGTAAAGCAGTGCAAGTACAAAAATAGGAAAGTTATGTAAAGAGAATTATGTAACCAGATGACATACAAATTTATAATGGTTCCCCGAAATATTTGGGCACTCCACTCTTCTGCTACTTAGCAGGATATCCACTAATCAGTGCTGAGTCTTTTGATAAGGAGATTCTTAGAACCAATACAACTGAATCTTTTGTTAAAGTGATTCTAAGAACCAAAAGAATCTTTTGATATGATGTTTCAAAACCAATGAATCCTTTCATAAGAGGATTTTCAGGACCAAGAGCCTTTTTATAAGGAGGCCCAACAACCATTGAATTTTTATAAGAGGAATTCTAAAGACTATCTAAATTTTTTGTAGAGAGATTCTTAAAACTCTTTCTGTATGAGTGGTTGATCATGAATTTCCACAAAGTTGTCCTCTTCAACAAATTTCTGAGAACTTGGTTCTTTGTAAGCACTGTGTGAATACTTATTGTAGCAGATAGAAGAAGCAGTAGATTCCTCTGGGTGATCAGATTTAATAGAGAGTTTTGAATATGTAGGAAAGGAATATCTGATAAAGAACAATCAAACCCTTTAGAGAATGAGTGTCTTTAGATCTAGAGAGAATGATCTTGTCAACTGCTGTTGTGCTCTAAAAACTTCTTGATGGAGATGAAGAAGAGAGACAAGAGAGACGAGAGATATAGAGAGAGCCACTTCCAAAAAAATTGCTTATGTATATTGGATATCTGCTGTCCTTCAATCAGAAATAGAATATTGTATATACGAGTGTTAGTGCACGGGCCCCCCCCCCCCCCCCCCCCCCCCCCCCCCCCCCCCCCGTGCGGACGACATTTGTCGTGGGTGGCGACATTTGTCATGGGCGGCGAAATTTGTCATGGGCGGAAAAATTTGTCACGAGAGGCGACATTTCTCGTGGGGGGCGACATTGGTCGTGGGCTGCGACATTGGTTGTGGGGGCGACATTGGTCGTGGGTGGCGACATTGGTCGTGGGGGGCGACATTGGTCGTGAGGGGCGACATTGGTCGTGAGGTTGACATTGGTCGTGGGCGGCAAAATTCGTCTTGGGCGATGACATTGGTTGAAGACGGGGTCATTCATCAGTGGTGGCGACAATGTTTTCTTTTTGGAGAGGGAAATCAAGTTTTCGTTTTAGGTTTTTTCAGGAATCTATATAATTATAGAATTCTATGTATTATGTTAATAGCTTAAAATGACAACATGAGCATTATAATGCTCGTTTTAGATAACTGTAATTTGTGTTTTTTGTTTGGTTTATTGTTCTATGTTGTGATTTTTGTGCATTGTTTCTATTATTCTTTGAGTGTTTAGTACGATAGCGGGGATGAGAAGGAGAATCCGGTAGGGGGAAGAGGACCGGTCAATTGAGAGGGAGAGAACGCGAGAGAGAGAGAGAGACAAGGGAGAGAAAACTCAATGCGGGAGCAACCCGTTTTTTAGATTCAATTTTGCATACCAAACCCTAGGCACACTAACCCATTTATACTATATGGGTTGCCCATAACAAGAGTAGCCAAAACTGAAATAAAACCACAAAACATAATCGAAATAAGATAACAACGCCATCGACGCTAAGCCGATTCGTCTGTAACGCGTGTATGTCCGTCAAGGGGGCTCCTCGGGGTGCAAGTCCGTAACAATGCCGCCGTCTTGAAAATTTGTCTTGTCCTCAAAGCAAAAGTCTAGGTACTGTTGTCAAAAATCATCACGAAGGATTCACGTGGCGTCGGAGTCCGCCTGACCCACCCACGCGATGAGGAGCTCGTCCGGGTCCGCATTGCCCGAAAGGTGGTGATGGAGATCAAGAACTCTGGCGGGGTAGAGGGGAGGGTCGCCGAACAACTCGACGTCGGCGGGGATATGGTACAAGACCGGGTGATCGCCCACGACCCGACACAGCTGGGAAACATGGAACACCGGGTGTACCCGGCTGCCGGGTGGGAGGGCGATGCGGTATGCCACCGCACCAATACGTGCCAGGACTTCGAACGGGCCAAAGAAGCGGGGAACGAGCTTGGGGCACGGGCGGCGGGCCACCGAGAACTGGCGGTACGGGTGGAGCTTGATGAAGACCTTTTCGCCCACCGCAAAGCTCAAGTCCCGCCTCCTCCGGTTGGCGAATGAGGACATCTTGTCCTGGGCCCGGCGAAGATGATGCTTCAAATGCTCCAACATGGTATCACGGTCCTGCAGATGGCCGACGAGGCTGGCTACTGCACACTCTCCGGGAAGGTAGCGAGCAAGCGTCGGGGGCGGGCGGCCGGAGACCGTCTCGAACGGCGTGGTGGCTGTCGCCTGATGGTAGGCCGTGTTGTATGAATACTCCGCCCAACAAAGCCATTTCGCCCAAGTCCGGGGCTGCTCTCCCACGAAGTACCGAAGGTATGTCTCAAAACAACGGTTGAGGACCTCAGACTCCCCGTCTGTCTGAGGATGGTAGGCAGTACTCATGCGGAGACGTGTCCCCTGAAGGCAAAATAGTGTCGTCCAGAACACACTTAAGAATAGGGAGTCCCGATCGCTGACAATGGACCTGGGAAAACCGTGGAGGCAGACAATGCCGGTGATGAAGCTATCGACGACGAAGGTGGCCGTGTACGGGTGGCGGAGGGGGATGAAATGACCATACTTGGACAGTCGGTCCACCACTATCAGAATGCAGTCAAACCCCCCAGAGCGCGGAAGTCGCATGATGAAATCCATCACAATATCCTCCCAGATGCGGTCTGGAATGGGAAGTGGTTGGAGGAGCCCCCCAAAAACATCGCCTCATACTTGACCTTTTGTCAAGTCAGGCACGCAACGACATAGGTCTTCACCTGGCGAAACATCTGCGGCTAGTACAACGAAGCGGCCAGGCGGCGGTAGGTCCGGAAAGCCCCGGCGTGTTCCCCAGTGTGGGAAGCGTGAAACTCGGCCAACAGGCGGGGGATGCTCGGAGACGTCGAAGAGATCACGAGGCGGTCCTTGTAGAAAAGGCGCCCGCCGATCAGAGAGTAGGGTGGGGGGTGGGGGGCGCGATTTTTCGGCGGCGATCAAGGCCGTCCGAATAGCGGCACTGGTGGGGTCCGCCTCGATATCCTGCTAAATCAAGGCGGTCTCCTCCCAAAATGGGGGCGAGAAAGGGCTGAAATCTCCGGTGAATGTAACTGTCGGGAGAGAGCGTCCGCCGCCCGGTTCGTCTGACCGGGCCAAACTCAATGGCGAATTCATAGCCCAACAACTTGGCCGTCCAAAGCTGTTGTGCCAGAGTAGCAATCTTCTGCTGAAGTAGGTACCGTAAGTTGTGGTGGTCGGTCCGAACCACGAAAGGTTGACCATTAAGGTACGACCGCCAATGTTGTACCGCCAAAACCAAGCCCATCAACTCGCACTTGTAGGCCGAACGACTACGAATTGTGCTCGAGAATACCCAACTGAAATAGGCCACATGCCGACCCTTCTACATGAGGACCGCGCCGGCGCCGGTGCCGGAGGCGTCGTATTCCACCTCGAAGGGAAGGCCGAAGTCAGCCATGGCCAACACCGAGCCCTGGACCATGGCGGACTTCAGGGCGGCAAAAGCGGCGATCGCCGCGACCGTCCACTGGATGGGTCCCTCCTCCGAGGCCCGCAACAGCTGAGTGAGGGGGCGTGCTAAGCTCCCGTAATGCTGAATGAAGCGCCAATAGTAGCCAGTAAAGCCCAGGAAACCGCGGACCTCGCGGAGAGATGTCGGGGTCGGCCAATGGAGGACTGCCGACACTTGTCCTCGTCCATCGTCACCCCCGCCGTCGAGATTGTGTGGCCCAAGTAGCTGACTGCCGCGACGCCGAAGGAACATTTTTTCTGATTCAGCACCAAGCCGTGGTGCCGTAGAGTGGCCAAAGTATTCCGGACGTGCTCCAAGTGTGCCTGCCAAGTCGAACTGTACGCCAAGATGTCATCAAAAAAAACCAATACATGCTTGCGAAGTACCGCTTGATTTACCAGGAAATGACGTCAATTCCGCCCAAACCAAAAGCATAGAAGTCCGCCGTCACCGTACAGGGGCCCACATAGAATAATAAGTGCGGGCACCAGCCCATCGTCGGTCAGCATCGCCCGTCCCCCAAACAAACTGTGAAGTCCGGGGAGGGCACCAACGGGAGTTGGAGCTGCATGGATAACTGCACCGAAGGAAATTGTGGCTGGCCCCACTATCAATCATCACCACGATCGGGCGCTGCTGAATACACCCTGCTAACTTCATGGTCTGTGGTTCGGAAATACCCCCCACCGAGAAGCAGGGGAGCTCCAGAAGGCAGAGAGCCGCGGCGGCGGCCGTGGCGTCGTCTTGGCAAACGTCGTTCTCTGCCTTTTCTAAAGCCTCAAAATCGGCCAAAGTCACCTCGGCCTCCAGGTCGCCCACATTGGCGTGGAATTCCTTGACTGGACAGTCATGGTTGGGCCCGTAGGGTTGGCGGCATCGGAAACACAACCCTTTCGCACGGAGATCACTATAGTCTTGGTTGGATAAACAGAGAGGAGGGACCCGAGCCGGCCGGCCTGTTGCTGGAGGACCACGGGCTGGTGCGGCATTGGGCGCTCGCCTGGGTGGTCGAGGCAGGTGGGCTGGAGGAACGGTGGTCGGCCGAGCAGGGGGGCCGGTAGCGGAGCAGCCTGGGGACGGGGACCAAGATCCGCCTCCACGAGGCGAGCCATGTCCAAGGCCTCGGATACCGTCCTCGGGTGGTGCGTGCGGAGGCGCGAGCGGATCCGTGGGAGGAGACCTTGCATGAAGAAGGCAAGGTAGTGGTTCGACGTAAGGCCCGGAACGTGGGTCACCAACGTAACAAACTCATCAATGTATTCCTCCAAGGTGGTCGATTGCCGCACTCCGCACAGACGCTCGATAGCGGAAGTTGTAGCGGCCAATCATCCCTTGCTTCAGATACGCCCAAGCAAGGGCGGAGTTGGCCTGGCGGAGCCAGCGAGCCCAATGAAGAGCCGAGCCATCCAATCCGACGAAGGCGTGGGCGACTTTGTCCTGCTCAAGAGTTGAGTGAAGTTCGAAATATTGTTCCACCTTGGCGATCCACCCCATCAGGTCTACGCCGGCGAAGGATGAGATTTCGAGGGAGAGGGAGGGTGGTGTGCTGGGGGCAGCGGTAGCGGAGCCGGTGGAGGGTCAATCGCCACGGGTCGCCCTAAGATTGATGCCACCGCGGAGGATTCCGCCGCAGAGGCGGTGGTCAGTGGTACCAGGAGATCCAAGTGAGTGAGGATAGCGGCAAGGGAGGAGTGGAGAGAGGCGATGGAGTGGTCTTGTGATTCGAAGCGACGAACGATGACGTCGTTGTCCATGGGGTTGTCGGGGTTGTCGAGTTGCAGCCGGGTGGAGCGGGTCATGGACGGCCGACGGTGCGGATACAGGATCGGGTGCAGGAGCGGCGCACGGTAGCGAGCGTAGGCTTCTTCGGCGGCGTTGGCGCGGGCGGAGCTGCAGGTCGGACCAAGTAGTACGATAGCGGGGATGAGAAGGAGAATCCGATAGGGGGAAGAGGACCGGTCGGCTGAGAGGGAGAGAATGCGAGAGAGAGAGACAAGGGAGAGAAAACTCAATACGGGAGCAACCCGTTTCTTAGATTCAATCTTGCATACCAAACCCTAGGCACACTAACCCATTCATACTACATGAGTTGCCAATAACAAGAGTAGCCAAGACTGAAATAAAACCACGAAGTATAATAAAAATAAGATAACGGCGCCATCGGCGCTAAGCCGATTCGTCTGTAACGCGGTTGCGACACGTGTATGTCCGCCAAGGGGGCTCCTCGGGGCGCAGGTCCGTAACAGTGTTCTTCTTGCATTAGTTTCTGTTATCTCTCCTATTGTATTTTTTATTCTCTCCTAGTAGCTATTTCACATTGCATTTTTTCTTGTTATTTTATTCGGCATATTTCAGTACAGTACTCTAATTGCTCATATGGCTTGTTATTTATTTTCATGCCCTGAAAGTATTATAACTGTGATGCTGGTAAAAATATTTCTAGCTAAAGTTCCTATTCATTTTTGCATAGTAATATTGCCTATATTTTGTTTTAGGTTTTGTTTAACTGTATATTTCGGAGCTGTGCATTTTGACATTATAGTCATTTTAATTTAACATACACAGTTCCACTATTTTACCAAACATATAAAACCAGATTTATATTTTGAACAATATTGGAGACGGAATAATATAATTGTCACCTCCATTTGACGGGAGTAATGTACAACACAAATCATACAATTTAAAGCATATAATGTTGATTAATTAACACACAAATCAAACAACTTACAACATTACAATAAACCATACAAAACAAACAATATGGAATTATGATGTGATAACAAATTGATTAGATCACAACCATCTACAAAATAGTTAGAAGAGAAAGTGGAAGGGGTTGCACCTGAAAGAATCATGTATTGTCTAATCTTCGCCACAACGATTCATGCATTCACAAAAGTATTTCCTTTTAGAAGTGCAGTAATAATATATTCTTAAAAATTCTGAGCTCGTGCACGAGCGACTTTGAGATGTGAAAATGACGATTCTTGGATGACAGCTGTAGTAGGAGAGGGTTAACTGCAGGATCAAGACCTCAAATTCAAAGAAAAAGCATGTGCTTTGTGCCTGTCTCGTTCCCTCCATTCAGATATAAATAGTGTTTGATAAGCATTCTGTTCTCTCATGTGTTTTTCCACTCAATCTGATCAAATTTCTATGTCTAATATAACTTTAAATTAAATAGTGTAGACTAAATACCTAATGAGATATCAATTTTCATCATCTTCGTATGAGCAACAATAACCCATTGAGTTTTGAGTGGGGATTCTTGACATGGGGTAAAAACTATGTTAGAATTACATCGAAGAATGTTGAATTGCATTGAAACTAAACCAATATAAGAAGACACCTGTATAATTCCTCAAACATAATTCCACAAAGATAATGCCGAGAGAGTTGATTTCCAAACAACAATACTGTACAACCTTGGGCTCGCGAGTGACCCAACAGGCGAGGAAAGAGGACTGGCGAGATGGGGGAGGCCTACCCGTAAGAGGAGAGAGGAAGGGGCAGCCCATGAGTTAAGGCGAGACCTCGCTAGGCGAGACCTCGCTAGGCGAGACCTCGCTAGGCGAGACCTCGCTAGGCGAGACCTCCTGGCGTGAGCGAGATGGCCCAGCAGGCGAGACCTCCCTAGGCTTGACGGATCCCTCCCCACTCGCCACAGGAGAAAAGAGATGTCTTTACCTTTTTACCCACAAGGGGGATTTTACCTTTATGCCCCAAGTAGTTTTACATTTTTACCCCTGGAGGTCTGCACATAGCTCTCCAAAACAGCGGAGTTGGGCTATTAGCAGACCCGGTCCAGGGTGTTTTGGTCCTTTTAGGATGATTTGGAAGTGATATTTGCAGAGCAGATTCAGAAACGTATAAATAGACCGATAAGGTGCCTGAGAAGAGGTTGTTGAACCTTTCCACTATCTTCCTCACAGGCACCTAGCTCAGCACTGGCTAGGGAGGGGAAGACTCTCAGTTCTTCCGGGCAAGAGGTGGGACCTCCGAGCTGGGCCCCCTCGGTCTGTTTTCCGGTCACTGACTCTCGTCAGGAGGGTAGCGCAGGGAGAGTACGTGTGGGCTGCATCCTGTTCGAACATTAGGAGGGATCAGAAAGCTGGTTCCCCTACTCGCGCCGAGATAGCTGATCCCTCCTAATGTTCGAACAGGATGCTGGAACCAGCTTTCTCCTCGTGGAACAGGATGCAGGCAGGGCAGGTAGCCGTTGCGTGACCTTCCTCCTCGTGGAAGTCACAATATGGCAACTCGAACCACTTTTTCGGGGTTGGGCTCCACTCCAGATGGAGTGAGAAGATGCCCCAGGAATTTTCCTCTGCTGGCACCAAGTGATGGAGGGTCACGCAACAGCTACCTGCTCAGATTTCTTGGAGTTAAGGAGAACTCGAGGGGCAGGAGAACAGCCAAGGCCGGTGCGGATAGAGGAAGTAACAGTTACAGGAGAAGAGGATCGATGTGTGGATTGAGCGGATGAAGGGGATCGCGGGCTGGTTGGAGTGATCAATGGGGGGTGGGGATAGAGGCGGCCCGAAAGGCGAGCCTTCACACTATGTACCGCCGAAGCGTCGCCTCGACGTCACAGTCCCCTCCTCTGGATGAAAAGATTACCTTTTCAAGGAAAGACATGCCCGACCATGAGGACCCCTTTTGTGACGCGCTGGTGATACGGACCGCCATCGAGAACTTCACGGTATCGCGGATCCTAGTAGACAATGGGAGCTCGGTGAACGTGATTTTCAAGAAGGCATTCAATGCAATGAGGGTGGAGGCCCGGAGGGTGCTGGCGGCGGATGGACCACTGTTTGGGTTCTCAGGGGAAAGGAAAGAAGTCGAGGGGGGAGTGGGACTTTAGGTGACCCTGGGAGGGCTGTCCCGGAATTGCCGCTTTGTCATAGTGGATGCCCCCAGTAGTTACAATGCTATCTTTGGGCACCCCTTGATCAGCGCTTTCAGATGCGTCCCATCATCGTTTCACCAGTGCTTGAAGCTAAATTCGGGAGGTACCCAAATCAGGGTACGGGGGGATCCAAAGGCTGCTAGGGAATGCTATGTGACGGCAGTGAACACCATCTCCTGGCAGGGAGACGCGGAGGAGTTGGGAAAGTGGATGGAGCAATTACAACAAGAACAGGGAGGCGGGGAAGAGCAGAGAGAGGAGGAAGATGCTGGAGGAGAAGTGGTAATGGTGGGAGGCATTGCGGGGGAGCCAGAAATGGCGGGAGAGGAGTTCGCGGAGATGTTGGTAGTAGATGAAAAGGAGAAGGGAAGCACGAAGGGAGAGGGAGAAATGGTATGGAACCTAGGCATGGAGGAGAGGCTGGAAGTGGCTGGAAATGAGGGCGAAGAGACGGAGGCAGCAGAGGAAGAGGGGCCAACAGAAGAGGTAGGGAGGGGAGAGAAAAGGCAAATGGAAGAAGGGGGATGGTCGCCCAGGGAGGGGGCCCGGCCAGAAAAGAGAAGGGCCTCGCGACAGGCAGAGGAGGACGCAAGCAAGTGGGAGACGGAGCAGCCGGGGGAAGAGATGATGATGGCCAACGTAGAAGGCAAAGCCAAGGAGCAGGATGTGCAGGCAGAGCAGGAAGAGGAGGAAGAGCCGTCAAGGCTGAAAGCGGCCGTGGAGGTCCTCGAGGTAGAGATACGCCCCAAGGAAGGCCGACAGGAAAAGATGAAAATCAGTGGCGAGCTCAGCCCGGAGGACCGGGAGAAGATCAGGATCTGCGTACAGAAAAATATTGACGTCTTCGCATGGAGCGCCGCGGACATGCCAGGGGTCGGTGCAGACGTCGCCTGTCACCTCCTCAATCTAGACCCCAACACACGCCCCATACAACAGAAGAAGAGGGCCATCACCTCCAAGATGGCCGGGCCTATTAGAGAGGAAGTGGAAAAATTACTTAAGGCGGGGTTTGTGTCCGCCTGTAAGTATCCGGGGTGGGTGAGTAATGTTGTAATGGTCAAAAAAGGGGAGGGAAAGTGGAGAATGTGTGTGGATTTTTCTCTTTTAAATAAAGCATGCCCCAAGGATTGTTACCCGCTGCCCCGAATCGATGCGCTGGTTGACTCAGCCGTCGGTTTCCCCTTTATGAGTTTCTTGGATGCGTTTTCTGAGTACCATCAAATACGCATGCATCCCCCGGACGTTAAGGACGTCACCTTCGTCACGGAGGATGGATGCTTCTGCTTTAATATGATGCCTTTCGGTTTGAAAAATGCGAGCGCGACCTATCAAAGGATGATGGATCGGATCTTCCGAGAGCAGAGAGGAAGGAATCTCGAGGTTTACGTAGATGACTTGATGATCAAAAGCAAGGACCTCGGAGCTCATATCCTAGATCTGGAGGAGACCTTTGAACCATAAGAGAGTATAAAATGAGACTCAACCCCCTGAAATGTGTTTTTGGTGGCAGCAGAGGAAAATTCCTGGGGCATCTTCTCACTCCATCTGGAGTGGAGCCCAACCCCGAAAAAGTGAGAGCGATCCTGGAATTGGAATTCCCTGGGAGTGCTAAGGAAGTCCAGCGTCTCACAGGCAAGTTGGCCGGATTGAGCAGGTTCCTCTCTCGAGCCGGGGAGAGGTGCTCGCCCTTCTTCCGAACGTTGCGAGGAGGCAAGAGTTTCGAGTGGACCTCGGAATGTGAGACGGCGTTTCAAGCCATAAAACAACAGCTAACCCAAACGCCCTTACTCCAGGGACCAAGGGAAGCCGAGGACTTGTTCCTATATTTGGGGGTAGGGACTGGGGCGGTGAGCTCGGTTCTTGTGCGAGAAGAAGGAAAGAAACAATTCCCAATTTATTACGTAAGCAGGGTCCTGAAGAAGGCGGAACTCGGGTACCCCATCCTTGAGAAGTTAGCATTTGCCCTCATCATCTCGGCCCGAAAGCTCAGGCCGTATTTCCAGGCACACTCCATCCGAGTGGTGACTGACCACCCCCTCCGCAACATCTTGAGCGGGGTGGAGCATTCGGGGAGGCTGGCAAAATGGTCAATAGAGCTCAGCGAATTTGATCTCGTCTTCGTTCCGCGGCTCGCCATAAAGGCACAGGCGGTGACCGACTTCCTGGCGGACTATGTGGTTGAGGTCCGAGAGGCGGAGGCGTCCCCTCGGGCAACCTGGAAGCAGTTAGTGGATGGAGTGTCGGGGAGAAATTCCTTCGGGGGGGGGGGGAATGGTCTTGACGAGCCCGGAGGGGACCCAGATTGAGCAGGCCTTGAAGATTCATTTCGCAGTCACCAACAACCAGACGAAATATGAGGCGGTCATTGCAGGACTTAGGTTAGCCCGGGAGCTAGGCATACAAGACATTGAGGCCTCGACAGACTTCATGGTGGTGGCAGGCCAGATCAAAGGGGAGTTCGAGGCCAGGGAGCCCACCCTCCAGTTGTATCTAGGAAAGATCAAGGACATCATAGGGCAGTTCCGAAGCTTCTCAATTCAGCACGTCCCGAGAGAGGAGAGCACTCAGGCTGACCAACTCGCCAAGCGTGGCCCACGAGCCGGGGGAACGGTGACGGAACTCTTCAGACCGTCTATAGAGGAAGGGGAACTCATGGAAGTATGCCAGCAGAGGTCGTGGATGGACCCCTTCATCACCTTTTTGGCATCAGGACAGTTACCCGCGACGGAACTCGACAAGAAGCGTACTAGATACAAATCGGCGTACTACCTGCTGAAGGATGGAGTTTTGTATCGCAAGACCTTGTCAGGTTTGCTGGCCAGATGTGTGTCAGAAGAGGAGGTTCCCAAGGTTCTGCAAGAGATTCACTCGGGAGAATGTGGGAGTCACTCGGGGAGCCGGACCTTAGAAGGGAGGGTGCTGAGGCAGGGGTACTTTTGGCCCACCCTCAGGAGAGATGCGGAGGAATTCGCGAAAAGGTGTCAAAAATGCCAGGAGTTCGCCCCCCTCCAACTCCTTCCGACCCAGAGGTTGCGGACCATCACAGCTCCCTGGCCATTCGCTATATGGGGGCTAGATCTGGTGGGCCCCTTTCCCCAAGCAAGTGGCCAAAGGAAATTCTTGGTAGTCATGGTAGACTACTTTTCGAAGTGGCTGGAGGTGAAGGCGTTGGCCAAGGTAACCTCGCAGGTGGTCAAGAATTTCGTATGGGGTGAGATCATCTGCCGGCATGGGTTGCCTCTGGCCATTGTGACAGATAACGGACCACAATTTGCAAGCAGAGAGTTCGTGGATTTCTGCATCCGTTTGAGAATAGATCTCCGCTTCGCCTCTGTTCATCATCCACAGAGTAATGGACAGGTCGAAGCGGCTAATAAGGTTATTGCCAATCTACTGAAGAAAAAAGTGGAGAATCTGAGAGGAAGCTGGGTGGAGCAGCTACCTTCAGTACTGTAGGCCTTGAGGACCACACCGAACACAGCCACGGGGGAAACCCCGTTTAAGCTCTCTCATGGCTCAGAGGCTGTCATACCTATCGAGTTTGAGGTCACATCACCAAGAGTAGCAGTTGCAAGGGAAGGAGCCGAAGGATGGAGAGCAGAGAACGAAGAGGAACAGAGACTCTCGTTGGATCTCGTGGAAGAGCTCCGGGATTTGGCGATGGTCCGGCAGGAGGAGGTCAAGCGCCGGATGGCGAGGTACTTCGACAAGCATATAAGGATCAGACAGTTTGAGAAAAGAGATTTGGTCCTGAAAAAGGTAGACGCGGCGGGTAGAGGGGCCCCCGTGGGGAAGCTTAACCCCAATTGGGAGGGTCCTTTTGTAGTAAAAGAAGTCTTAAAGTCAGGAGGGTACCACCTCCAGGATGTGGACGGGGTATCCCTCGAGCGAGCCCGGAGTGGTGATGATTTGAAGAGATTTTACCCGTAGCACTCTATCCATCGCACCTTTTTATTATTATTGTACGATGCTTGTCATTCTGATGTACTCTTTTGATGCAATGAAAGTGTGGGCGACCTTTGTAAGGCACCGGGGGCGGGATGACTTGTAGAGGAGACCCCGAGTGGACCTGCTGACCAGGCTCCCATCAAGCTGGCAGGGCTGTAGGCTCACTCGGTGGTCGGAGGAGTTTTGGAGAGGAGACCCCGAGCAGACCCGCTGACCAGGCTCCCATCAAGCTGGCAGGGCTGTAGGCTCACTCGGTGGTTGGAGGAGTTGGGGAGAGGAGACCCCGAGCAGACCCGCTGACCAGGCTCCCATCAAGCTGGCAGGGCTGTAGGCTCACTCAGTGGTTGGTGGTGTTTTGAAGAGGAGACCCCGAGCAGACCCGCTGACCAGGCTCCCATCTAGCTGACAGAGCTGTAGGCTCACTCGGTGGTTGGAGGAGTTTTGGAGAGGAGACCCCGAGCAGACCCGCTGACCAGGCTCCCATCAAGCTGGCAGGGCTGTAGGCTCACTCGGTGGTTGGTGGTGTTTTGAAGAGGAGACCCCGAGCAGACCCGCTGACCAGGCTCCCATCTAGCTGGCAGGGCTGTAGGTTCACTCGGTGGTTGGTGGTGCTTTGGAGAGGAGACCCCGAGCAGACCCGCTGACCAGGCTCCCATCTAGCTGGCAGGGCTGTAGGCTCACTCGGTGGTTGGTGGTGCTTTGGAGAGGAGACCCCGAGCAGACCCGCTGACCAGGCTCCCATCTAGCTGGCAGGGCTGTAGGCTCACTCGGTGGTTGGTGGTGTTTTGGGGAGGAGACCCCGAGCAGACCCGCTGACCAGGCTCCCATCTAGCTGGCAGGGCTGTAGGCTCACTCGGTGGTTGGTGGTGCTTTGGAGAGGAGACCCCGAGCAAACCCGCTGACCAGGCTCCCATCTAGCTGGCAGGGCTGTAGGCTCACTCGGTGGTTGGAGGTGTGTTGGAGAGGAGACCCCGAGCAGACCCGCTGACCAGACTCCCGTCTAGCTGGCAGGGCTGTAGGTTCACTCGGTGGTTGGAGGTGTGTTGGAGAGGAGACCCCGAGCAGACCCGCTGACCAGGCTCCCATCTAGCTGGCAGGGCTGTAGGCTCACTCGAGGGGACGAATCTAAAGGTGAGAATTCGCGGGGTGAAAGATCCGTGTTCGTCAGAAGGTTGATAGAAAGTCCCTAGAACAGAGAGGGGCCAGGAATCGGGCCAGGGAAGAAGGTCCCTGGCCGACACTCGCAATAGGTGGTCTCGCAACTGGCGAGAGGGTTTTCTCATCCCAGGCACAAGTGAGCTGTAGTGGCCGGAACTGACCAGGCGAGACGGCCGGTCCCAGGGATTCCGGCGCGAGATAATCTCACGGCGCAGCGAGCGCTAACAGTGGGCGGTAATCAAGATAGGGGCGAAAAGCGATAAAAATTGCCTCGCACTAGCTATCAAGCGAGACGGCCGACGATAAAAACAGCAATTAAACAGCGTCCAAAAAAATATATACTCATGCCTTTGGCTAGCAGCTAAGCGAGATGGCAGAAGGTCAAGGCGGCGACTAAAATAACATTTAAAAGGTTGCCTCTGACTGACTATTGCACAAGACGCCCAAAGAAGCGACAATTAGTATATAAAAAGTTTTAAACAAAATACCCATAAAGCGGGAACACCTCGCCCTTCTCTTAAGGAAGTGTACCAGAATCACAAGTACTAAAACAAAAGAAGATGGCGAAAGGAAGACGTTGCGGGGGATGGTACGCTACTCGCTGTCAGAGGAGGCGCTGCCGTCCGACTCGCCGTATAAGCGAGGGACCAGGGCCGGAAGGAGTTGGAGGGGGGCGAACTCCTGGCATTTTGACACCTTTTCATGAATTCCTCCGCATCTCTCCGGAGGGTGGGCCAAAAGTACCCCTGCCTCAGCACCCTCCCTTCTAAGGTCCGGCTCCCCGAGTGACTCCCACATTCTCCTGAGTGAATCTCTTGCAGAACCTTGAGAACCTCCTCTTCTGACACACATCTGGCCAGCAAACCTGACAAGGTCTTGCGATACAAAACTCCATCCTTCAGCAGTAGTACGCCGATTTGTATCTAGTACGCTTCTTGTCGAGTTCCGTCGCGAGTAACTGTCCTGATGCCAAAAAGGTGATGAAGGGGTCCATCCACGACCTCTGCTGGCATACTTCCATGAGTTCCCCTTCCTCTATAGACGGTCTGAAGAGTTCCGTCACCGTTCCCCCGACTCGTGGGCCACGCTTGGCGAGTTGGTCAGCCTGAGTGCTCTCCTCTCTCGGGACGTGCTGAATTGAGAAGCTTCGGAACTGCCCTATGATGTCCTTGACCTTTCCTAGATACAACTGGAGGGTGGGCTCCCTGGCCTCGAACTCCCCTTTGATCTGGCCTGCCACCACCATGGAGTCTGTCGAGGCCTCAATGTCTTGTATGCCTAGCTCCCGGGCTAACCTAAGTCCTGCAATGACCGCCTCATATTCCGCCTGGTTGTTGGTGACTGCGAAATGAATCTTCAAGGCCTGCTCAATCTGGGTCCCCTCCGGGCTCGTCAAGACCATTCCCCCCCCCCCCCCCCCCCCCCCCGAAGGAATTTCTCCCCGACGCTCCATCCACTAACATCTTCCAGGTTGCCCGAGGGGACGCCTCCGCCTCTCGGACCTCAACCACATAGTTCGCCAGGAAGTCGGCCACCGCCTGTGCCTTTATGGCGAGCCGCGGAACGAAGACGAGATCAAATTCGCTGAGCTCTATTGACCATTTTGCCAGCCTCCCCGAATGCTCCACCCCGCTCAAGATGTTGCGGAGGGGGTGGTCAGTCACCAATCAGATGGAGTGTGCCTGGAAATACGGCCTGAGCTTTCGGGCCGAGATGATGATGGCAAATGCTAACTTCTCAAGGATGGGGTACCCGAGTTCCGCCTTCTTCAGGACCCTGCTTACGTAATAAATTGGGAATTGTTTCTTTCCTTCTTCTCGCACAAGAACCGAGCTCACCGCCCCAGTCCCTACCCCAAAATATAGGAACAAGTCCTCGGCTTCCCTTGGTCCCTGGAGTAAGGGCGTTTGGGTTATATGTTGTTTTATGGCTTGAAACGCCGTCTCACATTCCGAGGTCCACTCGAAACTCTTGCCTCCTCGCAACGTTCGGAAGAAGGGCGAGCACCTCTCCCCGACTCGAGAGAGGAACCTGCTCAATCCGGCCAACTTGCCTGTGAGATGCTGGACTTCCTTAGCACTCCCAGGGAATTCCAATTCCAGGATCGCTCTCACTTTTTCGGGGTTGGGCTCCACTCCAGATGGAGTGAGAAGATGCCCCAGGAATTTTCCTCTGCTGGCACCAAAAACACATTTCAGGGGGTTGAGTCTCATTTTATACTCCCTTAGGGTTTCAAAGGTCTCCTCCAGATCTAGGATATGAGCTCCGAGGTCCTTGCTTCTGATCATCAAGTCATCTACGTAAACCTCGAGATTCCTTCCTCTCTGCTCTCGGAAGATCCGATCCATCATCCTTTGATAGGTCGCGCCCGCATTTTTCAAACCGAAAGGCATCATATTAAAGCAGAAACATCCATCCTCCGTGACGAAGGTGACGTCCTTAACGTCCGGGGGATGCATGCGTATTTGATGGTACCCAGAAAACGCATCCAAGAAACTCATAAAGGGGAAACCGACGGCTGAGTCAACCAGCGCGTCGATTCGGGGCAGCGGGTAACAATCCTTGGGGCATGCTTTATTTAAAAGAGAAAAATCCACACACATTCTCCACTTTCCCTCCCCTTTTTTGACCATTACAACATTACTCACCCACCCCGGATACTTACAGGCGGACACAAACCCCGCCTTAAGTAATTTTTCCACTTCCTCTCTAATAGGCTCGGCCATCTTGGAGGCGATGACCCTCTTCTTCTGTTGTATGGGGCGTGTGTTGGGGTCTAAATTGAGGCGGTGACAGGCGACGTCTGCACCGACCCCTGGCATGTCCGCGGCGCTCCATGCGAAGACGTCAATATTTTTCTGTACGCAGATCCTGATCTTCTCCCGGTCCTCCGGGCTGAGCTCGCCACTGATTTTCATCTTTTCCTGTCGGCCTTCCTTGGTGCGTATCTCTACCTCGAGGACCTCCACGGCCGCTTTCAGCCTTGACGGCTCTTCCTCCTCTTCCTGCTCTGCCTGCACATCCTGCTCCTTGGCTTTGCCTTCTACGTTGGCCATCATCATCTCTTCCCCCGGCTGCTCCGTCTCCCACTTGCTTGCGTCCTCCTCTGCCTGTCGCGAGACCCTTCTCTTTTCTGGCCGGGCCCCCTCCCTGGGCGACCATCCCCCTTCTTCCATTTGCCTTTTCTCTCCCCTCCCTACCTCTTCTGTTGGCCCCTCTTCCTCTGCTGCCTCCGTCTCTTCGCCCTCATTTCCAGCCACTTCCAGCCTCTCCTCCATGCCTAGGTTCCATACCATTTCTCCCTCTCCCTTCGTGCTTCCCTTCTCCTTTTCATCTACTACCAACATCTCCCCGAACTCCTCTCCCGCCATTTCTGGCTCCCCCGCAATGCCTCCCACCATTACCACTTCTCCTCCAGCATCTTCCTCCTCTCTCTGCTCTTCCCCGCCTCCCTGTTCTTGTTGTAATTGCTCCATCCACTTTCCCAACTCCTCAGCGTCTCCCTGCCAGGAGATGGTGTTCACTGCCGTCACATAGCATTCCCTAGCAGCCTTTGGATCCCCCCGTACCCTGATTTGGGTACCTCCCGAATTTAGCTTCAAGCACTGGTGAAACGATGATGGGACGCATCTGAAAGCGCTGATCAAGGGGCGCCCAAAGATAGTATTGTAACTACTGGGGGCATCCACTATGACAAAGCGGCAATTCCGGGACAGCCCTCCCAGGGTCACCTGAAGTCCCACTCCCCCCTCGACTTCTTTCCTTTCCCCTGAGAACCCAAACAGTGGTCCATCCGCCGCCAGCACCCTCCGGGCCTCCACCCTCATTGCATTGAATGCCTTCTTGAAAATCACGTTCACCGAGCTCCCATTGTCTACTAGGATCCGCGATACCGTGAAGTTCTCGATGACGGTCCGTATAACCAGCGCGTCACAAAAGGGGTCCTCATGGTCGGGCATGTCTTTCCTTGAAAAGGTAATCTTTTCATCCGGAGGAGGGGACTGTGACGTCGAGGCGACGCTTCAGCGGTACATAGTGTGAAGGCTCGCCTTTCGGGCCGCCTCTATCCCCATCCCCCCATTGATCACTCCAACCAGCCCGCGATCCCCTTCATCCGCTCGATCCACACATCGATCCTCTTCTCCTGTCACTGTTACTTCCTCTATCCGCACCAGCCTTGGCTGTTCTCCTGCCCCTCGAGTTCTCCTTAACTCCAAGAAATCTGGGCAGGTAGCCGTTGCGTGACCTTCCTCCTCGTGGAAGTCACAATATGGCAACGCCACCTCCCCCCCGGTCTCCCTTCCTGAGGGTTCCTCCTTCTCCCTGCTCCTGCTCTTCCTCTTTCCCGGCCCCTCCCTCTGCCTCGGCCGATGGCCATAGCCTGCTGCGGAGGGGGCAGGGGTGGTCTATGACCATACCCCCACCCCTGCTGGTGAAACCTTCCCGGTCCTCCCTGTTGGTTCCTCCCCCCTTGGGGAAATCCTCTACCTTGTCCTGGGACAGGGCCTCCCTGCTGTCTCCACCCCAGCTCTGGATACGCCGGCGCCCTTGGTTCCTCTCTTCTCCTTGCCTCCTGTTGCCTCCCACATGACTCCCTCGACTCTACCTCAGTAAGCCTTGCCAGCTTCTTCGCAAAGGCTGGGTTTGCCGCCTCCATTTCTATTTCCTTTGCCGCCTTCTCCATCAAGCCTTCAAAGGACAGCGGCGCCTTCCGGGTGAGGCTCATCTTGAAGAATCCCTCCCGTAGCCCCACAGTGAAGGCCATCTGGAGGGCAAACCCTGACACCTCCTGAATATCCAAAATCTCTTCTTGGAACCTGTCCACGTACTGAGCCAGCGACTCGTCCGCCTTCTGCTTAATCAAGAAGATCGACTCCGGGTTCTTCTTCCTCTTTTTAGATGTGGAGAACCGGAGCTGGAAGCTCCTACTTAAGTCCTCGAAGCAATATATCGAGCCTGCCGGGAGTTGATGGAACCAGTCCCTAGCTTTGTCTTTTAGAGTGATCGCAAAAAGGCGGCACTTGAACGCGTCCGTCATGGGCCTGATCGAGACAGCGTCTTCGAACCACTGCAAGTGATGGAGGGGATCATCCTTCCCTACATAGTAGTTCATCTCGGGCTCTCGGAAGCCCTCCGGGACGGGAGCGAACAGGATTAGCTCGCAAAAAGGGGACCCTCTCGCCGCCGGTCTCGCCGCCCCTACTCGCGCGACGACCTCCCCTGGCGAGATGACACTCGCCGGACTTGGGAACAGCTCCCTTCCCGCCATGTCCCTCCCGCTCCCTTCCACCATCAACTCCTTTCCCGGTCTTCTCCCCGGGGCATCTTCCCCTACTCGCGCCGAGATGAGTTCTTCCTGAGTCGCGAGAGCCGGCACTTGAGGCAGTGGGGTTGAACAATCTCCCGGTCGCGAGATTCCCTGCAGCAAATCCATGATCCCCTTGATTGAAGCCATGAACTCTTCTCTCCCGACAAATCCTCCCGGGTTGTCTGACCCCTCTCCTTCTCCTCCTCCGTGATCTCCCGCCATGCAGTTGCTCAAGGTTCTTCTTTGAGGGCTGCGGTCCACGCTCACCGCACCAAAATGTTGGAACCAGCTTTCTGATCCCTCCTAATGTTCGAACAGGATGCAGCCCACACGTACTCTCCCTGCGCTACCCTCCTGACGAGAGTCAGTGACCGGAAAACAAACCGAGGGGGCCCAGCTCGGAGGTCCCAGCTCTTGCCCGGAAGAACTGAGAGTCTTCCCCTCCCTAGCCAGTGCTGAGCTAGGTGCCTGTGAGGAAGATAGTGGAAAGGTTCAACAACCTCTTCTCAGGCACCTTATCGGTCTATTTATAGGTTTCTGAATCTGCTCTGCAAATATCACTTCCAAATCATACTAAAAGGACCAAAACACCCTGGACCGGGTCTGCTAATAGCCCAACTCCGCTGTTTTGGAAAGCTATGTGCAGACCTCTAGGGGTAAAATGTAAAACTACTTGAGGCATAAAGGTAAAATCCCCCTTGTGGGTAAAAATGTAAAGACATCTCTTTTCTCCTGTGGCGAGTGGGGAGGGATCCGTCAAGCCTAGGGAGGTCTCGCCTGCTGGGCCATCTCGCTCACGCCAGGAGGTCTCGCCTTAACTCATGGGCTGCCCCTTCCTCTCGCCTCTTACGGGTAGGCCTCCCCCATCTCGCCAGTCCTCCTTCCTCGCCTGTTGGGTCACTCGCGAGCCCAAGGTTGTACAAATACACATGGTGTTGATTTTATCTTATCTTGGATGACATGTAGCAGACTCAAATTCTTCTAAGAGTTAATTCTTTAAAGATAATTTAAGGCGATTGTTATGGGCAAATCGAAATTGGATACGTGCAAACCAATTTTACGTGCAGACCAAAATATTATAAGTGCAGACCAAATTATTACGTGCAAACCAAAATTTAAATTTAAAAGTAATCATATTAAAATATCAGAACTTGAAACAAAGCTTAATGATAAAAATGCTTAAAAAATGTAACATTAAACTTCGAATTACAAAATATAACAAAATTGAAATTTTTTAAAATCATCATGTAACTCTTCTACTTGTTCCAACTGTAGCTTGAATTCTTGCATCTGTCAAAAAAATGTATCAAACTTTTAAGATTCATCATATAACTAAGATTCAATATTAGTCTCATTTTGTAGGTCTCAAAAAAAGGATTTTATTGATATATTATTTGTCATATTTGGAGTAATATATTAGCGACTACTAACATTATATGAGAGTTTTGTAATTACATTAAGTAAACAAATAAAAAAACAAAAAAAAAGAGTTCACTCCATTTCCTCTGCCGTGCGGCCTGCCTCTAAATTTAGAGGAGGAGAGAGATGAAATGCAACACACTCCAATTTTACACGGCGAAATGGAGAACGGTTGGAGGGACAAAATCTATATTTTTGAAATTTTAAAGGCCCATTGGAGATGCTCTTAGCCGACACAAAATTTGCCTTTGAACTCATATCCTATATGTGACGAGACACCTCGATCAATTATCCAATTTCTCGTATGTTATTATGTGCTACCCTGTAAGGTCATATTATGGTGGCGCCGTCAAAAAACCTGTTGACATTGAGAATGAAGAAGAGGTTTGTGAATCCAAAAAATGAAGACCGGCGTACTGGATCGGGCGCCAGGCGAAGCGGGGAAGGCGCGGGATAGGCGGTGTGGGGTGAAGAAATACCTAACAAATGAAGACCGGCGTACTCTTCCTTCGCCGGAGTACTCTTCCTTCGCAGGTCTCGCGCTGCCGACGGATGAAGACCGACGTCTTTCGCACAGGAGGAGGCGGACAGAGCTACCAGCGAAATCGCGAGAACAGGGACGGCGGGTTTGGTTTGCACCGATCGAGATTATGGTTTTTAGTTTTAGGCAACTTTAATACGATTTATTTAAAATTTTGAGTTGCACCTATCCAAAACTGGTTTGCACGTAACATTTGCCTAATTTAATTCCCAAAACAAAACCATTATGCCAGCTCCAGTGCGTAATCATCCCATTCCTTGTTTGGAGATGGAGTTCGGAGTGGTTGCGTGCCTGAGAATTGCAGATTTAGTGAGCACATGTTAGTTAGGTTGTCAGGGAGAGTAGTAAAAGAGAGATTTGACCTGTTGGAGCTAGATTTGACCTGTTGGAGATCGAGTGCGGCATTGATGTTCTGGAGAAAGGTTCCGGGAAGTTGGGGTTACCTTGTTTGGAGATGGAAACGGAGAGGTTGCGTGACTGAGAATAGCATTGGCAAAATTGAGTTTGGAGATATTGCTTGCCTGAGAATAGTAGAGGCAGTGAGCACATTTTAGTAAAGAAGAGAGGTGGTCAGAGAAAGTAGTGAAAGAGGGGTTTTACCTGTTGGAGATCGGGTGCGGCGTTCTTCTGGCGAGAGGTTGCGGGAAGTTGGAGTTCTTGGTTTGAAGATAGAGTTAAGAGAGTTTCTTACATCCAATATCATCAAGAATCTATCATTATTTGAGAGATCAGATCAAATATCTCCCTGAAAACCATGTTATTGGTGTAAACTCCATCTTGTCCATCGATCGTATAATTTTTTGATGAAAACCTTCGTCGTCTCTGTGGAGACCCCCCGCGATAGCGCAGCGTATTACTGATCGTGACTGAACACGCTGTTTGGTAGGTAGATTCCTAATACAATTGACTGCTCTTGTGCCTTATTAATCGTAAGTGCTAAGCTTAATCTTACTGGAAACTGTTTTTTTGTTAGTTCGAAAGATATTCTGGCATCTTCTGCGCTCTTGAGTGGCATGCGTGGAAGGAACACTCGAAGACTTTTGAATCTACCTCCTAATATGTCAGTCTCGATGACATTTCTTCCAAACCTTTTACATATTAGCCTTGTTCCGTTGTATAGTCCGATTGTTGGATTGACGTTTCTGAGCAACATGATATGGGAACCTTCCTGATGTAGGGTAGGCTCTGGGGATGCACCAATCCAGGACCTCTGAGGCTGAAAATGAAACTGGACACGCTAACCCAAATCTAACTGCAATGATACTGTCGATGACGGCGACAGATTAATATGAGCAATAAAGATTTCAACCCACGCAAATATTTAAAGAATATAAATAACATTCAATAGACAAACAATTGATGACTTTTCTCCGCTTGGAGGGTCAAGACAGCGCGTGGCGAATGAATCCCACCTGCAAGTTATAAGTGTATCGAAGCGGACTTCCACAAACAAGATTCCCAAGCAAATACAGTTTCGAATCAAATAAAAATATGTTAAATAAAATAGTTCAATACAACAAAGACTCACCAAGTAGTGGGCTGACCAAGACACCGAAGAATTCGGAGTCGAAGATGCGTGGGCGACGATCCGAGGTGGAACCAAAGGCGAGGAGAATGACATATGTGGTTGTCCTCGGCGGTGGAAGGTGGAAACGAACCAAAAATGAGTAGATCCGACAACATATGGGTGGATCTGGGTGGGGGAGGCTCGATCCGATGATTTGTGAGCGGACCTGGGCTCTGGAATGAGGAACGAGTGAGGGGAAAAGCCGGATCGGGGCTGAAATTCTCAGATCTGGGCTGATCCGGAAGGAGGGCTATGGGAGGTGGTTACACAAGAGGAGGGGCTGTGGGGGTTGAAACCGACAGTTGGGAGTTTTGGAAGGGGGGGGGGTGCTGTTGTTGGGTTTGCTGGAAGGAGGCTTTGGGGCCGGCGACCGTGAAAGGGGGGGGGGAGTCCAGGCGGCGGCTGTGGAAAGGGGAGGGAGTCTAGGAGGCGACCTGCTGGGAGGGGGAATGGGGATGCGACAGGGCTTTGCTCGGAGGAGGGAGGCTCGATCGCTAAAGGAGTGGTTGGAGCAGTGGAGCGGCGACGGTTTTGGGGCTGTGGGGGCTGCAGTTGGAGGTTTGGGAGGGGGAGAAGAGGGCTAGGGTTAGGAGGAACCTTGAGGAGGGAGATACACACCGAGTAGTCGTCGCCTAGGGTTCCACGTAGTCGGCACCGTGGAGGGATCGTGAGAATCCAAGAATTCTATTCTCCAAACTCTGCAATGACCTAAATCAGCCCACTAACTGCATATTTATAATAAAAAACAACTAAGACATCCCACCATCGACGACTACGATTGGCCGGAGGTAGGACTACTCAAATACATCAAATAAAAAACTAAAAGTACTAAAGTAATATATCAAAAAGATTCGCGACGCGGATCCGGACGCATCCGCGGAGTTGGATCGACGATCCGATCAAGCTTTCCTGCACGAGTACACGAATGTGGGTCCCGCCTTGCGGCCAACCCCTCCTGGTGCATGATCTGATGGATTCCCATCACTTTCTTTAAAGTCAATTTGTGTGGAGGTAGATTTCATGGGTTATAAAGTTCAACAATTTTGGTAGGTATAAATTTGCATGACCATCACTGATAGATTCGAAAGAGTAGTAAGTGGTCTCCACCCCAGGAAATATATTAAGGCAGAGATCATTTAGCTTTTTCACATCCTCATTCAGTGGAGTAATGAGAGCTCTTTTTTCCATATAACTGGCATCATCAGAGTTAATATTGTGTGTAGTCATGTTAGGAACACAAATTTTATCAAGTTTGTGGCTAATTCTCATCCTTCCCACGACATAGCGATATTATCAGGAATTCTGATGTAGACTCGGGTTAGGATTTTAACCTTTAAATATTTTAGCCAAACATATAATTTTTGTTATAAATAAAACTTGATTTTTTAAAAATAATTGGATCTATTTTACCTTTGAAAAAAGGGCCGAGCTGCCAAATCGAAGATTTCACGCTTAAAACGACTCTTATCTATAAACTTCCGCAAATTAGTTAATTGTTTTATGAGCCCTCAAATGTTTTTATGAATTGAATCGTAGCGATATCTGACCGTCCGCAAGTAAAGCACAATCAGTAATTTATGAATAATCGTAACAATAGTAATTCGAATGTTTGGGGCAAACTCTTAATTATTCAAATGAGTGCATAAATTTAAACATTAACGATCGGAGCAGGGAAGGGGTGCAATTACCACAACAATGCAATCCAACTCTATTTTTGATTTAGCAGCACGTCAATCTTTGCAGACCGAGTGTTGGAATTTATTGCTGGAGTCGACAGTAACGACACAGGAGTTTGGTAGGCCACCAAAGGGAAGATTAGAACTGCAGACTTGCGCAGGTAGGGGAAGACGGGCCGCCTGGATTGGCGGAGGTGTGCTGGCGTGGTGCGATCCTCGACGACAGTCCGACGCTCGGGCGGTGAGAACAACTGTTCAATGATGAGGGTGTTAGGGCGGCGACAGGGAAGGAATGTGTCGCCGACGGGAGGCTAAAGCAGAGGCGGCTGTTGTTGTGTGCGATAACTGACGGTGTCGGGCGAGAAACTGGCGGTGAGATGGCGTGGTTGGCTGCACCGGCAACAGGGAACAAAAAATAGGTTTTGTTCCCTGCTTTGTCCGGTCTCTCCCATCTTCTTCATGGCAGGATCCTTTAATAGTGAGCAACAGTTAATGATTTTCAATAATCCGGAATTTCTAAAAAACTTGTTTCCAAAAACTCCTTCCATGACAACAGCTTGGTCTCTTTGTCTTAAAACCTCCAAAATTTGTTTACTTCCAAGAAATCTGTTTCTAGAATTTCTTCCCAAAATAAATCTTCCCAAATTTATTTTCAATTCTCTCATGAATAATTTCCTAGTACACATTTTTATACTACTTTTCAAATAACTTTCAAATAAATTGTTGAACATACATATTTTGCAGGTCTTGAATTTAATATTAAATTTATGTCTTTTAAATAATTTTGAGTTTGCCCATTACGTCCTAACTACCAAAATTACTAGATCTTTTTTATTGAGGGTCTCATCGGACGGTCATCCCGATGAGCCAAACACTTTCAAACAAACATGAGTACGATGAAAAAAATAAATGAAAATAAATGCATAAATAAAAGTAGAGATCCACGACACATAGTTTCGTCATGCCATTTTGGAGGCGACTGAGGATGCATCAAATTCGAATCATGTCGTCAACAACAGGCTCCTTCCCATCCCTAACCCTAAGCAGAAAATCAGAGAATTGAGCATCATTTTGAGCCCTCCTATTTTCTGCTAGTTGTAACAACTTGACATTTGCTCATAGAAATGATTCAACAATGCTAGCACAAATGATTTGTGCTTTGAAAGACAAGAGGATAGATCTTAACTTTATACTAGAGATAAATATATAAGGAGAAAAGAAATCACAACACATAAAATAAAAAAAAGCACAACTAGACAATACAATGATTTATAGTGGTTCCCCCAATCTTGGGTACATCCACTCTTCTACCACCCTGGTAGGAATTCACTACAGGTTTTTGATCAGGTGCCCTGACACCAACAGGTTTTTGCTCAGGTGCCCTGTCACTACAAGATCTATTTCCTGGAAGATCTCACAACCCTTTGAGCTTTTGATCAGGTGCCCAAAAACCAACACACAGGTTTTTGATCAGGTGCCCTGCCACCAAGAGTTTAATTTTGAAGGGAGTAAAAACCCTGTACACAGGAAATGAAAAAAGAGAGATGATATTCTTCTCTGTCAACAATCTGAGAGAAGACTAGTGGATGTTGATGTTGAAGCAGAAAACTCCCCCTGAGTTGAGTATAGTTGATGATCAGGTGAGGGTAGCTTTGCTCTTCAAGGTGTAGGTCTTGAATGAAAAGTTCTCCTTCCAGTATATGTATCTGAGAGATTGTAAGCTTTGATCTCAGAATGAATATTGTTTCCTCGAAGAAAGGCTTGATGGAAAAACTTTTCTTTGTCTTTCCTTTTCTTTCTATCACTGCTTCTTCTTCTCCTCCCAGTTCTATATCTTTATATATTGTCTGAACATAATTCAAACATTTAAATTTACTTTGTCTGCAATAGCTGAATCATTCCCGAGAATGGTAATTATTTTTGGGAATCAATTAACATTAAATCCTGATTTAATCCGTAATTAATGCAACCTCCAAACGGCTATATTCATAAGAATATATAACATTAAATCTGATAGCTGTAATCGCCTTTAATTAAGGCTTAATTAATTCTGCCAACGGTAAAACATCTGCCTGAAAACTGCACAGAATTTGTCGATCTGGGCTCGCAGATCGTCGAGCTCAGTTTTCATTTTGTCGAGCTGAGAATCTGTCTTGAGTCCAGTGATCGTCGACCTGAGCTCGGAGTTCGTCGAGCTCAGCTGGATTTCGTCGAGCTAAACTTCTTGCTTGAGATCAGAGTTCGTCGACCTGAACTCAGAGAAGGAACTCTGAGTTCGTCGACCTGAGTTCGACGTTCGTCGAACTGAGTTTCGGACTTTGTCACAACTGCATTTCTTGGAATTCTTTCAACAATTCTGGAGAGTCCTTCTGAGGCAGATCTGGAAATAAACCTATGACCCATGACTATATATTTTGGGTCAATCGAAACATCTTAATAGTGATTCTTGCCCAAATCAGAACTTGAGTTCCAACAATCTCCCCATATTTGGGTGAGTACACTATTTACACAAAAACAAATAAAATCAAAAGCAAAATAATCTGCCTGAATTATAAATTTTTCAGCAGATGTACAAAGGTGGTTTGAGAAATAAAATGAAGATAACAAAGATTTTAGAGCAAAATTAAAAACTAAGGAGCAGTTGCAAATGAATCTGTTGAGGTTGTCAGCTGCACTTTTTCTTATCTTCAACTGAATTTTCAACATATCTGAATCCATTTCTGATTTTCTGAATAATTGAAACTGCTGACTGCTATAACCTCTTAAGCAATTTCCCCTTTATAAAATAAACAATCTCCCCATATACAGCTACTACTGTATCCTTTGTATTGACTGAGACTATAGCTTTTGGTTACTATCAAATACCACTGTTCCTCTGTGATAAGATAAGTCTTTTCCTGAAAAGAGATGTTAGGAGTTCTGGACCCAGATTACCTTGGGTCCTGGTTCTCTTTTATAATAATTAGAAATAAAAGAACATTCATGTTGACTTTTATAACTTAGTGGATGAAATTTTCTAAAAGGGAGGAACCATTGGGTAAAAGGATTTGTAAAATTTTGAGTTTGATTATAATTTTATATAGAACAAAAATTTCTGTTCTGAAATTTTGAGTTCGACGAATTAAAGTAATTTCGTCGAACTGAGTTCGACGAATTGTAATGGTTTCGTCGATCTCTGCTCAGCGAAAAATAGAAATTGTTTACTCTGTTCCACTTTCGTCGACCTCTGTTCGACGAATCATGTTTATTTCGTCGAGCATAAATTCCTGAACAGTTAAAATCAAAATCTCTCTTCGTAGTTCGTTGAGCTTTGTTCGACGAATAGTGTTGTTTTCGTCGAGCTTGGTTCGACGAATTATATTGAACAAAATTTTTTTGAAGATTTTTAGTTTGATTTAGTAAAATTTCAGTTATTTTGTCTAAATCTATTAACTTTTTTTTGCCTTTAACTGATTCTAATGACACTATTTGTTCAGAAGTATTTTTTAAATCTGCTTTGAGTTTTATATTTTCAGAAGATAAATTATTTAATTTTTCTCCGAAAAGTTTTATTTCCTTCTCAGATTGGATCAAACCTTTACACATATTTTTAAAATCTTCTTTAAAATGATCTAAAGAGAAATCAAACGAAGAGATTACCTGATCCTCTTCTGATTCACATTCTGATTCTTCATCAGGGTTGCTGCAAGAGGCATTTATTGTCATCAGACTAAATTCTCTTGCTCTAGACTCTTCTTCATCTTCAGTTGTACAAGATGAAGTTTCAGAGTCACTCCAAGTTTCAGCTTCAAAGTTTCTGTCTTTAGCTGATCCAACAACCATTGCTGTGAGAGAGTCCCAAATATCTTTTGCTGATGAACATTCAGCAATTTCCTGAAAAATGTCATCAGACATTGATTGTGCAAGAATGTTCATTGCTTGTGCATCAGCAATCTTTAACCTTTTCTGTGCTTATGTCAATTGAGGTGATGGAACAACATTGATGCTTGTTGTTTCCAATGGTTGATAAGGACCTGTCAAAATGGAGTTGTAAATGACTTCATCAATGGAATTCATAAAAAGCCTAATCGTTGCCTTCCATAGTGCAAGCTTATCTAGTTTGCACATAAGAGTCCTAGTGCTTGAAAACTCTTCATTTTGTGCAATTATAAACTCTTATGAAATATAAGATCTATCAAATCGTTTGGTTCAGGTGTTAACCTGTACAACCAAAGAACCTTGCTCTGATACCAATTGAAAGACAAGAGGATAGATCTTAAATTTACACTAGAGGATAGATCTTACATTTGCACAACCAGACAACACAAGGATTTATAGTGGTTCCCCTAATCTTGGGTACATCCACTTTTCTACCACCCTTGTAGGAATCCACTACAAGTTTTGATCAGGTGCCCTGCCACCAACAGGTTTTTGCTCAGGTGCCCTGTCACCATAAGATCTATTTCCAGGGAGATTTCACAACCTTTTGAGCTTTTGATCAGGTGCCAAAAAAACAACACACAGGTTTTTGATCAGGTGCCCTGCCACCAAGAGTTTACTTTTGACGGGAGTAAAAACCCTGTACACAAGAAATGAAAAAAGTGAGATGATGTTCTTCTCTGTCAACAATCTGAGAGAAGACTAGTGGATGTTGATGTTGAAGCAGAAAGCTCCCCCTGAGTTGAGTATAGTTGATGATCAGGTGAGGGTAGCTTTGCTCTTCAGGGTTTATGCCTTGAATGAGAAGTTCTCCTTCTAGTATATGTATCTGAGAGATTGTAAGCTTTGATCTCAGAATGAATATTGTTTCCTGGAAGAAAGGCTTGATGGAGAAACTCTTTTCTTTGTCTTTCTTTTTCTTTCTATCACTGCTTCTTCTTCTTCTTCCCCCAGTTCTATATCTCTATATATTATCTGAACATAATTCAAACATTTGAATTTACTTTGTCTGCAATGACTGAATCATTCCCGAGAATGATAATTATTTTTGGCAATCAATTAGCATTAAATCCTGATTTAATCCGTAATTAATGCAGTCTCCAAACGACTATATCCATAAGAATATATAACATTAAATCTGATAGCTGTAATCACCTTTAATTAAACCTTAATTAATTCTACCAACGGTAAAACATCTGCCTGAAAACTGCACAGAATTCGTCGATCTGGGCTCGCAGATTGTCGAGCTCAGTTTCCATTTCGTCGAGCTGATAATCTGTCTTGAGTCCAGTGATCGTCGAACTGAGCTCGGAGTTCGTCGAGCTCAGCTGGATTTCGTCGAGATAAACTTCTTGCTTGAGATCAGAGTTCGTCGACCTGAACTCAGAGAAGGAACTCTGAGTTCGTCGACCTGAGTTCGACGTTCGTCGAACTGAGTTTCGGACTTTGTCACAAATGCATTTCTTGGAATTCTTTCAGCAATTCTGGAGAGTCCTTCTGAGGCAGATCTGGAAATAAACCTATGACCCATGACTACATTTTGGGTCAATCTAAACATCCTAATAGTGATTCTTGCTCAAATCAAAACTAGGGTTCCAACAATCTTCTCCTATTTGGGTGAGAACACTATTTACACAAAAATAAATAAAATACAAAGCAAAATAATCTGCCTGAATTATAAATTTTTCAGCAGATGTACAAAGGTGGTTTAAGAAATAAAATTAAGATAACAAAGATTTTAGAGCAAAATTAAAAACTAAGGAGCAGTTGCAAATGAATCTGTTGAGGTTGTCAGCTGCACTTTTGCTAATCTTCAACTGAACTTTCAGCATATCTGAATCCATTTCTGATTTTCTGAATAATTGAAACTGCTGACTGCTATAACCTCTTAAGCAATTTCCCCTTTATAAAATAAACAATCTACCCCTATACAGCTACTACTGTATCCTTTGTATTGACTGAGACTATAGTTTTTGATTACTATCAAATACCACTGTTCCTCTGTGGTAAGATAAGTCTTTTCCTGAAAAGAGATGTTAGGAGTTCTGGACCCAAATTACCTTGGGTCCTGGTTCTCTTTTATAATAATTAGAAATAAAAAAACATTCAGGTTGACTTTTATAACCTAGTGGATGAAATTTACTTAAAGGGATGAGCCACTGAGTAAAAAGATTTGTAAAATTTTGAGTTTGATTATAATTCTATAGAGAACAAAAATTTCTGTTCTGAAATTTTGAGTTTGACGAATTAAGATAATTTCGTTGAACTGAGTTCGACGAATTGTAGTGGTTTCGTCGATCTCTGCTCAACGAAAAATAGAAATTGTTTTCTCTGTTCCACTTTCGTCGACCTCTGTTCGACGAATCATGTTTATTTCGTCGAGCATAAATTCCTGAACAGTTAAAATCAAAATCTCTGTTCGTAGTTCGTTGAGCTTTGTTCGACGAATAATGTTGTTTTCGTCGAGCTTGGTTCGACGAATTATATTGAACAAAAATTTTCTGAAGATTTTTAGTTTGATTTGGTAAAACTTCAGTTATTTTATCTAAATCTATTAACTTTTCTTTGCCTTTAACTGATTCTAATGAGACTATTTGTTCCGAAGTATTTTTTAAATCTGCTTTGAGTTTTATGTTTTTAGAAGATAAATTATTTAATTTTTCTCCGAGAAGTTTTATTTCTTTCTCAGATTGGATCAAATCTTTACACATATTTTTAAAATCTTCTTTAAAATGATCTGAAGAGAAATCAAAGGAAGAGATTACCTGATCCTCTTCTGATTCACATTCTGATTCTTCATCAGAGTCTGATTCTTTATCAGGGTTGCTACAAGAGCCATTTATTGCCATTAGACAAAATTCTCTTGCTCTAGACTCTTTTTCATCTTCAGTTGTACAAGATGAAGCTTCAGAGTCACTACAAGTTTCAGCTTCAAAGTTTCTTTATTTAGCTGATCCAGCAACCATTGCTGTGAGGGAGTCCCAAATATTTTTTGCTGATGAACAATCAACAATTTCCTGAAAAATGTTATCAGACATTGATTGTGCAAGAATGTTAATTGCTTGTGCATCAACAATCTTTAGCCTTTTCTGGGCTTCTGTCCATTGAGATGATGAAATAATATTGATGCTTGTTGTTTCCAATGGCTGATAAGGATCTGTCAAAATGGAGTTGTAAATGACTTCATTAATGGAATTCATAAAAAGCTTAATCGTTGCCTTCCATAGTGCAAGCTCATCTAGTTTGCACATAAGAGGCCTAGTGCTTGAAAACTCTTCATTTTGTGCCATTATAAACTCTTAAGAAATATAAGATCTATCAGATCGTTTGGTTCAGGTGTTAGCCTGTACAACCAAAGAACCTTGCTCTGATACCAATTGAAAGACAAGATGATAGATCTTAAATTTACACTAGAGATAAATATATAAGGAGGAAAGAAATCACAACACATAAAATAAAGAGAAGCACAACCAGACAACACAAGGATTTATAGTGGTTCTCCTAATCTTGGGTACATCCACTCTTCTACCACCCTGGTAGGAATCCACTACAGGTTTTTGATCAGGTGCCCTGCCACCAACAGGTTTTTGCTCAGGTGCCCTGTCACCACAAGATCTATTTACAGGGAGATCTCACAACCCTTTGAGCTTTTGATCAGGTGCCCAAAAACCAACACACAGGTTTTTGATCAGGTGCCCTGCCACCAAGAGTTTACTTTTGAAGGGAGTAAAAACCCTGTACACAGGAAATTGAAATAGAGAGATGATGTTCTTCTCTGTCAACAATCTGAGAGAAGACTAGTGAATGTTGATGTTGAAGCAGAAAGCTCCCCCTGAGTTGAGTATAGTTGATGATCAGGTGAGGGTAGCTTTGCTTTTCAGGGTGTAGGCCTTGAATGAAAAGTTCTCCTTCCAGAATATGTATCTGAGAGATTGTAAGCTTTGATCTCAGAATGAATATTGTTTCCTGGAAGAAAGGCTTGATGGAGAATCTCTTTTCTTTGTCTTTCTTTTTCTTTCTATCATTGCTTTTTCTTCTTCTCCCAATTCTATATCTCTATATATTGTCTGAACATAATTTAAGCATTTGAATTTACTTTGTCTGCATTGGCTGAATCATTCCCGAGAATGGTAATTGTTTTTGAGAATCAATTATCATTAAATCCTGATTTAATCCGTAATTAATGCAGTCTCAAAACGGCTATATTCATAAGAATATATAACATTAAATCTGATAGCTGTAATCGCCTTTAATTAAGCCTTAATTAATTCTGCCAACGGTAAAACATCTGCTTGAAAACCGCACAGAATTCGTCGATCTGGGCTCGCAGATCGTCGAGCTCAGTTTTCATTTCGTCGAGCTGAGAATCTGTCTTGAGTTCAGTGATCGTCGACCTGAGCTCGGAGTTCGTCGAGCTCAGCTGGATTTCGTCGAGCTAAACTTCTTGCTTGAGATCAGAGTTCGTCGACCTGAACTCAGAGAAGGAACTATGAGTTCGTCGACCTGAGTTCGACGTTCGTCGAACTGAGTTTCGGACTTTGTCACAACTGCATTTCTTGGAATTTTTTCAGCAATTCTGGAGAGTCCTTCTGAGACAGATCTGGAAATAAACCTATGACCCATGACTATACATTTTTGGTCAATCTAAACATCCTAATAGCGATCCTTGCCCAAATCAGAGCTAGGGTTCCAACATGCTTTGATGCCATTTATCACCACTGGCATGATCTGTCGGAAATCTCTACCAAACATAACAACTTTCCCACCAAATGACTTATCTTTTCCCAGTACATCATGAAATGAACGATAGACAACTTCAAATGTCTTTCAGTTCGCCATCGGTGTCTCATCCCAAATGATTACAGAAGTCTTTTCTATTAATAAGCGCATATTAGATTGTTTGTTAAAGTTGCAGAACTTATATTTTTCTAGGTTAGTAGGAATTTTTAATTTCGAATGTGTGGTGGCCCCTCTCTGAAGTAAGGTTGCTGCAATGCCTGATGAGGTAGTAGCTAGAACAATGTTTCCCTCGTGTCAAAAAGTTGACAATATTGATCAGTATAAAAATGTTTTTCCAGTGCCATCGGGTCCATCTACAAAGAATATTGCACTTTCATGACTCTTATGTAAGCACTTATAATATTAAATGCAAACAATTGACCCTCATTTAGATTACTGATCGCGGCTAAACCGACGGCTGAGACGGGAATAGACATTCGTCTGTGATTAGGCTTACAATGTTTCTAAAATCATTGATGTCTTCAGTTGGGAGAGAGGTCAAAGTTTGTGATACTTTTATTATCCTGTTCGAGTATTGTTTCTAAATCATGAATCAATTTGTTTGTTAAGAATGTGGTATTTGTTGTGGTTGTACTTTGGTAATCTTCACTAATAGAATGAAAATTATCATTCCATAATTTGCAAAAACTTGTTGGTTCGCAATATATCAAGATTATTGTGAACAATTTGCGTAAAGTCGCTGACATTTTGAAGCTTCTATCCTACTCTAGGTAAGTACGTATGCTGTTATCTTCTTCTAGAAGCCCCAAACACAACTTCCTTGAATTTTGCGCAAAAGGCGTGCATTAACAGTGCGCAAGTTATCAAATGATTTTGGTCCTAGAATGTGATTCAACAGAAGGCGAAGGTAAAATCTCTCACCCTTCGTAGGTGAGATAACATATAATCGACCAGGTACTTTTTGAGCTGTAGAGCGTCTTATCCACCTTCGAGACGGAGTCAACCATCTGTATTGTTTAACAAAATCCACGTACACATATGTACCATCTTCAGAACTGTTATTGTTTTTTTTTTTGAAAAATTCTATTAACATCATTCTTGAATTTGGATCGTTAGCCAGCACTTCTAAAACTGTTTAATGTATCTGATATTGAACTTGATGTTGATTAGGTAAATGGATCTGCAACCGCACCACTGATGGATACGTTTGGTGTATCAAGAACTTGAATAATTTTCATAGTGCTTTGGGCGCACAAATCCAGCGACCATTTACGTATTTATTTCGTCGTAATTCGGGGCAGGACACACCTCAAATATGGTAGCGTCAGGGCCCTTGTAGACATATTTATATAGATATTTTATGCATTTAATGGTACTGCACACCTCAACATTGATGTGATAGTCGTATTTCAGTAGAAGCCATGAGTTGTAAGGAACAACCCTTCTATTATCATTGACAAAATTTGTAAATCGACAAAAAGTAATAGACATGTTATCATTTCGGCGCCAATATTGTGGGTATGAATCTATGCCTTGAACAATACATTCAGAGAATTGCTTCGGGAAGCCCTTGCTGCAAATCTTCTTTTTCATGCATTTTGCAGTAGGCACAAAATGATCGCATGGGCCATATATCATGTCTCAAAACAATATTATACAGATTGGGTTTGTCTACTTGAATTGGTATTTCTGCCCTAATGATAGAATCATATTCATCAGGAGTATTCAACTTGTCACCATCGTTAAATATAAAAAGCATGTGAGCATGCGACAACCCTCACTTCTGAAATTCGACAACATGCACGTGTGCGATCACCCTGCCGAGTACACCTTTGTGGAAAATGTCATCTTTTAAGCACTCAAATTTTACTTGAAAAATCCTTGATACTAAATCCGGACGATATTGATGTGTTTGTCCTGGGTAAAACTCATCTTTTATCTCCTTCCAAGAGGAATTGCACGTTATTGTAAGAAAAATGTCTGGTTCTCCGTAGTTTTGCTCAACAGCCATCGCGTCCTGGTACCTCTGATATATGTCTTGTGGACTTCCGATAAAAGAAAACGGTAGAATAATTCTTCATTTAACTGCGGCTATAATTATAGTGCAAGATAAATTAATGTTGACGTAAAGATATTTATAGCAACGTAGTAAGTAATTATATGTAGAACGCAACTGCGTCGTTTTACCTGCTATTTAAGCAATCTTGGTAGAGCTCTGCTTGGACATCACTTTTGTGCGACCGTACCCACTAGTTTTTGTGTTTCAATTTTGATGTAGTTATCTACTACGTACTGGTGTAGTAGTCGTCCAGAGTGTAGTAACATGGACGGTACATTACTGCGGATCTAGATTGGGAGAAAACAGATTAGACATAAAAGGTTGAATTTACGTTCTCAAAAATTTGGTAAGAAACCTTGCTTACTTGTAGCAAGTACGAATAGTAATCACAACAAATTATTCTTTCACTGTGATGTAATTTGCTCGTCAGCGGACCATCTGTAAGCCCCATAAGGAAGTCGTAATGGATATTGCATCGAGTCGTAATAAACATTGTTCTCCTTGATTGACAGTAAATGCCCAGTAGTGGTCTCAATGATTATGTTGCGTTCGTTGGATTCGATGAAATCTTCTACGCCGATTAATACTGTACCGACCCGTGAAGCTATTGGAAATGAGTATTGTCGGTCAACCAAAGACCTTTCCTTAATCAGTGGTCTGCAATGTTATATGTTGGGGTGTTTTGCCAACTGTCTGAAAGTCTGTACGAATGGATTTATTGTATTCAATAAACTAGTTATTTTGTGAAGTGTTTCGATGTTGAGGCTCGCATTTTCTCGCAGTCTTTTGTCCAGCTCATGTTTTGTATCATTGATGAACATTTGTAAGTATCGCGGTCTAGTATTGGGTGCTCGCAGATGAGACCCAATTTTATGATATATAGCACCATGCGCCCTAAAAACGTATATATCATGATCAACTGTTGGTATTCATTCGTCCAGGGTAACCCCCATTGATGTGAAAGAAAAATTGTGGTTGTATGAGGTTCCTCGATTCCTTGATCAGTAAAGAGATTAAGAAGTTCTCGTGTTTCGGGGATGTTGTCAACTTGATGCCTTGATCAGTAGAGAGATTAAGAAATTCTGGTGTTTCAGGGATGTTGTCAACTCTCTCCCTACCTCCACGATAACATTTAGTAGAAGTCTCATTGTGAAACAGTCTCGCTTGACAATGGCGACAAGTTGTTGGGGAGTAGAGACAAACTTGAGGAACGTGACGTGTGGGATATCAATTCCTTGCACGTAGGTAATGTGTTGGTCTTTGGGCAGCGATATTGTTTACGTCACAAAGAATAGAATTTATTAAGAAATAAATGTGTGATTTATGGTGCGTGGACGGTTGTATGCTTATTAAATTGGTTACCTTGATTTGTTGTGTTTAAAACTCCTGCGGATGTCCCTTCACCATATTCAATTTGCAATGGTATTATCGGCTGATCATCACTTGGCGTAGATCTGATGCCTAGATGCATCATGTGGGGTACGTTGGTTGATTGACACTTTTGAAGACAGACACTTCTTCTTGGAGTTTGTTGCGCAGTCCTCGTGTTACGTTGATTAACGTATCTTGGTGGTCTACCTGACAACAAAGTTGATGCATTTGTTTCATTATTGGAGAATGAGTTGCAGTGACAATGGAGTTGTAGTCGTTGAAAGCATAATATCTGTTTCTTGGTGAAGTTCATCCATCATCTGTTGTTGTTGTTGTAGTGACCCGACGTTTGGTGAGTATGAGGTACCTGGAAAGATTCATATTATAAGAGATGTTGGTAGAAAAGATTATGAGAGTTTTTATTGTTTAGAACGAACCATCATTATGAGAGTTATTATTTTGCTGCAGTTGGTGTGCCTCCCTCCTACGGGCATTGCGTAAATCTCTACGGTGTTCAACTGATATGTGGCTTGGCGGCCTTCCCATGACGAATCAGATCAGTGAGTATTGTTGTAGGTATTTGCAGTGAGTTTTCTTGAGATTTGTTATTTGGCATTGTTTCAGTTGTTTGAGCAGCAGTAATAGACTGACCTCCATGCATTGTGTTATATAGAGGAGATGATATCTCTATGTATGCAAACATATTTATGCTCTGACTTCTTTATAAGATATCTCAACACAAGAAAGTATAACTGTTTGTTTTCATGTGTTGACTTCTAGTCTAAGCACACAATAAGCTTTTTGTTGTGCGTTGACATCTCTTTGTATACTTCTCGTCGTACGGCGGCATTTCATTGTGTACTTCTCATCGTATGCCGACATCTCCTCAACAATACTCAAGCTTTTATCCCACTACAGCGGGGTCGGCTATATGGATCCTTTGTCGCTATTGTGCCCCATCTTTTTTCATAATCTCTCTAATGCCTAAGTACATCAAGTCTTTCCTTATAGTTTCATTCCAAGTCTTTATTGGTCTGCCCCTCCCTTGTTTAACATGCCTAGTGACTAGACTCTCACAATGCCTAACAGGTGCCTCTAATGGTCTGCTTTGTATGTGTCCAAAGCATCTTAGTAGAGCTTCTCGCATCTTCTCTGTAATTGGTGCTGCTCCTGTCTTATCCCTGATACATTCATTTCTAATTTTATCCAGTCTCGTGTGTCCACACATCCACCTAAGCATTCTTATCTCCGTAACTCCCATTTTTTGCTCATGTACACAATTCACTCCCCAACACTCAGAACAATAGAGCATCGCGGGTCTAATTGCAGTATGATAAAACTTGCCCTTAAGTTTTAGTGGTACTTTTCGATCATATAAGATCCCTGACTCGCCTCTCCACTTCAACCAACCCGCTTGGATTCTGTCACATCTTTATCAATACCTCCATCGTTTTGAACTATTGATCCAAGATATTTAAAACACTAACTACAGACAATATCTTGATCACCCAACTTAATAACGAAGTCATCCGTCCTTCTTGTACTGCTAAATTTGAGCTCCATATACTTCGTCTTTGTCATGCTCAACGTAAAACCCTTTCTTTTCTAGAGTATCTCGCCAAGATTCAAGTTTTGCGTTTACACACTCACGCGTCTCATCAACCAAAATGATATCATCTGCAAACAATAAACACCAAGGTATTGCTTGCTGGATATGTCCGGTGAGCTCATCTAAAATATGGGTAAAAAGATAATGACTTAAAGTTGAACCTTGATGTAAGCCAACTGTGATAGAAAATTCTTGTGTTAATCCTCCAGATGTCCTCACTCTTGTCACTGAATTTGAATACATATATTTGATTATGTCAATATATGATACATTTACACCTTTCTTTTCTAAGACTCTCCATAGATCACTCTTGGAACTCTATCACAAGCCTTCTTAAGATCAATAAACAACATATGTAAATCTTATTTTCTTTCTCGATAGTTGTCAATGAGTCTCCTTAAGGGATGCATAGCTTCTATGGTCGACAGCCCTGACATAAATCCAAATTGATTCTCCGAGATGTTAGTCTTCCGTCTTACTCTTCTTTCTATTACTCGCTCCCATAATTTCATGGTATGACTCATCAATTTAATTCCTCTATAATTAACACAATTTTGTATATTTCTTTTATTCTTATACAAAGATACCAAGATACTTTCTCTCTATTGGTCTGACATCTTTTTTGGCTTCAGTAACTTATTGAAAAAACATGTATGACACAAAATTATTTCATTTCCTAAACATTTACATACTTCAATGAGTATATCGTCTGACCCAACCGTCTTTTCATTCTTCATCTTATTTAAAGCATCATTTACCTCTAATACTTGAATTTTACGATAAAACGTTATGTTCTTATACTCCTCCGATTTAGTTAGCTATTACAAGTTTAATTCATTGTCCTTTGTTTCATTATAGAGTTGATAAAGTATCTTTTCCATCGTTCTTTAATATCCACATCATCCGTCAAAACAGTATTTGTCTCATTCTCTTTGCATTTTACCTGACTTAAATCTCTTGTCTTATTTTTTCTGGCTCAAACAATTTTATATATGTCATGCTCTGCTTCTTTGTTATCTAGTCACTTATAAATTATTCATAAGCTCGTCAACATCGACATCTCCTCAAAACATAAAATTTTACTTGACTTTATTCTGATTTCTTGAGTGCACTGATTCTTTGTATGACCTCTAAATGAATTTGGACTTATTCTAAAGCTCTGTTTGGCTCAGCTGCAACGACTGGAGAAACAGTGGTGATAAACAATAGTGGAATAATTAGCTGTTTTGCAGAGTGACGACAGAATTTGTTAAACTGGTTGGAAGAACAACGTTTGCAATGCTGTTTCACAGTATCCATTCTCCGAAATCGTAAGAACACAAAAATAAGTGGGGGCAATACGACTAATTACAAAACAGATCTAACTATTATTTATCTGAAAAGGGGCAAGAAATAATATATCTTAGTAGTAAGAAACCATACTCCCCGTGATTCCCCTAATATGAAAGAAGGCTAGAAAATTCATTTCAAATGAGGAGAAAAAAATATTGTGCCAAATAGCTTTGCAAATCTACTCCATTAGTTGCTCACGATACAATATATCGGTGAGGAAAATCCGGCAAGCAACTACTGGAGTAGAGAAGGATCGATGTGCTTTGTTGTCAGCGTCTTTCATTGTCGAGGAAGAACGAAAGCTAGCCTGGAGGAGCGGCGACGAACGAGGTAGGATCGCGACCTAACATAATGCCAATTAGCCTGTTGTCGACGAGGGAGAAGAAGATCGATCTGGCCGGCGTGGGGGGGGGGACTTCTGCTTGCGGCGCCGTGCTTCAGGCGAGAAAACAACGGAGTTTGAGGAGGTAACTTCGGCGAATCGGAAAGAGGAAGATTGCGAACGGTGGAATCGTGCCTCTCCGCTTTCAGAGTCGTGAAAAAATATCACGACTCTGAAATCACCGTTCTTCCGCGATTTGGAGCGGCGGCGGATGCCATCGTGCGCGCTAAATTTTTCGTTTGGCAAGGCTCTTCCGAAAATTGCAGTATGCTGCTTTAAAAACGCCCCGCCAAACAATGACTAAACATGATGCCATCTATACATGAATTTTATCATATATTACTTTATTAACCCGAGATATCAAATTTTGAAGGGATTTTTAACAACAATCTCCACCTATTTGATATATCAAGTTTTACAGGTTAAGTGATTTCAAAATAAGAAAAGAACATTGACTTTGAGATGGATACATGAATAAACACACAGAATAGATAGACAAAAAGATCTATGCACAGCCTCATAGATAAACCTGAGATATCAATTGCGAGCTTGCTGGGACCTGCTGTGCTCGGGAAATACGTGTAGAAAATTGTGGCTCCTCTGTGCGAGGAATATGCAGAAGGCGTCGGAGAACTCCCAGCTCTAGCGACCTCTCATCGTCGCTCTACCATCCCTCTACTACGGTCGTAATCTCCTCGATGACAATGTCCTCAGCCTCAGTACTGAACTCGCCTGCTTATTCAATCTGTAAATTCCTCGCCGGGCTTTGCGCTGCTATGTGTCCTATGCTTAAGCACCGATAACATTGGACGCCTGCAGGTTTGGGGCCTCCCAGGACAATGGATTTCCCCGTTGCATTTGCGGGAGCTCGAAGGGGTCAGGAGCAGTGGTCATGGCATGAATGGGTCTCCTAATCATGGAAGTATCAGGTCTAAAGGTGACACGCCTCGTGCCAGCAAGGCTCAAATTCGGCTCATACTCGAGAGCAACCTGAAAACCTGCTCGACTGTCTCAATCCTTTCAGGAATCAGTTCCTTTTGTATATCAGCTTTGAGTTCGGTCCGAAAGCGGGATGCAGTGACAATGAGCTTCTCCAATATGTCACTCCGCACCACTAACTCATCAAAACACGACATATATTTGACAACAAAAATGGTCTCCTGCCGGTGTGCATAAAGCTGATCTAAGAGCTGATCTCGATATGTGGCGGGAAGGTATTTATCTCTCAGACATTGCTTCATTTCATCCCATCGGGTGATGGGGTAACAAGTGACCTCTCCAAGATCGACCGATAAATCTGTCTGTCCTATCAACTTCATCTTGGCGAACCACACACATCTCTCGTCACTGATCTCGTACCATTCAAAATAATGATCCATGTACATGAGCCAATCACTAAATGCCTTCGGGCCCAGGTGACCGTCGAAGGATGGTTTGTCAATACGGATGCGCCGGGTAATGTCATACTTAGCCGGGGTCACTCCGCAGCCCGGCTTACGGTAGTCATCACCGGATCATCATAATCATAGTCGTATCGTGCGGGTGGGGCACGATCTCTACGGCCAGGTGGCAGTGGGGGACGAGGATCATTGGGAGGGCGGTGAATCCTCATTGGGTCCTGCCGGTACTCATAAGCATGATTTGATTCCCCTCTCGTGGGAGGGGATCTCGGCGAGGTACATCTCTAACACGTCTCTCAGGAGAGGGTGCAGCATACCGAGGATCGTTAGGAGGCTCATCTTAAGGTGGAGGTGGAGCTTGACTTCTAGGGGTCTCTAACTATCGACCCTAGTGCTCACCCTAGCGATGTCGTCTCTATGGACGTCAAACTGGGCCCCAATCCGATCAAATCGATCGAGAACAAGTTTTTGAAATTCTGCCGACGTCATGTCTGAATGTGAACTGGCGGCCCCATTGTCGGTGAAATTCTGGTTTGACAAAATAACCTACTATTACGTAGCATAAAACATGGTCCCACCTCCCTTTTATACCAATTTGTTGCAGGGGTTGGCTTTAAGTGAAAGTCATCCTAAAATGCAACTAAATGAAATGTGACGCCGCTAACGACCACTAATCCAGAATGCACGTGTTTGTAAGTCCGAATAAAATAACAAATGTAATAAATTAAAATAAAGTAGGAATAAGAGTTTAGTTGTTCATAAATATTAATTAAGGGTAACAAGTTTTATTCAACAAACAATTGATGATGTAAACTAGGGTGGGGGTGTATTTTTGAAGGATAATAAATGAGATCTTTTTAAATAAATGCGGTGCGAGAGAGTTTCACGGGCTATTTTAACGACTAAAACGTTTTAGGCGTCACAAACACTCGCAGCAATGCTACCGCACAATTATAGCGACGTCATGAGACTTAATTCCACAAGTACATAAATTTGGTTGCGGACATACAAGACAATGGAAAGTAAACGATAATTAGAAAATGAGATTAGCCGGGCAAGCTCCAATAATTAACTATTCAATTAAATCCGAGCATAAAAATAACTAAGGTTTGAGAGCGTAAAGATCGAGAGGTATACCAAAGACGAGGAAACAACATCAACTGTGCGTGTAGCCCTCAAGAGCTGGACTGCCTGGAATCGGGATGCCTGGAAAGGGAAACCGACGGAGATCGTGCAGTTGTGCCCTAGGAGAGCTCATGCAGCAGAAACGATGGAGGTGTCGAGCACTGGAGAAACAAAAACAGGGGGTCGGGAGAGGAGACCAGCCCGCACGGTCGCTGAGTCTGCCGAAGGAAGAAGCTGGTGGGTCGCCGGAGTCCTAGCTAGGCCATGGAGTTCTCTTCGGCGGCTGGAGATGTTTCTTGGGCGGTGTCGTCGATGTAGAGTGGCGCTAGAAGGCGCAGGAGTAGTCGGAGGTCGCCGTCGGGAAATGAGAACTGGAGTTATTCGCCGGCCCTTGGTGGAGCATCCAGGGGCGGCGCTGCTAGCGGTTGAGGGAGGGAAAGGCGTTGGGGCTTCCGTCGGGAGGTTAGGTCCGGCGCTGTGGAATGACAACAAAGAACAATTTGTTCTCTGTTCGTTCTAATCTAGCCGACCTCAACCGTAAGGGGGGGGGGGTTTCTTTTATAAGAGCAGGATTAGGGTTTCAAGTGAGGGGGAGGGGGGGGGGGGGGTAAATGGGCTTAGGTTAGGTGGTCTTTAAAGGGCTTACTTGATGAAATTGAAAGACATCACACTAATTCGTTTTGAAATAGTTAATTATTAGCATCCAGGGGCGGCGCTTCTAGCGGTCGAGGGAGGGGAAGGCGTCGGGGCTTTCTGTCGGGAGGTTAGGGCCGGCGCTGGGAACAACAACAGAGAACGATTTGTTCTCTATTTGTTCTAATCCAGCCGACCTCAACCGTAAGTGGTGGTGGTGGTGGGGGGGGGGGGGTTCTTTTATAAGAGCAGGATTAGTGTTTCAAGTGCGGGGGGGGGGGGGGGTAAATGGGTTTAAGTTAGGTGGGCTTTAAAGGGCTTACTTGATGAAATTGAAGACATCATACTAATTAATTACCGGACCTAGGCATTTAGGGTCTCGTTGACCGGTCACCCCAACGAGCCAAACAAAAATTGTGCGAAAGCGTACGCGAAACAAAATTACATCAAAAGAGCTAATACGTGCGCGATACAATTTGACGCTGCACAATAATCCAAAAATGCGCAAAAACGTGCGCTACAATAATAAAAGACACGTGCGATAAAAATAAGAAAAAACGAGGCAACACAGATTGCATCAATTCTCCCGGGATTGAAAGAGCTCGACCCCGATGAGACTCGATGTTACTTGCAAGTACAAAGTCCAAGCGTCGATCGAAGAGATATTGCATACTGTCTTGCTGATGTCATGGCTGCGACCCAAAACCTACAAGTAATCTCTCATCCCAAAAGCTCGCAATCAATTAGTCAAAATTTCATGCCAAATATTTAAATAAATGATAATTATTAGAGTTTTCAGAGAATGACAAGGGCAGTGTGCGGGGAGAACATGTGGCAGTAGGAAGAACATGAAGCAAGTGGAATCAACCTGTGGAATCAGTAACTCATAACGCAATATACTCTCGTCCGATAGACACCTACGAACATCTGCTAGGGATCGAATATCGTTCTAATTTTGCCTGATGAAATTCCACTCGAGTCACAAAATTTTAAACAGATCCCAAATTTAGCGTGTAAAATTTTCCATAAAAATCCCTTGAAACGGGTGTCCCGATGGGGAGTGAAATATCTAAGCATCGTCTCGACTCCCGCAAGACTACTAAACCTAGAAGCGTCAGGACTCAAACGGTAGTGATGTGTGGACTCAATGTGTGTGCTTAAAACCAAAGGGAAATGTCGTGAACAAAATGCGTGTTTGCCAAAAATAGAATCAATATAGGGTGGTGACTCGAGGGCCATAGGAAACAACTCGACGACTGAAGGATGTGAGTTAGTAGGGGCAAGTGGGCACACCATGTCAATCGGGAGGAAGGGATAAGGAGGAAACTCATCTTCTTGGAACAGGGGCTCGGGAAGAACATCCTCGATCAAAGGGGGTGTTGTAGTGGAGACACGTGGAGTCACGACATCAGTCGAGGTGATAAAGATAGGAGGAAACTTTTCTTCATGGGCAGGGGCTCAGGAAGAATCTCCTCGACCGAAGTGAGCATCACAGTAATCGTGGGTGGAGCTAAAGTGCTCGTCGTGAAACTGACGAGATGTAGAGGACTATCGAAACACCTAATCTCGGGTTCCACTACGTGATATGAAGTGGGAAGGTATGCAGGAGCAACGTACTGCGTGCGCATTGTCATCTCTAGGTTGTGAACAGAGATACACAATTCACTCAAATTCTGCTTGAGTTCTGTAGTGACGAACTCAACGACTTTCTGCAAAGCTTTAATACACGTATCTAAATCACACATTTTTTTAAAGATTATTTGAATATAATTTTGAAAACCGGATCGCGTGATTCGTGATAGGAGCGAATCACATATCCTCTGATACCAAACTGGTGTAAACTAGGATGGGGGCATATTTTTGAAGGATAATAAATGCGATCTTTTTAAATAAATGCGGCGCGAGAGATTTTCGCGGCCTATTTTAACGACTAAAATGATCTAGGCATCACAAATACTCGCAATGCTACTGCACGATTATAACGACGTCAGGAGACTTAATTCCAGAAGTACAAAAATCTGGTGGCGGACATACAAGACAATGGAAAGTAAACGATAATTAGAAAATGAGATTAGCCGGGCAAGCTCCAATAATAACTATTCAATTAAATCCGAGCATAAAAATAACTAAGGTTTGAGAGCTTAAAGATCGAGAGGTATACCACAGACGAGGAAATAACATCAACTGTGCGTGTAGCCCTTAAGAGCTGGGCTGCCTGGAATCGGGATGCCTGAAAAGGGAAACCGACTGAGATCGTGCGGTTGTGCCCTAGGAGAGCTCAAGCAACAGAAACGGTGGAGGTGTCGAGCACTGGAGAAACGGAAACAGGCGGCCGGGAGAAGAGGCAAGCCCGCACGGTCGCTGAGTCTGCCGGAGGAAGAAGCTGGTTGGTCGCCGGAGCCCTAGCTAGGCTCTGGAGTACTCTTCGGCGGCTGGAGATGCTTCTCGGGCGGTGTCGTCGATGTAGAGTGGCGCTGGAAGGCGCAGGAGTAGTCGGAGGTCGCCGTCGGTGAAAGGAGAACAACTGGAGTAATTTGCCGGCCCTTGGTGGAGCATCCATTGGCCGCGCTGCTAGCGGTCGAGGGAGGGGAAGGCGTCGGGGCTTCCGTCGGGAGGTTAGGGCCGACGCTGGGGAACGACAACAGAGAACGATTTGTTCTCTGTTCGTTCTAATCCATCCGACCTCAACAGTCAAGGGGGGGGGGGGTTCTTTTATAAGAGCAGGATTAGGGTTTCAAGTGAGGGGGGTAAATGGGCTTAGGTTAGGTGGGCTTTAAAGGGCTTACTTGATGAACTTGAAAGACATCACACTAATTCGTTTTGAAATAGTTAATTATTAGCGCTTGCCCTAAATTAACCTATCTCCTAAATTACCGGAGCTATGCATTTAGGGTCTCGTTGGCCTGTCACACCAATGAGCCAAACAAAAATTGGGCGAAAGCGTGCACGAAACAAAATTGCATCAAAAACGCTAATACGTGCGCGATACAACTTGACGCTGCACAATAGTCCAATAATGCACAAAAACGTGTGCTACAATAATAAAAGACACATGCGATAAAAATAATAAAAAACGAGTCGACGCGATAAAAATAATAAAAAACGATGCGACACGGATTGCATCAATTGAGATGCAATTACTATATGCACACACAAAATATGTTCTCAAATAAAAAAAGACCCCGAGCAAGATATGTTTCCAAGTACTCAACGATAAAGAACAATAAATCCAACAACCTACACAAATTAAATGAGAGAAAATTAGATTCCTTTATTCTTCCACTATTAGGGGATATAAATAAGAGATCCGAATACAAATAAAGGTAGCCCGCAATGTGAGACGAAACCCATTCCAGAAAATATATGAATAAACCAGAAAATACGTCAATACTTCCCCTCAAGCTGGCGCGAATAGATCAAGCAAACCCAGCTTGACACAAGTAGAGAGGATTCGTGAAGGCCCAACCGCCTTGGTGAAGGCATCTGCAATCTGCTCTGCGGAGGGAACATTGGATGCTTCAAGAGTTCCTGAAGGATGTGCTCCCTGAGAAAGTGAATATCAACCTCAATATGCTTAGTCCGCTCCTGCAGAACAGAGTCTAAGGCTAGCATGAGAGCGGACTGGTTGTCACAAACAAGTGTCGAGGAACCAGAAGGAGGAAAGACAAGCTTGGTCAAGAGAGTGCTCAACCAAAGGAGTTCAGTAGCGCTATGGGCCATAGCCCGGTACTCAGCCTCAGCAGACGAGCAAGAGATAACACTCTGCTTCTTGCTTTTCCAGGAAATAAGATTGTCACCATAGAAAGTGCACATCCCCGAAGTAGACCGTCGATCAGTAAGGGAACCATCATAGTCAGAATCCGTGTAACATGTGAGACCGGGGGACAGAGATGAATGGTAGGAAAGCCTGAGGCTAGGAGATCCCTTCAGGTAGTGGAGGATCCGAAACGCTGCATCAAGGTGATAAGTCCGTGGAGCATGCATGAACTGACCGACCACACTCACAACAAAGCTAATGTCGGGGCGAGTGTTGGTCAAGTAGATAAGTATGCCAACATGACGCTGGTATCTGCCCGGCTCAGGGAGAGGATCTCCAGACTTGGCGTGTAATCGATGGTGCGGATCCATGGGTGTAGACACAGGAGAGCACCCAAGAAGACCAGTTTCCCTTAAGAGGTCGAGTGTATACTTGCACTGAGACAGAGATCCCATGCTGAGATCTGACAACCTCAATACCGAGAAAGTACTTCAATGACCCCAAATCTTTCACTTCAAATGCCTTCTGAAGAACCCCCTTGATCTGAAGTATCCCCGAGCTATCGTCACCGGTAAGAATGATATCATCCACATAGACAAGAATAATGACCTTACAACCATCCACAGCAGTCCGAACAAAGCACGTGTGGTCGACATGACATCCGGTGAACCTACTCTGAAGCACAACAGTACCGAACCGCTCAAACCACGCACGAAGCGACTGCTTCAACCCATACAAGGATTTATGCAAAAGGCAAACACGGCCCCAATACTCCCCCCCAAAGCTTGTAATCATGAGTCAGATCCATATAAACTTCCTCAGCAAGATCGCCATTGAGGAAGTCATTCTTCACGTCCATCTGATGAAGAGGCCACCCCTAATAGACAACGACAGAGACAAGTAAAAGGACAGTAGATAGCTTGACCACCGGGGCAAAGGTCAAGCCGTAATCCCCAGGAGTCTGAGTGAAGCCCTTCGCGACAAGACGGGCCTTGTAGCGGTCAAGAGAACCGTCGACATTATACTTGACAGTGTAAACCCAACGACAACCAACAGTTTTCCGACCTGCAGGAAGAGGGACCAAATGTCAGGTGCCCGCCTTCTGTAGTGCGGACATCTCATACTCGATGGCCGCCACCCACTCAGGGTGCTGGAACGCCTCAGTCATCGAACACGGAACTCTGATCTAGTCGGTAGCAGTTATGAAAGCCCGTTAACGCTGAGAAAGATTATTGTAGGACACATAACTTTCCACAGGATGGTCAGTAATACAAGAACGCTTGCCCTTGCGAAGTATTATTGGTAAGTCAGAGGAGGGAAGAACATCACCTGCTAGAGGATGTGGCGCAAGGTCTTCTGAGCTAGGCGTATCCAGTGGATCCCGAAGAATGGGGTGAGACATGTGAGGGCCCACGTGGGCCACGAGTGTATGTCTGCAACGAAAGAGAGTCGTGCAGCGGAGCCAGGGCAACCGGAGCCGGCTGTGGCGGACCAGAAGGAGCAACAAGGACATGGGAGGTACCATAGAAGGGGACATCCTCAAAGAATGTAACATCCAAGGAGTGAAAAGTCCTACGAGAAGAGGGGTCAAAACACCAGATAAGCCCTTGGAAGAGGAGGAATATCCCAAAAATAAGCACCAGATAGCTTTGTCATCAAGCTTTGTTCGAGTCGGACGACGATCCTAGGCAAAGCACACACACCCAAACACCCGAAGAGGGACGGGAAACAGAGGGCGGGGAGATAGAAGATTAAGGGGTACCCGACCTGCTAAAGGCTGACAAGGCAGACGGTTGACCAAGAAGGTCCCCGTAAGAAGGGCGGCACTCCAAAATGACTTGATGACGTGAGATCCACGAAGATGAGACCGGGTCACATTCAAGAGATGTCGATTCTTGCGTTCCTCCACGCCGTTCTGTTCTGGTGTATAGGGACATGAGAATTGATGAAGGGTTCCTTGGCTAGCAAGGCAAGCAGTGAAAGAGGAAGAAGTATACTCCCCCCCGTTATCGGAGCGAAGGACCCGAATACGAGAGGAAAACTGATTCTTAACTATGTTAGTAAATTTGGTATATAAATCAAAGACATCAGGTTTGGCATGCATAAGATAAACCCAACATCAACGAGTAAAATCATTTCTAAAAGTAACAAAATACCAAAATCTATCATAAGAAATAACCGGGGCAGGCCCCCAAACATCTGAATGAATAATTTCAAACGGTGCAGAACTACGAGAAACAGAAACAAGATAGGAAATGCGTGTATGTTTGATAGCTGACACACATCACACTGAAAAGAGTTCTCAAACGAGACACTCGGAAAAAGAGACGACACAATCTGAGGACTCGCATGCCCCAGTCTAGCATGCCAAAGAGCAGGTGAAGTAGTAGCAACAACAATGGATGGGGGTGAGAGACAGGACGAAGGAGGTTGAAGATCCAGCTGGTATAGCCCGTCACGCTCACGACCGTAGCCAAAAGTTCTCCTCGTGGTCAAGTCCTGAGAAACACAATCAAAAGGAAAAAAATGTCACCGAGCAGTGCATCGAACGAGTCATTTGATTAACAGAAAGAAATTTTAAAGCCAGCTTGAGAACATGAAGAACTGAACCCAAGGAGGAGGGAGACAAAGGAACTGTGCCCCGGTGAAGAATGGGTGTCACAGAGCCATCGACAAGGCAAACCTGCCGATGGACGCTCGGAGACTCAAGAGAAGAGAACAAATATGTCTCACCAGTCATGTGATTAGTGGCCCCAGAGTCAATCACCTAGGGAGAGGAATACCCCTCTTGAGTGACATGGAAGACCATCAGGGTACCTGACGCTGAAGTCGACAAAAACGACGAGGAGGCATGTAACTGCCGAGCAGGAAGAGGCTGGTGCGAAGTCTGAAACGGGAACTGCATCTGGTGCTGAGACTGATGCTGCTGCACTTGAGCCATAAGATGATTTCAGTCGGCGGAAGGGGCCCCAGACGAGGAACCAGAATTAGGCTGGCCCCCAAAGTCGGAAGAAGTAGCGGCAGCAGCACGAGTGGTGGTGGACTGCTGGCGCAGGTGAGGAAAGAGCAGCCAGCATCGGGCCTTCTCATGACCAGTCCGTAGACAGTGCTGACACTGAATAGAGGCAAATGGGGTGCCGCGACCACCCCCGCGACCATTAGAGGTAGTAGTACGCCCCTCTTACACAGACGAAGTACGACCGGAAGCAAGGGCCATTTTGTCTGGAAGAGGAACAGAATTTGGAACTGATGAAACATCGGTCAGGCGGGCACGATCCTCATGCTCCTCCACCATGGAATAAGCATCCAATATATCAGGAAGTGGATTCATGCTGACAATCTGAACCCAAATCTGCTCAAACTCGGGTCGTAACCCCATCAAGAACTGGTATGTCTCCCGCTTCTCCTGCCTCCGCTCGGCAACAAGCAGATCCTCTGAATGTGGAAAAACACTAAGTGGCTCGAGGTTAGAAAGATCCTAGAATCGTCCGGAGAGAAAGGTAAAATACTTGTACACCGAACGGCCTACCTGGCGAGCAGTAGAAATCTCTTGGAAGATAGAGTAAATCCGCGTATCAATGCGTGTGTGACCGTAGGTACGGGTCAAGGCAGCCCAGAGCGACGACACAGAATCGAAACACATGAATTACTCGTAAATGCGGGGCTCTATAGAGCATTGAAGCCACCCGAGAATTTTGAAATTTTCCGTGCTCCATTGACGGATAGCCTTTTCATCGGACGGACGGGGAACACCATTCAGTTCAAGCCAATCTAGCTTGTCATGTCCGGTAAGATTGACACACACAAAGTTGGACCAAGCGATTTCTTTTCATTGAGAAGGGTGGTGGTGATGCGTCGAGCAAAGTCATCAGTCGAAACAAGAGGTGAGGAATCCATGAGATGAGAACAAGGGAACTCTCAAAAGAAACAAAAAACGCCAAGGGAGAAAAGACCAAGAAACTCTCAAACGCAAGAAAGAAATCCCATCCCCCCAAAAAGGAAAGACTGTAGATCACAGATCGAAGTCATGAGATGAAAAGAAAGGGGAAACGCGGGGGGAACACCAAGCACAACCGACAGAAAAATGCCCTCAGAGAAACTGCGAGATCGACGAAGGGAGCGCAAGGGAGGATGGTGGGCAGAGCAGCGCGGGAGGAGCGGGATCGGCGATGCGGAAGACGCGGGAGAAGCGGGATTGACGATGGAGAAGCGGGAGAAGCGGCGGCCTCACATCGGCACGGTGGAGGAAGACACGAGATCGGCGAGGCGGGAGACGCCGCAGGTCGGCGATGCGGGATGCGGGTTCGGCGATACGGGATGCGGTTCGGCGATTAGGGATCGGGAGAGAGGGTTTGCTTTGATACCAAATTAAACGAGAGAAAATTAGATTCCTTTATTCTTCCACTATCAAGGGATATAAATAGGAGATCCAAATACAAACAAAGGTAGCGCGCAATGTGGGACTAAACCAATTCGAGAAAATATGTTAATAAATCAAAAAATACGTCAATAACGCATGCAAGTGACGGCGCGGTAAGCGGTGATGAAATTCCAATGGCCGTTGACTCCTTTGGTCCTGTGGGGGGCTGAACAAAAACATAGGAGGGGCTCAGATGGGGTTGGGGTGAAGGTAAATGGAGATTTGGGACTGTATGTTGGGTGAAGGGGGGTTGGGTGCTTTTTGGACAATAAAAAAAGTCGAGGTTGGGTGGGGAAATAATGGCAGAGGTGCAGGATTTCTACTGGCAAGGTTGACGGTTTACGGGAGAAAGGGGATGGGCGGTGGTTGCTGGATTGAGGGTGGCGGTAGGGGTTTATCTGTGAGAGTATTGATACATATACACACCTTACGTGAATATGTACTCGGATGACCCGTCTCATAATGCAAAAATATTTAAAGTCGTCACCCCAGATATATTTGACATATGGTGAATCTATAGGAGGCTTAGCTGAAGGTAAACCTAACCCTATATGAAAATGCGCCTCGGTCCGATGCCAAAAGAAAAATAAGTAATGATAGCTCTATAGGTTCAGGCAATGTGGAAATGAATAAACAGTTCCTCTAACCTAATGCAATGCGATTTTCAGATTTACATGCAATTATCTTATGCTTAATTAATCAAATAATAAGGAATTGAAAGTTTATGGAAACAACCATAAAATACCACAATGTTAATTGGCTTCAGGCTCAATGGTGATGATGCATCTTTTGTTATTACCATCTTCATGTATCTCATGTATCTTCGTGTGTCTTAGGTTCATTAGGTTTTGTTATGATGTCTTTATTTACGCTTACGCCATTGTAATTTATTTTTATGGGACCCTTGGGGTCTTGCATGGGTATCAATGAAAGAAACTCTATTTCCTCAAACCCTAAAGAGATTTTGGTAGCTTTGTCCACTCGAGCAAGTCCTACTTAGACAGCCGCGGTTCCGGCTCCGCAGTGTCCCCTCTGCCTCCGGTAACCACCGAGTAGACACATAACAACTTGGTATCAGAGATTTTGATCCCCACCCTCCCCCGCTCCATAACTCCAGCCATCTCCCTCAACTTCTACGACCACCTCCGCATCTCCAGCCACGAGCGTCTCCATCCTTCTGCTTCCACTTCGTCGACACCACCTGCACACCTGCGCACCTCATTCACACCACTTGCGCACCTCATCGACACCACCTGCGCATTCTTTGCTCCCCACAACCCCTCGACATCAACAACAAATAGTCCACAACTTTCCGTCGTTTCCAACCACTTCGGTTCCAGCCATCATTCTGAGCAGCGCCCTAACTCCATCGAAGCATCTTCTCTGTCCGAGGAAACGATGACGCCTACGCAGCACCCAAGTCTGCTTGCGTCGACGACATCAACCAGACCTCTATTCCCCATCACACATTTTTGAGGATTGCTTTTTCACTCTTTTGGAGCCCAGCACTAGCCACTATTGTCAACTGCCTGTCCGCCAACAAGCTTCCTCGAGCCCAGTCTGCCTGCCCATGCCTTTTCTTCTTTTCTTTTGAGCCAGTTGCCGCCTACACAAGCAATCATTCCATATAGTCTTATTCATTGGAGGGTCATGCACATGACAACTTCCTAGTTCAGGCGTATTAGGGCAACATCAGCTTCCCAAATATATTTGATTTGTTAATTAATTCTTAATCGAATTAGTTACTTAGTCAAATAAATTTGATGGACGTTAAGCTTAATGCCACAAAGCTGGAATTTTTGGCCTTCATTTTGCAACATTTCGACACTCATTAAAATTCACTTCCGACAAGTCTTTCAGAGCCTCCGATCACACAATTGCATCCCCTGACTCTACCAGACCCTACAGGCCACCTCCCGACGCAAATTCTGTCATCCCCACGGCCGATTCCTCTAGTTGCACAAACCCGGCCGCCGACGGCAGAAGCTCTGTAGCTCTCCACCGTTTGTGTTGCACCACCATTGACGTCAATGGTCCTCAAACCGCAATTTCCTCCACCACCCCAACAATTATATTGGCCTCTGCTCTATCGGTACCTGCTCTGCCGACCCCGCCGACCACTACCTCACCTCTTCCAGGGCCTCCTGCTCTGCTATCCCCTCTGGATCCATTTTTTTTGCCGACCGTCCCCAAGTCGGTGCCGCCACTTATGATCTCCACATCTCTTTTCCCGCCTGCGCTATCATCGCCTTCCACTGTTCGCAGCTGCCGGACACCCTCATTCCGCCGGCTCCTCACCATCCTTTCTGCCATCAGGGAGCACATTGACGTCCTGCCGCTCGATGCAACCACTGCTACATCAAAACGATACTGGGAGTTGTTCTCACGGGAATTCAAAGTGCCAGATGATCAAGCTTTGCATGCCTCGTTCGAGTTTGAGAGCAAACACGATTTGATTGCCGGAATAGTTGTTATGGTATCCGAGCCCAGTGATGATGCATCTTATGTGGAGTCTGTATTGTACAACTCCCACTTGGCGAGCACAAGCCGACTCGCACCCAAAGGGGATCAGTCGAATTCAAGCAGGGCGAATAAAAGACCAAGGTCGACTCGTTCCCAATTCGGCGAGTAGGATCTCGCGAAACCTAGCCTGGCGAGCCCAGGCCTCGCGAGCTCAGTGTTGAGGCAGTCCCGCCCAGGCGACTTTGCGCCGGGAGAGTTTCGGCCTTAAGTTTGCTCGGGTCTGGCGAGTTGCAGATCATTTTGGCTGGGGTACTCGCCGAATTAAGAGAATCTCAGCCATATTAACTTCGATTGTTCGTAGACCGCCAGGGTCTGCCCATAACATTCTCAAACAGTGGGATTCTGCTGTTGGCAGACCAATTTGGGCTGCATCTAGCAATATCAAAAGACAGAAAACACTATTAGCAGGCCAAAAAAAAACCGATATGCCCTCAATAAGAGTTTTCCTGTAAATAGACCCCAAATGCACCTCAGTAAGACAGAACCAGCCTCCTAGATCTCCTTTGCGAGTTCTAACTCCATACCATCTGTGCTGCCGAACTCAGTTTTTGGCTTTTGGAGGGGAAGTTGCGGATAACACTTCTTAGTGTGTGTCGGGTCTTCCTCGCTGCAGCTCACAGGTCTGAGCATTGGTAATCAAATATCATTCTGCGAGGGCCGATTCCTAGCTCAAAAAATCTCGGTCTAGAGCTCTCAACCACGAGTTATGTAGCTCGAACTACCCCCGCTTAGTTTGAACTCCGTTGAACCGGTATCTGAGTTTCAATATTTTTGGTGCGGTGAGTGTGGACTGACAGTTCGAATAGAAAACTCATCCGACGGTGCCATGACGTGACATGGAGAGCAGGGAGATGGCTAAGGGAACTTGCATCCGCCCGACGAGTTCGTGAAGCAAGGAGACTTTGCGGAATTCATGAGATCGATGAAGAGCATGGTCTAGAGTCTACTCATGCAACAGGGCGAGGTGGAGGCACCCGCTCCGTTGGTTGTTGCCTCGCCCGGCGAGGCGGGTCACAACCAGCGACCCGACAAGGAGGTGGTTTAGGAAGCAGAGGATCCAGTACTGCAGCCGCGAGTTCTCTTCGCGAGCACTCCAACAACTCTCTGTTCTGAAGGCGAGTACGAGCTCGCTCGCCCAGGTTGCCACATCTCTCCCGCAAGTCTCTTTTGCGAGCTCGTGCTGACCGCCCCTGTTTCGACTGGATTCACAGAGGCTGAAGTAAACTTCTACTCCGGGAGGGATGATCCCGTCCGACACATACAGTATTCGAGGACATGGTCTCGATTCGACCAATGTCAGATCCCTTTGAGGGCCGATTGTTCGCCATCACGTTCAAAAGGATGACAAGAGATTGGTTTCATCAGTTGCCAACATGTTCAATTTACAATTTCGAGGACCTCCACAGGGGGTTCGTGCTCCGCTTCTCTGCTTCAAAGAAAAGAAAGAATGAGCCTGAAACTCTATTCTTTATCAAGTAGAGACCGCTAGAGCCGTTGGAGTCTTATGTGGATCGCTTCCAGGAGGAGATCCTCACGGTCAAGGAGCTACCTGAACACCGTTATGCCAACCTTTAGCTTGGGTTTGCACGGGGTTGTTTTCAAGATGGAGATGAATCAAAACCCCCCGGTGTCGTTTGAAGATTTGATCAACCTGGAAGAGTGTCACATCGACGGGGAGTCAACGAGTCAAGATTCGTGACCAAGCCAGACAAGCTGACAGGAGAAGAGGTGAAGGAGGCGGCGGAAGGAAAGAAGGTGGAGCCATGAGAAAAGAGGAGCCAAGAAGGCGAGAGGAAGGAAGGGCTCAAGAGAAGCAGGACCGGCGAGACCGGGAAAGGATATTTCAGGAACCGACCCCTTGGACCAACGTGGAGACCGGCAGGAGGAGGTTATCAGGTCTTGCCGAGGAGAAGATTCTTTCCTGAGCGTCGGGCCCGTCGCTAATCGCCGGAGAGAAGGCAAGGACCATGAAGGCCGGACTAAGCGCCTTGTTAGGAGGCATATGCAATTGGCCGAGGTCGGGGGCGCGATGGAAGGCCCCGTCAGCCAAGAAGGAAAGGAGAAGGAAGGGTGATCATTTATTGTGACTTTCATCATCGGGTCACGCCATCACAATGTGCCTAGAGTTCTTAGAGCTGAAAAGAGGTGCGGAGGAAAGAGCCCGAGAGGGGAGTCAGGAGCTAGGAAAGGGGAAGAGATGAGTGAGCTGGAGGACAGGTGTAGAGTGGGTGCGAGGGCCGGGTTGATTAAGGAGTTCGTGGCGGGATGGGAGTGGTCCATGGAGGGAGTTGGAGTGGAGGCGACTAAGAAGGGAAGCCTGTATGCAATCTATCGCAGGAGTGTGGCTTCCACCTCGCGAGCCCCACCTCCGATATGAGAGATTATGTTCTCGGCGGAAGATATGTCAGGGAATGAAAATCCCTTTCATGATGCAATAGTGATTTAGGCAGAGGTGGAGAATTTCACAGTCTCCCGCATTTTCGCGACAATGGAAGTTCATTCAATGTTGTCTTTAAGAAGGCATTCGATGCTATGACAGTGGAGGAGAAGAGGGTTACCACAACCGATGACCCCCTATTTGATTTTTTAGGGGAAAGGAAGGAGGTCGAAGGAGGAGTGAAGCTCCTCGTCACCCTAGGAGGAACATCAAAGAATTGTCGCTTCGCGATCGTTGACGCGCTCAGCAGCTACAATGCTATCTTTGGGAGGCCCCTCATTAATGCCTTCTAATGCGTGCCTTCATCACACCACCAATGTTTAAAATATAACATTGGAGGGCTGCAGATCCGGATTAGGAGCTGCCCAAAGGTGGCGAGGGAGTGTTATCTCAATGCAGTTAACACCATCAACTGGAAGGAGGCCGAGGTGGTCGACATGGTGATGGAGGAGATGGCTAGGTTGGAGGCAGCCGAGGAAGTGGAAGAGAAAGAGGTGGAGGCTGAGGTCGGAAGGCCCGAAAAGGTGAAGATCAACGGGGAGATCGCGGAGGAGGATAAGGAGAAGATCTTGGCTTGCATCTAGGAGAATGTGGACATCTTCGCCTGCAGCGCGGAGCACATGGCCGGCATCGACGTGGACGTCGCATGCCACCACCTCAATCTTTATCCGGAGGTTCGGCCCATTCGTCAGAAGAAGACGACAACAACCACTGCCTTGGCCGAGCCCATCCGCGTGGAGGTGAAGAAGATGTTAGATGCAGGTTTGTATCTGAGATCTAGTATACAGGTTGAGTCTCTAACGTTGCAATGGTGAAAGACGGGAGACGGGAAGTGGTGTATGCGTATTGACTTTTCTTTTCTTAATAAAGCTTGCCCCAAATATTGCTAGCCCTTGCATAGAATCGACACGCTCATAGATTCGGTCATCAAATTCCCTGTCATGTGTTTTTTAGATATTTTTCTGGCTATCACTAAATACGTATACACTCACCCGTTATAAAAACGTTTCTTTTATCACGAACGACGATTGCTATTGTCTAAAGATGATGCCGTTCGGGATTAAGAACGCGGGAGCAACATACCATCGAATGATGGATAGGGTGTTCAGGAAGGGGCGAAATCTGGAGGTGTATGCATAAGACCTAATGGTGAAGTGCAATAGCGTGAAGGAGCATCTTAGAGACTTGACAAAAACTTTTTCCACTCTCCGGAAGTACAAAATGAGACTCAACCCCGCAAAATGTGTCTTCGGCGTGGGGAAAGGAATGTTTTGGGGTCACCTCCTGATCCCAGCATGAGTGAAGCCAAACCCTGATAAGGTCAAGACCGTCATGGAGATGGAAGCTCCAAGAAATGTGAGGGAGGTTCAGGGCTTGACGGGTCGGCTTGCAGGACTGAGCAGGTTCCTTTCGAGGGATAGGGAGAAGTGTTCCTGACGCAGGCGAGATATATAGGCATCGGGAAACCCGCGACCTAACCCTACATGCTATGCAAAAGTCCGAAGGTTAGATCACAAATTAGATAATAAATAAAATCATTCCACACAAATAATTCAAAGCTAGACAAAATAATTTATTTGAGTAAAAGCAAGCTTAGACTTTCCTCCGCGTGGAGGGCCAAAGCAAGGGCGCACGACAAATAAATACTGTAAATCACGATAATTATCTAACAGACCACCACAATGCAAGATATCAAAACTAATATAGTAACCAATCCAATACAAATATGCTGAAAATAATAATCCAGTACAACGAAGACTCACCAAGTAGTGAGCTGACCAAAGCACCAAAGATTTTGGAGCCGGAAATGCGTGAACAACGATCTGGGGTGGAACTGGAGACGTGGAAATGGAATAGGTGGCTGTCTTCGGTGGTGGAAGGTGGTAACGAGCCAAAATGGGTAGATCCGGCGTCGTATGGGTAGATCCGGGTGAGGGGGGAGTGGATCCGTTGTTTAAGAGCGGGTTCAGGCTAGGAATGGAGCGGAGGGTGAGATGAAATAGCGGATCAGGGCTGAAACAGTCCAGATCTGGACTGATCTGGATAGGGGCTGATTGGCGGCGGTTCCACGAAGGGGAGAGGATTGGCGGCAAGCGAAATTAGGGCTGAGAGGGGCTGCTGCTGTAGGTGAAGAGGGGCGTGGCTGGTGGCCCTGTAGGGGAGTGGGGAAGTGGTTGCAGTGAGAGGGAGGAGGGGGCTAGGTGGTGGAGCTGTCCTGGAGGAGCTTTCATGCCACCAGTGGTCAGCCAGGGAGAGAAAAAAACTATATAAAAGGAATAGTAAATTTCATTTTCCAACAGTACATAGAATTGAAATCTGAATTTTCTGCCAGGAAACAATGGCTTATTTGGGGGCTGTAGGGGCACTGTGGGAAGGAGTTTGAGAGGGGAAAAAAAGGCTTCGGGTTAGGGGTTATCTTGGGGAAGAAGATACAAGCCTAGAAGTCGTCACCTAGGGTTCCACGGAGTCGGCACCGTGGGATGATCGCGGGAATCCGGGAATAGCTTTCTCCAAATTCTGCAATCTCTTAAACCAGCCCACAAACCATCTATTTATAAATATAGGAGGAATATAGCATCCCACCATCGACGACTATGATTGGCCAGAGGTGAGACCACCTAAATACATCAAAATAAAATGCTAAACTAGTGAAGTAATATATCAAATTGATTCACAACGCGAATCCGAACACATCTGCGTAGTCCTATCGTCAATTCGGACACGCCATATATGAAAAGTCGCCAAATCAGCCCCGAAGGAGCCAAAACTCGTCATCCACTGCAAGTACTCGTCTATGCTCCGCATAAATTCCCCTTTCTTTTGGGCGTTGCGTGGCAATAAGATGTTCGAGTGGATGATAGAGTGTGAGGAAGATTTGCAAAGCATGAAACTTCAACTGACCCGGGCACCCCTGTTGTAGGGACCTTGGGAGGGAGAGGATCTCTACCTCTACCTAGGGGTCGGGGGCGAGGCGGTGAGCTCGGTCTTAGTTCGAGAAGAAGGGAAGAAGCAACTCCCTATTTTTTATGTTAATAATGTCCTTCGGAAGGCCGAGCTGCGCTATCCCATTTTGGAGAAGCTGGCCTTTGCCCTTATCATCTCGGCCCGGAAGCTATGCCCATACTTCTAGGCCCATTAGATAAAGGCGGTCACGGACCTTCTGCTTCACAACATTAAGGAGGGATAGCGCATTCAAAAGGGTTGGCCAAATGGTCGGTGAAGCTCAGTGAATTTGATGTTTCCTTCGTCCCTCAAACGACGATGAAGGTGCAAGCAGTGACCGACTTGTTGGTTGACTACACAATAAAAACTGACGAGTTGGTGCCACAGAAGTGGAAAGCCTGGGAGATGTTTGTGGGCGGGGCATCAGGGAGGTATTCGGCTGGAGTCATCCTAATAAGTTCCCCGGGGGTCAAGTTCGAGTAAGCTATCCGTTTACCCAGAAATCGGCGATCCTCTCCAAGGGGACTAGCTAGCAAGTCGCGGCCTGCTCCAACTCGCTCCTGGAGGCCGCGGCCTGTCTTTTCAGCCCTTTCAGTGGTTGTGCGGATAACGCCCGACGATAGCGGATAACGCCCGACGATAGCCCTCTTTGGTGCGGTCTGATCAGTCTCTCCGCCCTGACCGCGCAGTAGGTGCGAGTTATGCAGGGGGAGCAGACTACTTCCCCAGTCCGCCCCGCAGGTCGTGCAGTTTGATAGGCTAACAATGCTATCGCCCGACGATAGCGGTTACCGCCGGACGATAGCTCTTTTTCTATGTAGGTGCGGTTTGCCTATTTCAGTCCGCCAAGGAGGGCGGCCTTCCTCTTCAGATTGCCCATATGGCGACCTCCCTCTTCAGACCACCTAGCAGCGGGGGCGGCCTGTCCTCTTCAGTCCGCCCAGTCGAGGGGCGCTCTCCTCTTCAGACCTCCCAGCAGCAGGGGCTGCTTGTCCTCTTCAGTCTGCCCAACAGAGGGGCGGTCTCCTCTTCAGTCATCCCAGCTGGGATGCGGCTTCCTTCTTCAGTCCGCCCAAGCAGGGGCGACCTCTTCAGGCCGATCAAACTGCCGGAGGTGACGTCATCAAGCCCAGTTCTGGAAGTTTCCTCCTCGGGCCTATAAATAGGCCCCCCATATCTCTTCAGGAGAGGAGGCACACGGGAGGCAATCAAGAGAGCCAACCCTGCGGATAGGAGTTTCTAGTCCCCCATACTAGGAGCTGATTGACTTAGTCGGACTCAACGGATAGCCCTTGCGGCTAGACAGTGATCTAGGGGCGGAAAACCCTCCCATCCTGCTCGGAAACGGCTAGAAAGCTTAGTCGCTATTGTTGGTTCTACCATGATGATCTGGAAGTGATCAAGCATGTTGCCTCACTGCCAACGCAATATCAGCCTATGAGGTCGCACATAATAACTCTGGATAAGTTGGATATGTTTGTGTTGGCCCTGCTCATATGTGCTATGAGTGAAGGACCAAGCCTATGACGATCTGGACGTGGTGGAATTTCATTCCGGGACCCGTATTGTGAATATAGGTCGGCCGGGATGAAGTCGACAAAATGCTAAGACAAATTCGCCGAGTATGGGTAAGGGGTTTTGATAAATTGTCTGAATTCAGCGAGTATCGTTGAAGCCTCTAACCGATTCGACGAGTATCTCATGCTTATTTGCCGATTCGGAGAGTATCGTTATGCCTACTTCACGATTCGCCTTGTATCGGCTGGCCACTTGCCGATTCGTCGAGTATCGGTTTGATACTCGCCAAATACTGTCTCGAATCGGTTAATTTCCGTTAAGTCCATTTGGCTGGTTTGCGTGTATCGGCTTGGCTCGGTTTTCGATATAAATAGGATTTATACCGTGAATCAAGAATGAGAGAGCGACGTAACTGTTCATTCAGACCTAACCCCGCGACGACCGATTCTTCGCGACGGAAGTGTTCCGCTCTTGCGATTTCGTCGACCGCCGCCCGCTCCCGCCGACTGCCGATGAGGCATCTCCCGCGACATAAGTGTTCCGTTCCGCGACAGCCTTCGCCGACTGCTGATCGCCGCTGTTGCAGTCGGGTGCTGCTTGACACCGCCGACAGTCCCGTCCCTAGCCGCCGCTGGAAAGTGTTTCCAAGGCTTCGTCTTCGTCATTGCCGCCTCTCATTGGACGGATCTAGTAATCCGTGGAGACGTTGAGGGCAAACCTCTTTCCGACCTAGATCTTGTGTGACAAGACTCTAGGGTTCTCCGTGCTCGTGTGGATACTCGTAGAGGCGTGGACACTATTCTACGCTCGGAACTCCGGTCGTTGCCGTTCGTTGGAATCAATCAGAGTACATTACTTCTTGATTAATGGTCATCACAAAATCCACAACTCTCTTTTGGGTTTTCCTTGTTTCCATATTCCGCTGTGCACAAATGTTGTGTCAATTAACAAAACCCAACAGTGGTATCAGAGGGTGGTTCTGCGATGATCATTGGTTCAGAAGTTGCTAAATTCATGACGTGTAGATTTGGAGATTTAGAAGTGTTCTAAATGCCCAAATCTAGTCTTGGATTTTCCCAAGAACGCATGCGATTTCTTTGAAGTTTACTCCTTAACAGTAACCGTCACTTTGTTGGTTTGTGAAACTAAATAGGTGTTAGATTTTGAATCTCACATGAAGTGTCGAGCTTGTCTACTGTGTAAGTGGAGTTGATGTTGCTCATGTCTAGTACATGTAAATCTAAAGATTTCGAGGTGTCTTAAATGTTCAGATTTTGCCCGGCTCATCAAGTGTTGATGATACTTCTAGTGCACATCTGAGATGCATTTGGATTATGTTTGCTGTTACATGTTTGTGGATGTGCACAAATGTTAATTGTTAATCATGATTAAATAGTTAATCAAGAATTAAAATCCCTTAAGTAATATTAAGTATTCAGATGCCTTCCGATGGATGACACTCTTCCTTCCTCGATCGATGAAGTGTGGGCTTGCCAAAACAAGGTGCATTAATCTATCTTGGTAAGAGTGCGAGCGGATAATTGTGATATCCACTGTCGACATCGGGTCAATCTTAACTGGGTGACCTCAAAGGTTGAGTGCCCAGAGGCATAGGGTTGGCATGCACCATATGATGGATGCGAATAAAGTGTTATTCACCAGCCATACAAGAATTGCATAGCGATGCAATTGGTAAGTGTTGCCTACCTAAATAATCGCATTGTGAGAGAAAAACCAAAGCTGACTCATAGTGTTGGTGAAATACGGATCTTGTTCACTAAGAGAGTTACTCGCATAAACTCTTCGAATTGATATCGAGGGTTATCAGTTTGATAAAAATAGTGAGAGTTATTTGAATTAAAGTCCTAATCGAAAGAAAAATATATTTTGAAATGTAGTACTAAATTTCCTTGCTTGTATCCTTGTAGAATATCCATGACAAGTGGTTCAATTCCACCCGGTCCCTCAGAGCGATCCTTGAGAATGAAAAGCTGTGCGGGACGAATTATCTGGACTGGTACAAGAATCTGAGAATTGTTCTCAGGCAAGAGCGCAAGGTCTATGTTTTGGAAGAAGAATCCCCTAAAGAGCCTGCCGAGAATGCATCCCGAACTGATAAGGATGTTTATAAGAAGTATCTCAACGACTCCTTAGACGTCGAATGTCTCGTGTTTGCGACCATGAACTCTGAGCTCCAAAAGCAATATGAGAGCATGAGTTGCAAGGAAATTGACGAGCATCTCAAGAAAATGTTTCAAGGGCAAGCTTGTCAAGAGAGATTCGATGTCACTAAGGCGTTGTTCTAGTGTAAAATGGGAGCTCGGGACCTAGTAGAGACTCACATACTCAAGATGATGGGGTATATCGAGAACCTTGAAAGACTAGGGTTCCCTCTGGGCCAAGAGTTGGTCACAGACCTGATCCTGCAATCGTTGCCGGACAGTCATGAACAATTCGTCTTGAACTATAACATGAATGAAATAGACAAGACACTGCCCGAGCTCCTAGGTATGTTGCGAACCGCCGAGATAAACATGAAAAAGGCTAAACCTGCTAGCCCCATACTGATGGCGCATAAAGGCAAGGGCAAGGCCAAGGGCTTTAAGAACACGAAGGTGGAACCTATGTCTGTTCTGGATCCCAAATCTTCTGCACTCAAAAAGAAAGGCTCAAGGAAAGAAGGAAAGTGCCACCACTGTGGCAAGACTGGTCATTGGAGCAGGAATTGTCCTTTATACATTGAGGGTCTGCAAAAGATGAGGGGAGGTATGACTTCCGCTTCAGGTACTTATATTATAGAGATAAACTTTTCTGCTCATTCATCCTGGGTATTGGATACCGGATGTGGTTCTCACATTTGTATAAATGTGCAGAAACTGAGAAGGAGAAAAATGCTGAGTAAAGGAGAGATGGATCTGCACGTTAGCAATATAGCAAGAGTTGCTGCTGTTGCCGTGAGGTGTTACCGTCTTTTTTGCCCAGTGAGCTTATTTTGGAACTTGATAGCTATTATTATGTTTCTGCAATAACTAAAAACATTATTTCTATTTCATGTTTGGACATGATTGGATTTTTTTATCTTATTAAGAACAATTGTTGTTCTATATTTAAGAATGATGTTTGTTATGCTGTAGCGCAAATGTTTAATGGTTTATATGTTTTGAACTTAGACCATCAGATCTATAACGTAAAAAATACTTAAAAACTAATAACAAATGACTCAAACCTTACGTATCTTTAACATTGTCGTTTGAGGCATATAAATGAGAAAAGTATATACAAGCTCCATAAAATGGACTGTTGAACTCGTTTGATTATGAATCATTTGAGAGATGTGATTCTTGTTTGTTAGGCAAGATGACTAAAGTCCCTTTCACTGTCTTCAATGAGAGTGCCGATGATCTCTTGAGTATAGTACATAGTGATATATGTGAACCCATGAGTTCCATGACTAGAGGTGAGTTTTTCTACTTCGTTACGTTTACTGATGATTTCAGTAGATACAGATACGTGTATCTTATGAAGTGCAAATCCGAAACCTTTGAAAAGTTAAAAGAGTTTAAAAATGAAGTAGAAAACCAGCTGGGTAACAAGGTTAAAGTACTCCGATCTGATCGAGGTGGCGAATACCTAAGTCACGAGTTTCGTGATCATCTGATAGAGTGTGGTATTGTATCACAACTCACTCCACCTAGAACACCATAGTATAATGGTGTGTCTGAGCGGAGGAATCGTACTTTGTTAGACATGGTGCGATCGATGATGAGTCATGCAGATTTGCCTGTTTCCTTTTTGGGTTTCGCTCTAGAAACTGCTGCTTTAACACTAAATTGTGCTCCAACGAAAGCGGTTCTAAAGATGCCATATGAGATATGGACTGAGAAGCGTCCCAGTATGTCGTTCATTAAGGTTTGGGGCTGTGAGGCATACGTTAGACGTCAAATGCCCGATAAGCTGGAACCCAAATCAGATAAGTGTTATCTTGTGAGGTATCCTATGGAAACCAAAAGTTACTACTTCTACCTACCGTCCGAGGGCAAAGTGTTTGTCGTAAGGACATGTGTCTTTCTTGAGAAAGAGTTTTTAAGTATAAAGACAGCTAGGGTAGAGCTTGAAGAAGTTCATGAACTATAAACTGTAAATGAACCGGAATTGAGACCTGAGTCAGGATTACAAGTAGTTGTAGCTGGAGAACTTGCTCAGGAAACACAAGTTCTACGTAGATCTGGTAGACCAAGGTTTGAGCCAGAGAGATATGAATTTCTCGTGTCTCAAATAGGTAATGCTTTGCTTATGGATCATGATGATGAGCCTGCAACCTACCATGAGGCTGTAAGTGGACCGGACTCCGAGAAGTGGCCTGAGGCCATGAAATCTGAAATGGAGTCTATGTATGAAAACCAAGTTTTGACTTTGATGGAACCACCTGAAGGGGTGAGACCCATAAGGTGCAAGTGGGTCTTCAAGAAGAAGACCGACATGGATGAGAATGTACAGACATTCAAAAGACGACTCGTGGCTAAAGGTTTCAAGCAAATTCATGGTATTGACTATGATGAGACTTTTTCCCCTATTGCCATGGTTAACTCCATCAGAATTCTGCTTGCTATTGCTGTGTATTATGACTATGAGATTTGACAGATGGATGTCAAAACGGCTTTCCTTAATGGAAACCTGCTTGAGCAAATGTATATGACACAACCTGAGGGTTTTGTATCTTCAGGTGAAGCCACTAAAATATCCAAGTTGCAGAGATTCATTTATGGATTGAAACAAGCTTCTCGAAGTTGGAATCTTCGTTTTGATAAAAAAAATCAAAGAGTTTAGTTTTATCAAGAACGATGATGAACCGTGTATTTACAGACAGATTAGTGGGAGCATTGTTGTCTTCCTGATTTTGTATGTAGATGACATACTGTTGATCGAGAATGACAAAGCGACCCTGCAAGTTGTTAAGAACAATATAGGGAATTGCTTTTCTATGAAAGACTTAGAGGAAGCGACTTATATACTTGGTATTAAGGTCTATAGAAATAGATCAAAGAAGTTGCTGGGTTTGACCCAAAGTACATATATTGATAAGGTGTTGAAACGGTTCAACATGCTTGAGTCCAAGAAAGGATTTTTACCCATGTCTCATGGTGTGAGTCTCTCTAAGGACCAATGTCCCAAATCTTATGAAGATAAGGACCGCATGAAGTTGATTCCATATGCCTCGACAATTGGGTCAGATGTCTCTTATGCCTTGAGCATGACTAGTAGGTATCAGTCTGATCCCGGCGAGTCACTGGATCACCGTCAAGAATATCCTGAAGTACTTGAGAAGGACTAAGGATGAATTCTTGGTTTTTGGCGGAGAGGAAGAGCTCGTTGTAAAGGGTTACACGGACTAGCATCCAAACTGATAGAGACGATTCAAAATCTCAGTCAGGGTTTGTGTTTTGTCTAAATGGAGGTGCTGTTAGTTGGAAGAGTTTCAAGCAGGATACAGTTGCCGATTCTACAACTTAGGCTGAGTATATCGCCGCTGCAAATGCAGCGAAGGAGGCTGTATGGATTAAGAAATTCATCGGCGAGTTAGATGTAGTTCCTAGCATTGTTCGTCCCGTAGATCTCTACTGTGACAACAACGATGCAATTGCACTTGCTTCGGAACCTAGATCTCATCAGCGCTCCAAGCACATACTTCGGCGGTTCCATTTAATTCGTGAGATTGTCGATCGAGGAGATGTGAGCATATGCAGAGTGCCGACTGAGGAGAACATTACAGATCCACTAACAAAGCCTCTCGCACAGAGAAAACATGATGGTCATGTTAGATCTATTGGTTATACCTGAATGATCAACTCTAGTTTGAGTCTTGTGGATTGTATGTTTGCTGGCTGTAATTTTTCATTTGATGAATAAAATACTATATGCATTTCATTTTATATATTTGACAAGTTCTTTTATTATGTTATTTATTTCTATTGTGATAGAGTAGTTAACTAAAATAAATGTCCTTAGAGTGTTTGCTTCCATAGGTCAAGTAGTGACTTGATGTGAGAACCCATGATCACAGAAGCTTCATTCTTAAAAGGTCCCTGGTCGTTGTATCATCTTAGAAGCTAAGAGCGATGATGATACCTTTAAGACTGACATATGTGTTGATTGATGACCCGTCCTCACAGGTCATGATATTGTGATATCAAGTCATCACATGAGTACTTGTTATGAACAAGTTGTACTTGACAGACCCACTGTGAAAAAATTTTGTGGATTGTTATATGAACATGTCACAAGTATGACTCAAGTGGCAATGGTGTTTGTGGTTTTTTGACCTGAAGTCACAACACTCACTGAGTGATGAAAAGCGTGCTTTGATGTATTAAAAGTCCAGTCTTGAGAAAGATGGATGATAAAGATGGTTATTAGGTACGTTACGAATCATTTGGGTGTTTGCGTGTGAGCAGATATGATATTTGTCCTCCTATATGACAGGAGTTGCATCCGTGTGCCGTTTGATGGAATGAGACTGAAAAATGCATGACCATGTTTGACTGAGTCAATATATGATATTGCACTCACCAATTTCTGAAAGTCCATTTTAGATCAAGAAAACTAGGATTGAACAATTATGAGTGTGACACGATCTGTACCTCTAGTTCTATCCGGATGTAAGGGACGAAGAGACATGACAACACTGATACATTGGTCACAATGACTTTCGAGTTTTAAACTCTTATTGCTTGGGGAGCAATGATGCATTGCTAGATGCCGCTCATTATTTGTGAAGCTTTTGTTTGATACTTTCGAGATCAAGTGGGAGACTGTTGGTTCTACCATGGTGATCTGGAAGTGATCAAACATGTAGCCTTACTGTCAACGCAGTATGAGCCTGTTGGAACACCCTATTACTAATTTGGGTCAGGATCACTATGTCTTTAGGAAACCTGTTTTGACCTCCTGTATAGCTCTAAAGGTCAATTAGAATTGAGTCTAAGGGTTGGTAGTTAGGTTTGGAAGCTGCCCTCAAGACCAAGGATTTTCAGTTTGAAGACTAAGTCATATCGTCGAGCTCAGTACGACGAATCGTCGAACTCCAATCGACGATCGTCTAGCTCAACTTCGACAGATCGTCGAACTCCATTCGACGATCGCTGAGCTCAACTTCAACAAATCGTCGAACTCCATTCGACGATCTGCGAGCTCAGTTCGACGATCTTGACTTCAGTATTGATTCTCTATCTCTGAGCTCAGTTCGACGATAGTTGAGCTCAGATCGACGATCTCTGTTGCTGTCTAAGTCCAAATCGCTGAGCTCAGTTCGACGATAGTAGAGCTCAGTTCGACGTTTTTCTGAAGAGTTGAATGATTTTTAAGATTCAAATTCAGGACAGTTAAGCAGTTATTCAGCAATTAATTGAGAAGATTTTCTAGCCGTTTTCATTTATTTCTGGACCAAGTTTCAAGGGACTATCAAGGAATGTTTCTTTGGACTTTTCCCCAGAAGACAATTGCAATTAAGGAAGTCAATTAATGACAGGCCAACGACTATTCTTGACAGAGGATCTTTCTCTATTCAGAACCAGAGAATAAAACTCAAGATTTTTGAATCTCTCACACAGAACAGACTCTTTGGACAACATCTCTGGACAACATCTTTCTCAACACCAACTATTCACAAGAGAAAGAGCTGTAGACATTATTTGTCTAAAAGAATTCACTCAAGAACACACCTCCAAGGAGATCAACCTTCTGAAATCTTCAGATCCCCTTTGATTCAAGTGTTCAAGGCCAACATCATTAAAGACTCCAGACACCTAACATTTCAGCTGTTGCTGAAATTATCATTTGCTGGAGATCAACTTCTGAAGGCCTATCACCCTACAACAAAGCTTCATTTCCTAAACATCTCAAGAACTCAGGGGGAGCTTTGACAACATCAAATCCACATAGTCTTCTCAGCTGCTCTGAGAAAGAGAAGACTTTCATAACTCTCTCATCCCCATCTCTGTAAAGGGTTTTTCAAATTCCCTTCAAAAGTTTGTGCTTGGTTTTTGAGCACCTTGTCAAAAGCTCATTGGTGGCAAGACACCTGATCAAAAAATCTGATTTGCTTTTTGAGCACCTTATCAAAAGCTCATTGGTGCCCAGGACACCTGATCAACTCATCCTGCAGTGGATTCCTACCTAGGGTGGTAGAAGAGTGGATGTACCCAAGTTTAGGGGAACCACTATATCTCCTTGTGTCTTCTGGCTTGCTTGTCTTTATTTTTGTTTCTGCCTGTGATTGATCTGTGATTAGTTAGGATCGGTGATTAGCTTCTTTTGTAGGTTACTTCAATTGTTTAGATTTAATTTTTGCTTCCCTGTTCACTCAGATTACAACAACTGTTGTAAAAAGTTTTTAAGCACCATACTCTATTCACCCCCCTCTAGAGTATATCAGATCTAGCTGCACTTTCAATTGGTATCAAAACGAGGTTGGTTAAATATACCACACCTTGGTGGTTGCACAGGCTAACACCTGAACCCAAAGATTCCTAGTTAGATCTGTTTTCTTTTGAGTTCATTATTAGATTTTGTTTTCACCAATCATGACCAAAAACAAAGATTATGCTAGCACCAGACCTCCAGTGTGCAATCTGTCTAAGTTTGCACTTTAGAAAGCAAGGATTAGATTATACATGAATTCTATTGACGAGGATATTTTTAATTCTGTTTTGACAGTTTGTCCAAGACTCCCAGAGAACACAAGTACAAATGCCGTTCCACCTCCATCAGGAACAGATGCTGATATCAAGAAGTGGAAGGTAGCTGATGCAAAGGCTATGAACATCTTAGCACAGACCATGTCTGATGACATCTTCCAAAAGGTGGCTGAATGTAATTCATCAAAGGAAATCTGGGATAAACTCTCTGAAATAGTCTCAGACTCAGCTGATGAAAGAAAGGACAGGAGATCACACCTCATATCTCAATATGAGAATTTCAAGAAGGGAGAAGCTGAGTCAGTTGGAGATATGTACAATAGACTCAGTCTGATTGTCAGTGAACTCAAGACTTTGGATAAGGAGATCTCACTGACTGAACTTAATGACAAAATTCTAATGTGCTTCCCAAGCACTTGAGATTCAAGAATCTGGTCAATCAAGGATGCCAGAAGTTTGAATGAGATCACCACAGAAGCTCTATTGGGTAAGCTCAAATCTTATGAGCTACTCATTAAGAATAGAGAAGAAGAACAGAAGGCTGCCTCACCAGCCACAAGAAAAGAGAAGACAATAGCCTTCAAAGCAACTGAAGATCAGGCTGAAGACAAAGTCACAGGCAATGATGAGCTGCTCAGTCTATTGGCCAAAAGATTTTACAAGATGGCCAAAAAGGACTTCAGAAAGAGATCATACAAGGAGCATGATAAGCCAATGTATGATAAGTCAAATAATAAGGAAATTGTCAGCTTTGGTTGCAGGAAACAAGGGCATATTGTACCTGACTGTCCAGAAAACAAAAACAAGGACATAAGGGACAAGAAAGAAAGAAGAAAGACTTCAAGAGGAATGACAATGACAAACCCTCCTCCAGCAAGAACAAACACACAAGGAAAAGATTTGTTGCTGAATCTTGGAGTGATACTGAAGAAGAATCAGAAGCATCATCCAGCTCAAGTGATGATGAAGATGATGCAGAAGAGAAGGAGTTCTGTATGATGACAATCAATGACTCTCAACATAATTCAGATGAGGAAGAGTCAGAGTCAGACTCAGAGACTCAACTTGAACAGGACCAGATAATCAGTTCTTTTGATTTCAATTTAGAGGACTTCAAATCTGAGTTTAAAGCATTATGTTTAGACTTGCTAAAATCTGAGAAGGAAATTATTTCTCTCAGAAATCCTTTATCTGAACATAATATCTTAAAGTCAGAAAACCTCAAACTCTCTAAGGAGTTGGAGTGCTGTAGGGAGCAGATAGCTTCACTGAAAGGTGAACTATCAGAGGCCAAGAAGCTTGAATAATCCCTTAATGGGAGAAGTATCAAGCTGATGGACATCACAAGTACAGTGAACTCCAGATTTAATAGTACACTGGGCTTGGGTGCTTCATCCAGTCAACCTATAGTTCTAACAACCACAATCAAGTTCATCTCTGATAAAGGGAATAGAGTTGTAGAGGTAGATAGGAAGAATTCTGATTTGCCTAAGAAAACCAAGTCCCAGCAGAAATAGTCGAACGGAGCTCGACGATTGCCGGACGCAGATCGACGATCTCAGGCAAAATCGTCGAACTCAGGTCAACGATCTCTAATTCCCGAACTCTGCCATAGTCGACCGTTGAACGGAGCTCGACGATCTGACCCAAGATCGTCGAACGCATCTCCACGATCGTCGAACAGAGATCAGAGCTCTGGAAATTCCTTCAAGGGCAAATCAAAATCCAATCCTAGGGGTCCTTCATCCCAAATCTTTAACCTTTATACTGAATGGATAATACCTCTAAGGAGATATCATCCTGAAGGTTATAAGAGTCAACCTAAGATGTCTTTTATTTCTGAGTTTAAAGGTTATCAACCTAGGCCCAAGGTAAACTGGGTCAAAAACAAATGAATTATTTTATGTGCAGGTGAAGACCTATCCAACATCTAACCAGCAATGATACTTGGATAGTGGGTGCTCTAAGCACATGACAGGAAACAAGGACAACCTCACATCCTTTAAAGCCAAGCTTGGACCCAAAGTTATCTTTGGTGATTCAAACTTTGGACAAACTAAAGGATATGGTGCAGTTCAAATTGGAACAGTAATATTCAAGAAGGTAGCTTATGTGGAAGGACTGAAGCACAATTTAATAAGCATCAGTCAGCTATGTGATGAAGGCTAACAAGTGACTTTCAGCAAAGCATTATGCAAGATTAAGTCAGAGGACAACACAACTGTGTTGACAGGTAAAAGGAAAGGTAACATCTATCTAGTAGATTTTCTTTCAACAGATGTAGACATTTGCCTGTTTAATTCTGTCTGTAGACCTAATGTTTTATGACATAAGAGAATAGGACACTTAAACCTTAAAACTATTGCTAGGCTATCCAAGGACAACCTTGTTAGAGGACTACCTTCTGGCCCCTACAAGAAGGAAGGACTCTGCATGGTTTGTCAATTAGGCAAACAAACTAAAAATAGTTTTAAGTCACTTAATAAGAGTGATTCACCTAGGATATTGTATCTGTTACACATGGATCTTTTTGGACCCATTACAGTACAAAGCATAGGAGGGAAATCTTACACTTTAGTAGTTGTAGATGACTTCTCTAGATTCACATGAGTGTTCTTTCTGAGAAAGAAGTCTGATAACTTTAAGTGTTTGACAGAGTTTCTCAAAATAGAACCCTCATTGAATCTGCCACTACATTGTTTTCAGATGCTCACCTTGCTCTATCTTTTTGGGCAGAGGCAGTGAACACCTCCAACTATGTGCTGAACAGAAGTTTGATACATAAACTAAAGGGCAATACTCCCTATGAATTACTCAAAGTGAATAAACCTAAAGTTGATTATTTTAGAATTTTGGCTGTACTTGTTATATACATAATAATGACAAGAGATATTTAGCAAAATTTCAAGCTAAAGCTGATGAATGAGTGTTTCTGGGATACTCCATGATCAGTAAGGCTTATAGAGTTTATAATAAATCATCTCTTAAAATTGAAGAATCTGTCCATATATCATTTGATGAATCTAACATGTCTTTCAAGGAGAAGAACACTTCTACCATAGAACCTTTGCAGGAACATTCTCTTGTTGAAGACTTGAACAAGTTACAGGTTACTCAAAAAGAGGAAAACAGTGAAGATGAAGAAAGCATTCAACATATTGAAGAGAAACAACTTGAAGAGCCAGTTGTTGTACCACAAGAGTAAACAACAACACAGGTTGGTGAACAATCAACACCCCCTGTTGATTTAGTAACATCAAGAGACCATCCAATTTCCCAAATAATTGGAGACATCTCAGCTGGTGTGCAAACCAGAAATCAGGTCAACCAAAATCTGTTGCACACTTGCTTCCTATCTCAAATTGAACCTCAATCCATTCAAGATGCAGAGCAAGATCCACACTGGATCATTGCAATGCAAGAAGAGTTGCATCAATTTCAAAGAAACAAAGTTTGGGAACTAGTGCCAAAGCCTAAGGATCACTCCATTGTTGGAACAAAGTGGGTGTTCAAAAACAAATTGGATGATCAAGGAGTAATTGTAAGGAATAAGACAAGGCTAGTTGCTCAAGGATATTCTCAAGAAGAAGGCATAGACTATGACCAGACTTTTGCACCAGTTGCAAGATTGGAAGCCATCAGAATCTTTTTAGCTTATGCATCACATAAAGGCTTCAAGGTATATCAGATGGATGTAAAAAGTGCATTTCTCAATGGAGACATCAAAGAAGAAGTCTATGTCAGACAACATACATGTTTTATCTCTCCAACTTATCCTGATTATGTTTTTAAGTTGAACAAAACATTATATGGTCTTAAGCAAGCTCCTAGAGCATGGTATGAGACCCTAACATGCTTTCTTCTGGAAAATGGATTTATAAGGGGTAGAGTAGACCAAACTCTTTTCATTAGAACCCATAAGCCCCATACCCTACTAGTACAGATTTATGTAGATGATATTATTTTTGGTTCTACTGATTCAAAATTGTGCAGAAGGTTTTCCAACCTAATGCATTCTAAATTTGAAATGAGTAGCATGGGTGAGCTATCCTTTTTTCTAGGATTGCAAGTCAAACAACATGCTGAAGACATTTTTATTTCTCAAACCAAGTATGCAAATGAATTGGTTAAGAAATTTGGTATGTTTGAAGCATTTTGTATGAAAACACCTATGCCTACTAATGCTGTATTGGATGTTGATGAACATGAGAAACCTGTTGATCAGAAAACATATAGAGCAATGATTGACTCTTTACTGTACCTTATAGCTAGTAGACCTGATATAATGTTTGCTACATGCATATGTGCTAGATTCCAAGTAAGCCCTAGAGAGTCACACCTAACTTTAGTAAAAAAGATTCTCAGGTATGTTAAAAGTTGTCCAAATCTAGGTCTCTGGTATCCAAAAGATTCAACATTTGATTTAACTGGATTTTCTGATGCTGATTATGCTGGATGCAGAATTGACAGGAAAAGCACCAGTGGAACTTGTCAGTTCCTTGGTGACAGACTTGTCTCTTGTTTTGCAAGAAACAAACCTCTGTGTCAACCTCAACTGCTGAAGCTGAATATATGACTGCAGGTAGTTGTTCTTCACAAATCTTGTGGATTCAAAACCAACTCCTAGACTATGGCTACAACTTATACAAGTATAAAATCTTTTGTGATAACACCAGTGCTATTTCTATAGCTCAAAATACAGTCCTCCATAGTAGGACAAAACACATAGAAATTAGACATCACTTTTTGAGGGATAATGTTGAGAATAATAAAATTGAACTTCAATATATCCCAACTGATTTGCAAATGAGAGATATTTTCACCAAACCCTTGGATGAAAAGAAACACACCTTCTTCCTAAATCAGTTAGGAATGTTAGATGAAAGAAGTCTAAAATAATATCCAGGATTTTAAAAGTTTAAAAATTGACCAAGACTAGACAAATATCTTGATTTTTCTTAGTGTCTAGTGTATTTCTGGTCTCTGAACTGCGCTCGACGATTTTCCCCCAGATCGTCGAACGGAGATCGACGATTTCCGAAATCGTCGACCTGAGTTCAGCGTTTCTCAGATAGTCTGAACTATCTCTTCCGGTCAACGATCGTCGAACGACGCTCGACGATTTTGTTTTCTGAACTATCGTCGAACAGAGCTCGACGCTCTCCAATATCGTCGAACGGAGATCGACGATATTGAAGACCTTTCAGATTCCTTTAGAAGCCCCGATCGTCGAACTGAGTTCAACGATCTTTCCTTTTCTGCGTCGAACCCTAATATAAAATTCATTTTTCGCCGTCGTTCTCTCTTTGCGCCTTCGTTCTCTCTGCAAAAAATTCTCTTTCCCTCCAAACACCTCTACACTTGGTCGTTTTGTTTGTTGATTTTTGCAGGTAACCATGGCCGTCTCTGTTGCTGTTCTTGCCGCAATGAAATTCGATACTGGATTTGACATTGACATGGAGTCTTTCAGCACTACTGATCAAGTTTTTCAAGATATTTTGGAACTATTCAAGGAGCAGAAGCTTGCTACCATCATGTCCACAAGAATCAAACTTGCTGCTGATGAGATTAAGGAGTGGGTCTACACTGCCCACAATCAGGATCAAAACACAAAAGTTGGTTTAATTTCTGGAACCCAGGTACCCTTGACTCCAGCCATTCTGACAGAAGTTTTTGAGTTAAGCTCTGGAAGAGATTCTACTGATTTGTCTGGAGAGGAATTTGCTGATCTGCTTGCAAGAATGAGTCACTCTGATGCTAACCCTAGCAAGCTGCTGAACAAGAATCTAGCTGTGGAATATAGATTTTTGGCTGATGTAGTAGGAAAGGTTTTGCTGGCCAAGCATTCAGCACATGATACTATCTCTAGGTATCAGCTGTGCTTGATGGGAGCCATTGTGGACAAGAAACAGTTGAACTGGGGAGAGGTCTTATTTGACCTGATTAAAAAGAAAATAAACAAGAACTTTGTGAATTTTGGGAGGATCCTAGGTCTCTTTCTGCAGAACAGATGCCCTGCATTGCTAGTCTCTTCTGGGATACATATCAATGCATCTAAGAGACTGTCCTGTGCCCTATTTGGCAAATGGGACAGACAGATAACCAAGCCCAGCAGGCCCTCTTCAAGCACAACTTCAGGCACCAGGACTATACCAGTCACTTCCCCTCAAGTCTCTGCCCCTGCAGATGACTTGCCTGCTGCTGCTTCTCCTCCTCCTACTCCAATTTCATCTCCTCCAGTTCCATCCACCATTCAAACTCCATCCACTATCATCATCTCCAGTCCATCTCCAACATCAATACCATCTCCAATTCCAAATCTACCAGTCACAGAAGAAATCTTCCATCCATTATATTCCTACCCTCAACCAGACATTGAAACATCATCCACCATTCCCTCATTCAATCTTTTAGATGATTCCTTCATGGATGATTCACCCTCATCTCCTCCTGAGCTACCCTCCTCATCAACTTCTTATCAATAACTTCTGCAAGACATTCTGGATCAACCCTCCTTCACACCCTCTATCTCCATACCACTGTCTTCCATCTCCACAATCCCCTCACCTCAACCATCACTTCCCCCTTACACCAGCTCTCCACTACCATCACCTGTTGCTCCACCTCCATCCTCTACCTCTGCTCAATTGCCTGCTGAGCAAGTGGACATTCCAGCCCTAGCTGACCAGCTGTATGAACTGCTAGCCCCCAGGCTATCACTTCTATTGGAGACCTCCTTGGCTCCATTACTTCAGTCAGTGGCAGCCCTTTCTGCCAGACTATCCTCTCTCTTTCCTCAGGCAATCCCTTCATCAGTGTGCCTTGATCCAGCCTTATCTGAATCCAGGCAGGGGGAGATGCCTAATGAAGTTGTGAGATTGCCTGCTGTTATTTCTTCAGTTCCTGCTGCTGCTGCTGCTGTTTCCCCAACTCAAGCTCCAGGTCCACCTCCAGTTGCAATCTTTTCAGTAGACCTCAGGTCCCTGCTCTCAGATTTTGATTCAATGTATTTCAGTTGTCTTCCAGAGAAAGTTGGTATTCCAGAGAGAGTTGCTGTCCAGCCATCAGAGGATCTTTCCAAGGCCATTGTGCCCTTCTCTAGCTGTGACACCAGCATTATTCATTCATTCATAAATACAGTTTATACTGCTGAGACTTTTGGTTCCAGTGATGCTGCTGCTATTCCTGCTGAAAGTATTGTTGATGTTTCTGTTGCTGCTGCTGATATTGTTGATACTGCTGATGAGTTAATCTCTAAGGATATGCAGATGACAGAGGCATATGAATTTGAGCCTGCTGCTATTGCTGATGATATTGATGCTACTGAACCTATTATATCTGAAACTGCTGTTGCTGATATTTTTGTATCTGAAAAAGTTCTTTCTGAAACTGTTGCTGCCCCAACTGCTGCTGATATTACTGCTGCTATACCTTCTAAGAGTGTTGCTCCAGAAAACTTTGTGTCTGTTGTTACAACTGCTGCTACAACTTCTGTTGCTATTAGTGCTGTATCTGCTGCTGTCACCACTGTTGTTTCATCTGCTCCAACTCAACTTCAGAAAGAATATATGAAAAAGATTGATGCTCTATATGATGAGCAAAGTTCTGAAAGTGATGAATTCAGGACTGATTCTGATGACTCCTCTGCCACTATTGCCAGAAAAAGAAAGGCAAGGAGCAAAGCCATGAAAAGAGTGCCTCCAGCCAAAGTCAAAGACACTAATGACATTCCATATTACATTCTTCATGACTGCCCCATAACTGAGCATTGGATGCAGTATTCAAAGAACCAACTTAAAGCCATGAAGAAGAAGAGGAAGTATGAGAAAGGATCTTCTCAGTTTCATCATCATCCTCCTCCTCCTCCTCCTCCACCTCCTCCTGATGCAGGTGCAGGTGGAAGCTCAGCTGCTCAACCTTCTGCCAAAAGCCAAACCCCCTATCAGCCTCATGTAAGATCTTATTCTAGGGGAAGCCAGTCCAGAGGTTCTCAATCTAGGAGAGGAAGCTACAGAGGAAGCCAAAGGGAATTCCAAGTCTACTCAAAAGGCTACTCCAGGCAACATCCATACTCCAGGGAAGGACAAGCTTCATCAGATACAACCTCAGGTCCTTTTCCCTATAAGCTGAAGGAAGTAGTCTCATCCAGAGCTCCTCCAGACAATCCATCCAACAGATATGAGCCTCCAGTGCCCTTTGAAGATCCAGAAAACAACCCTACTGCTTGGACTGCCAGGATGAAAGAGCTAGCTGCCCTGGATCAAATTAAGAAAGCTAAAGAGCAAGACAGAGATTCCTCCAACATTACTACTTTGTCTGAACAAAGAAAGAAAAACTGAAAAGATATGGCTTAAGCAAATTCTTTGACTCTGATAGATATATGTAGCTGCATCCTGAAGCTGTGGTTCCAGGCCCAAACAACAAACCTCTTTGGGTGCAGCAGATGACAGAAGGTCGAAGAAAGAAGCTCTCAATCCAAATAGAGAAATCAAACTTATAAAGAGCAAGGAGAAAGAATAATTCTGTAAGGTGACAATCATTCTGATTTCTGATTATTGTCTGGGATAATATATATCTGTGGTTCTGCAATGTCCTGCTTATTGCATTTCTGTATTGTTGCTTTATATGTTGTTATTTAATTTTTTCAAATTCTGTAAATAGTAATCCTAACCTAAATAGGGGGAGATTGTTGGAACACCCTATTACTAATTTGGGTCAGGATCACTATGTCTTTAAGAAACCTGTTTTGACCTCCTGTATAGCTCTAAAGGTCAATTAGAATTGAGTCTAAGGGTTAGTAGTTAGATTTGGAAGCTGCCCTCAAGACCAAGGATTTTCAGTTTGAAGACTAAGTCATATCGTCGAGCTCAGTACGACGAATCGTCGAACTCCAATCGACGATCGTCTAGCTCAACTTCGATAGATCGTCGAACTCCATTCAACGATCGCTGAGCTCAACTTCAACAAATCGTCGAACTCCATTCGACGATCTGCGAGCTCAGTTCGACGATCTTGACTTCAGTATTGATTCTCTATCTCTGAGCTCAGTTCGACGATAGTTGAGCTCAGATCGACGATCTCTGTTGTTGTCTAAGTCCAAATCGCTGAGCTCAGTTCGACGATAGTAGAGCTCAGTTCGACGTTTTTCTGAAGAGTTGAATGATTTTCAAGATTCAAATTCAGGACAGTTAAGGAGTTATTCAGCAATTAATTCAGAAGATTTTCTAGCCGTTTTCATTTATTTATGGACCAAATTTCAAGCGACTATCAAAGAATGTTTCTTTGGACTTTCCCCCAGAAGACAATTGCAATTAAGGAAGTCAATTAATGACAGGACAACGACTATTCTTGACAGAGGATCTTTCTCTATTCAGAACCAGAGAATAAAACTCAAGATTTTTGAATCTCTCACACAGAACAGACTCTCTGGACAACATCTCTGGACAACATCTTTCTCAACACCAACTGTTCACAAGAGAAAGAGCTGTAGACATTCTTTGTCTAAAAGAATTCACTCAAGAACACACCTCCAAGGAGATCAACCTTCTGAAATCTTCAGATCCCCTTTGATTCAAGTGTTCAAGACCAACATCATTAAAGACTCCAGACACCTAACATTTCAGCTGTTGCTGAAATTATCATTTGCTGGAGATCAACTTCTGAAGGCCTATCACCCTACAGCAAAGCTTCATTTCCTGAACATCTCAAGAACTCAGGGGGAGCTTTGACAACATCAAATCCACATAGTCTTCTCAGCTGCTCTGAGAAAGAGAAGACTTCCATAACTCTCTCATCCCCATCTCTGTAAAGGGTTTTTTAAACTCCCTTCAAAAGTTTGTGCTTGGTTTTTGAGCACCTTGTCAAAAGCTCATTGGTGGCAAGACACCTGATCAAAAAATCTGATTTGGTTTTTGAACACCTTATCAAAAGCTCATTGGTGCCCAGGACACCTGATCAACTCATCCTGCAGTGGATTCCTACCTAGGGTGGTAGAAGAGTGGATGTACCCAAGTTTAGGGGAACCACTATAACTCCTTGTGTCTTCTGGCTTGCTTGTCTTTATTTTTGTTTCTGCCTGTGATTGATCTGTGATTAGTTAGGATCTGTGATTAGCTTCTTTTGTAGGTTACTTCAATTGTTTAGATTTAATTTTTGCTTCCCTGTTCACTCAGATTACAACAACTGTTGTAAAAAGTTTTTAAGCACCATACTCTATTCACTCCCCCTCTAGAGTATATCAGATCTAGCTGCACTTTCAGAGCCTATGGGGTTGTACATAAGAGCTCTGGATAAGTTGGATAGGTTTGTGTTGACCCTGCTCATATGTGATATGAGTGAAGGACCAATCCTATGACGATCTGGACGTGGTGGAATTTCATTCCGGGACCCATACTGTGAATATAAGTTGGCCGGGATGAAGTCGACAAAATGCTAAGAGAAATACGTCGAGTATGGGCAAGGGGTTTTGACAAATTGTCTGAATTCGGCGAGTATCGTCGAAGCCTCTAACCGATTCGACGAGTATCATCATGCTTATTCGCCGATTCGGCGAGTATCATTATGCCCACTTAACGATTCGTCGTGTAGCGGCTGGCCACTCGCCGATTCGTCGAGTATCGGTTTGATACTCGCCGAATACTGTCTCGAACCGGTTAATTTCTGCTAAGTCCATTTGGCTTGTCTACGGGTATCAGCTTGGCTCGGTTTTCGATATAAATAGGATTTATACCGTGAATCGAGAATGGGAGAGCGACGTAACTGTTCATTCAGACCTAACCCTGCGACGGCCGATTCTTCGCGACGGAAGTGTTCCTCTCTTGCGATTTCGTCGACCGCCGCCCGCTCCCGCCGACTGCCGACTAGGCATCTCCCGCGACGGAAGTGTTCCGTTCCGCGACAGCCTTCTCCGACTGCTGACTGCCGCTCGTCGCTGCTGTTGCAGTCGGGTGCTGCTTGACGCCGCCGACAGTCCCGTCACTAGCCGCCGCTGGAAAGTGTTTCCAAGGCGTCGTCTTCGTCGTTGCCGCCTCTCCTTGGACGGATCTAGTAATTCGTGTAGACGTTGAGGGCAAGCCTTTTTCCGACCTAGATCTTGTGTGACAAGACTCTAGGGTTCTCCGTGCTCGTGTGGATACTCGTAGAGCCGTGGACACTATTCTACGCTCGGAACTCCGACCGTTGCTGTTCGTTGAAATCAATCGGAGAACCTAGGTTTAGTATTGACTCAATCCCGCTAAGGTATAAATTTATTTATTGTACATTACTTCTTGATTAATGGTCATCGCAAGATCCACAACTCTATTTTGGGTTTTCTTTGTTTCCATATTTCGCTGCGCACAAATGTTGTGTCAATTAGCAAAACCCAACAGCTATCGCCCGTCGGTAGCGGTTACCGCCAGGCAATAGCGAGTTTCCTCTTCTTCGGTGGCAACTCGCTCAAGGAGCCTTACAGAGCCTTGTAAGCGACCTGGGCGGCCTTTCAGTTAAGATCCGCGGTCCGGCAGTTAGAAGAGGCCCTCTTGACCTCGAGCTTCTTCCGCAACCCTCTTTGGGCGACCGCAGTTACCTCAACATCAGACCGCGTGATTTGGCCTGGCGATCTCAGTCAAGTCGCATTGTGAGCCAGTGGAGTGCACTTCGACGAACGACCCTTGCCACTACCGCCCGACGGTAGCGGTTACCGCTCGACAGTAGTGCGGATAGGAAGTTACCTCCACCTGCACAAGTGCGGCCTGACAGTTAACCTTGGCGACCTGGGCTTCGACACTTCTAGAGAAGACCACGGGCAGCAGCGAGCGGCCTCAACAAGTTAACTGGCTACCGCTCGGCGGTAGCCGTTATCGCCCGACGGTAGTGCGGCTTTCTTCAGTGCGTCCTGGACAGTGGCCTGGGCGACTTGTGCGGATTTGCGTCCTGAGACAGCGGCCAGGTGACTTGGACAGCGGCTTGAGCGGCCTGTGTGGTCTGACCGGGCTCTACTTTACCTGCTAGTTCTTCTAGACTTGTTTACTTCATTCTCCATGTACTCAGACTTAATATGAGCTGTAATACAGGTTAATAATCAAGGGAAAGCCCTCCGCAAGAGAGACATTTGCCGTTGCGGGCGAAGTCTGGTTTCACCGCATGCTAGCGACAATCTCTTCTTCTCCTCTCTCCTCTCTCCTCTCTTCATTTGCAACTCAAAGTAACCGACTGCTCATCAGTCATGCCCTCTTGTTCAGACGTTGTGGCATGATGACACTTTTGATATCAACACAACACTCGACCTTTAGATATTGAGCAGTTGATGAACAACAGTTGCAACAAAGATGTTTGATTGATCTCAAAATACACATGAACTTCGAACAACCATAATTTTTGATTCAGGTGTCCGTTTTCAGAAATTCGAAGTTTGTATGAACCGGTTCGGGAAGATCTACCCCCGGACGAGCCGAGAACCCGTTCGGGTAATTACTGCGCTCTCAGATTGCCCAAATTCCACTCCGTTTGGAAGTTATTGCAGTTTTTCTCTGTTGGCAATTCCTGTTTTCATGGATCATCCGTCAAAAGGCCTCGAACATCCCTGTACAAAATAGCGACTACAATCTCCTACTATCTGGGGTCAACTCTCTCAAAAATCAAGCTCCTTATCAGCCTAACGACATGGCTACTAATGATAAGCCCTCTAGTGCACATGTTGAGCACTTCATGCAACCTGATGCAAAAGGATTTTACGTTCCACATCATGAGCTCCCTAAGGTGAACATGAATGCTTATCCTCATATAGCTAATGGACTTACATTTCCTGCAGGCGAGGAGCAAGTTTCTTCTCCCTTTTAGTATCAAATTCGTCGGGAAGTGGTTTCTAATAATTCCAGAGAACCGCGTCTGCCAGTCTATTCTGGGATAAGTGATCCTATCTCTCATTTACAAGCTTTTGAATCAGTTACTTCATTAAGAGCTCTATCAGATGGTATCATGTGCAAGCTTTTTGTCATGACTTTTAACGATCAAGTTTTGGATTGGTTCTGTCATTTACCACCTCAATCAATCGATTGTTTTGAGGATCTTCGAAGAGAATTTCTCTTAAGGTTCGACACCTTATAAAAGAGAAAGAAAGATGCAACAACTCTTTTTCAGATCAAGCAAGAAGATAATGAATCAAATGCTCACTTCATCGACCAATTCCAAAAGGAAATTCTTGATGTTATTAGTGTTGATCAAGACTTTTAAAAATATGCCTTCATAAGCAGAATTCAACATGGCTCTCTGAAACTTGAAGTCACCACAAAGGAATCCAAAACCTATGGAGATCTTATTGACTTTGCAAATCAGTTTATTGATGCTGAAGCGGTGAATCCTATCTATACATCTCATTTAAATCAGATGGCTCTGCTGCAAGAAGAAATTTTATATCTTCAACAGGACGATAACTCTCTTCATGATTGTTTACCTCTTGATCATGACAACAATCTATTACAATGCGATCAATATCCTAATCTCTTGGTATCTCAACATGAAGTACATTATGATCATGTGAATTCATCGATGCCTCAACAACTTCTACAATCAGAGCATTCAGGTCTTGATAACTCTGATTTATCAATCCAGACTTATGATAATGAGCCCTATGATTCTCGCCAATACAAGCAGGCTGGATCTAAAAGAAGGCATACAAACTTAACTATTTCTATCGAGGAAGTTCTTCAAATTATCAAACATGAGCCAGATTTTGTGGGCCCTTTCCTCCTGCGACCTAATCATAGGAGCTGTCATAAGGATTTACTCTCTAGAAGCAAAAAATGCTAAAGGAGGGCAAGCCGCGAGAATATATTGCTTAAAAACATCATTGTAAATTCCTCTCTAACAACAAAGTACTCATTGTAGAAACAACTTTCAAAATTTATTAGTGGTAAAGTTGTCTTACCAAAGCTCCTTCAATCATGCTTTTATTACCTTATTCTTTCAGTTGTTTGCATGATTGAATATGTTCTGTCGGCAATCAAACCCACTCCGCGTGGTCGTCAAATTTCCAAAGAGGCAATCAAACCCACTTCTTAGTGGTCGCCTAAAGCTTCTTACGACAATCAAACCCACTTCGCGTGGTCGCCTGAGAGCTTCTCTAGACAATCGTATCCACTTCGCTTGTCTGCCTATAATTTTTAATGTAGTTGAACCCACTTTTTAGCGGATGTTTAGATTGAGCAATGTTATTTCCTTTATATCGGATATGGATGCTATGTCATTTCTTGTCCAGAAATGAGATGTTATTTCTTACACTATTGAAAGTGTGTGGATAAAATGAATCTCAGATTATCATCTTGATTGAGGCCTTTAGACTTTTCTTCTATGAATGTTTATATATTTACCTGCAGAGATTAGCATGGGTTCACGAGTTTTCTTCAGGTACTCGCGTTATATGTTTTCTTTACCTGCTTTGACTTTTCTTTTGCAGAGATTAACAGGTGTTCATGAGTTCTCTTCGGGTACTTGCGTTATATGTTTTCTTTACCTACCTTGACTTCTCTTTTGCAGAGATTAGCGGGTGTTCGCGAGTTCTCTTCGGGTGCTCGCGTTATATGTTTTCTTTACCTGTTTTCGCGAGTTCTCTTCAAGTACTCGAGTTATATGTTTTCTTTACCTGCTTTGACTTTTGTTTTGTAGAGATTAGCAAGTGTTCACAAATTCTCTTTAGGTACTCGTGTAATATGTTTTCTTTACCTGCTTTGACTTCTCTTTTGCAGAGATTAATAAGTGTTCGCAAGTTCTCTTCAGGTACTCACTCTATATGTTTCTATTTTCCTGCTCTTGACTTCTTTTTTGCAGAGATTAGCAGGTGATCGCGAGTCATCTTCAGGTACTCACATATTGTTTATCTTTTACCCGCACTATCTTCTCTTATGCAGATATTAATAGGTGATCGCGGGTGCTCTTTAGGTACTTGCTCTTTACGTTTCTCTTTCACCCGCACTAACTTTTTTTTTGCAGAAGTTAGCAGGTGATCGCGAGCGCTCTTCAGGTACACGCATATTGTTTCTCTTTTACCTGCACTAACTTCTGTTTTGCAGAGATTAGCAGGAGATCACGAGCCCTCTTCAGAGTTTAACAGAAGACGTTCACAAGTCTTCTTCACTTCGCGGGTTCTTTTTAGGTACTCGCGAGATGCACCTCAATTTTACTTACTTTAATCCTTCTCTTTTGCAGAAGAAAAGTATTCATAGGTTCATTTTAGGATAGGCATCAGGTACTCGCACTCTCTTTTCACCCCTTTTTGCTGCCAGTTTGCAAGGGGTGGATCATGATTTTTGTGGGTAAGTGTCCTTTTTTCCACGTGATCTATAACTTGAAAAAGTGCGTGGATCATGTTTACCCAGAAATCGACGATCCTCTCCAAGGGGACTAGCTAGCAAGTCGCGTCCTGCTCCAGCTCGCCCCTGGAGGCCGCGACCTGTATTTTCAGCCCTTTCGGTGGTTGTGCGGATAGACTCCTCTAACCGCACTATCGCCCGGTGGTAGCGGATAACACCCAACGATATCCCTTTTTGGTGCGGTTTGATCAGTCTGCCAGCCCAGACCACACAGTAGGTGCAAGTTCTGCAGGGGGAGCAGAATGCTTCCCAAGTACGCCCCTGCAGGTCGCGCGGTTAGATATGCTAACCATGCTATCGCCTGACGATAGCGATTACCGCCGGGCGATAGCTCTTTTTCTATGCAGGTGCGGTCTGCTTATTTCAGTCCACCAAGGAGGGCGGCCTCCCTCTTCAGACCGCCCATAATGGCGGCCTCCCTCTTCAGACCGCCCAACAGTAGGGTAATCCTCCCTTCAAACAAATATGACCAGGACAACATGTATGGTCACTGGAAGAATGAATACTCTTCCTGTAAGAATACAAGTGTATCTTATAATGGAAGGAAAAAGGGCATGAGATTGAGTGCACTGAAGGCTCCCCATGAGGAAATCCAAATGACTCAATATGGACCATTTGTGTTCGGTGCTCCAGCCCCCACTCTTTAGGAAGAGGCAGTGACCGATTCTCAAATTCCTTCAGCAAAAACCTTGACTAAGGGTAAGTCAGTTTGTAAGCCTCACTTGGATGTCTCTGATGCCATCAACAGTTTGTCTGCTTCATAGAAGACTTCAGTTGGTGAAACTCAGAGCAAGCCAAGTACATATACTGGCAAACTCACCTTCAATCAAATTCTTACAAAAAGAAACAGGATGACGGCTGCTCTCCCATCTGAACAGATAACTAGTGATAGCTTGCACACTCCAAAAGCTATTCAGAAGAGGAGATACAACATCCATGAGTGTTGGTGCTGTGACAAAGTGGGTCACTTTGTCATAGAATGCTGGCACAACCTAAGTGTGCCAAGGGCAACGGTGAGTCTTCCTGTCAGGGCTGCTGCAGGTAGACATGTTTCAGGCTTACATGAATCAAGGACCCAATCCCTTTTGGGTTCCTAAGGTAAACTAATCTGTGTTTGCAGGATAGTCCAAGTACCCATATAATACCGATATGGTACTTGGACATTGGTTGTTCCAGACATATGACTGGAACAAAGAGCCATCTTAAGGATTAAACTCCAATGAGGAATGGACCTAAGTTGATCTTTGGAGGTTCAAACAGAGTGGTTACGAAGGGCTATGGTATGATCACTAATGACATAGCCTCTATCACATGTATCTTATGTACAACACAATCTGATTAGCATAAGCCAACTATGTAATATTGGCTATGTTATTGTCTTCCACAAGGATGAGTGTCTGATCAAAAAGTCAAGTGATCATGATGTCATTTTGACAGACACTAGAAGTGAAAATATTTATTATTTAAACTTCTTATGTTTAAGTACAGATTCAACAGTATGTTTGATAGCAAATGAGAGTCTCTTATTGTGTGCAATGACACAAGAGGCTTGTTCATTTGAACTACAAGACAATTAACAAACTCTTCAGTGAAGGGCTAGTCAGAAATGAACCCAATCTGAAATGCATCAAAGAGGACATTTGCTCTGCATGCCAAAAAAGCAAGCAAACAAAAACATCCTTTAAGAGCATTGGGGTCAAGGATTCTGAGAGGTGTCTGTACCTCTTGCATATGGACTTGTTTGGTCTTATGCCAGTTCATAGTTTAAGTAGGAAAGTCTACACACTTGTGATAGTTGATGACTATTCTAGATTTACTTAGATTTTCTTTCTTAAGAAAAAACCTGAAACCCTTGACATCCTTATGACTTTTGTTAGGTAAGTTCAGAATGAAAAAGGACAACTTTGCGGTCAAAATCAGAAGTGATCATGGTACTGAATTTCAGTCTGAAGGCATGACAGTTCTGTGGAGAGCAAAATATTCTTCAGTAGTTTTCTTCTCCAAAAACGCCTTAGTAAAATGGGATTGCTGAGAGGAAGAACAAGACTCTCATAGAGGCTGACAGGACACTACTCAGTGACAGTTCTCTCACAGAGTACTTTTGGGCCGAGGCAGTAAATACTGTCTGTCATGTCCTGAATAGAGCTTCTATCAACAAGTGTTACTAGAAGACTCCCTATGATATTATGAAAGCAAAAATCAAATCTTGCCTATCTCAGGATTTTTGAAAGCAAATGCTTTGTGCTGAATAATGGAAAGTTTTACTTGACTAAGTTTGCTGTTAAATCCTATGAGGGAATTTTTGTTGGGTACAAAAACCACAACAAAGCCTATAGAGTTTACAATTTGAAGAATCAAGTTGTAGAAGAATCTGTGAATGTAGTAGTTCATGAATCATTTATGATTAACAGTGAGCTGCCAAGCTCCTCTAGATCTGCAGGTATAGAATTAAAGATGGATAAACTGACCATCAAAGACACTCCTACTTCTCAAGAGGAAGATGATGATGTGCTCATCCCAGAAGAAGTTCCAAATACGCAACACATGGGTTAAGACCAACAAGATCCAGCTAGTGAAGTTCATGATGCTGAAGACAGAATGCCTGCAGCTGTCAGACATTTGAGGGATCATCTCAGAGATTAAATCATAGGTGATGCAAGACAAGGTGTTACAATAAGGAGCAGAAGCCTCAACATTGCTATGTATTCAAGCTTCCTGTCTCAGGTTAAACTAAAAGAGTTTTGAAGATGCCAACATAGACCTATTTTGGATTGTGGCAATGAAAAAGGAACTGAAACAGTTCAAGAGATGCAATGTCTGGAAGCTGGTTTCCAGACCACATGTACATAACATCATTGAGACCAAGTGGATTTATAAGAATAAACTTGATGAGAATGCGGTTATCATCAAAAACAAGACTAGACTCGTTGCCAAAGAATACAGACAAGAGTAAGGTATTAACTTTGGTCAAACCTTTGCACCAATTATTAGACTGAAGGCAATAAAATTATTTCATGCATATGCTGCACATAAAGAGTTTAAGGTCTACCAAATGGATGCTATGTCAGATTTTCTAAATGACAACCTAAAAGAGGAGGTCAATGTTGAGCAACCCTCAAGTTTATTAATCATAACTTTCCTGATTATGTATTTCAGCTTAGAAAAGATTTGTATGAGTTGAAGCAAGCCCCTAGGGCATGGTATGAAAGCCTGTCTAGCTTTCTCACTGAGAACAAATTCTCAAGGGGAAATATAGACAAGAACTTATTGCTTAGGGAAGTCAAGAGTAAGATCATTATAGTCCAAATTTATGTAGATGCCATAATTTTTGGTTCTACTGATGGTGGCCTCTGCAAGAATTTTGCTAAACTTATGCAAGGACAGTTTGAGATGAACAGTATGAGTGAACTCAAATAATTCTTGGGCCTCTAAGTTAGACAGTCAGAGGATGGTCTATCCATCTCGCAGTTTTAGTTCACCAAGGAGCTAATCAAGAAGTTTGGAGTAGACTGCCTCCATAATAAAAATTCCTACGGGGTCAAGTGTGTCAATAGACAATGATGAAACTGAGAAACCTGTTGATGAAACCTTGTATAGAAGCATAATTGGCTCGCTCCTCTATTTGACTGCAAGTAGGCTAAATATCATGTATGGTACATGTATTTTTGCTAGATACGAGGCTAGCCCTAAGGGCTCTCATTCTCTGCAGCAAAAATTTTTTTGAGATATCTCAAGGGCACACCTGATCTTGGCCAATGATACCCTAAGAATAATGATTTTGAACTAATTAGGTAATCAGATGCAGATTTTGCAGAGTGTAGAGAAGACAGGAAAATTAGATCAGACACCTATCAATTTCTAGGGAGAACACTTATATCTTGGAGCAGTAAGAAACAAACAAGTGTTGCCATCTCAACAATTGAATCAAAGTACATCTCAGCTAGAAGTTTGTTACGACCTGTCTCGACAAAAGTCAGAGTGCGCGTTGGGACGAGTCGTGATGCCACAGGCATGAGCGGGAAGAAATCCATGCCTGCTAAGGCGGATGCAGAGAATGCTGAAAATAGTTTTGAAATAATTATTTTTAAGTAAACACGATTTGATCTTTGTTATGTTGTAGAAGCTTTTAAGGTTTAAAACAGTGGGGGTTTTTAAATGCACATGCAATTTTTGTAAAATTCATGTTTTATAGACTACTACTATAGTTTTCATGCAATTATGATTCAACAGAGAGTGCATATGCATTAACACCAAATTATAGTATATAGTATTTAATAGCCTAACAGTTGTTCATGATTTTAGAGAAAATGTCTGATTGTAATCATTATATAAAAGAAATATTTGACAGTAAAAGGAATGTAAACATAGAACTTGGAACTTGATGCTGACCTGACTCGAGTACCTGGCGGCGCTGCACGAACGCTAAGGCAATTCCAAAATAGATAGGAAAAGTCTCAGAATATTAAAATAAACAGGAGCACAGTAAAAGTACAAATTAGTAAGTGAAACAAAAAAGTATGATTGTAACAGTTCTCATGAAGCAAACTATTCGAGACAAGAAAACAAAAGAGGTAAACAGAACAAGTTAGTTTATTAGGCTACTCCGGAGTATAACATATAGACAGATCCAAAAACTTCATTAGCTGCAATCGGTGGAAGGTGAAAGTGTTTTATTTGATGCATGTGATTCTAAAGTAAGTCTCAATGCAACTCTTATCAAAACAGTTGTGCTTGCTATGGTCATTTATTGATTTCCGTTGACAGTCAAACGAAAACTCGATTCAAGACGTCACATCAATTTAGCACTGACACTAATGATTTTAAAGATTCAAGATTTAAAAGATTCATAACATACCAAGACCTGAGACAGATTTGGCGATTCAAACTGTACAAGATTAGAGTTCATAAATGGGTCAAGAGAGGAATTGAGTTACGGAACAACATTCGCTCAATTCTTAGAACAGACCTAAGAAACCAGACAGACATCAGAAACCAGACAAACATCAGAAACCGGATTCGATGACCCAGAAGGAATCAAACAGTGAGGTTTGAATCTTGCGGGTTCGAGGGGTTAATGTTTCAGTAACTGGAAGATTTTTCGAGTAAATCGCAGAGGTAAGTTGAAATATATCAGATCAAAGATATCAAGTACATTTCTAGGTTAAATCATACTTGGAATCAAGTATTTTCCACGTAAAAAGTACGTTACGAGCATGATACATCAAAACATCAATCATATACTTGCTAATCAGAATTCATTAAAGTTATTATCGTGGCAATGTTGTTTGTGATTAACGCTCTGCTATTGTTCAAATTATTTCTCAAAAGTGACAGGATACATCAATATACATATTCCATTAACCATCGTTCACTAACTTGTCTCACAATTATCCAAATATCATCATTTACACTCATGACTCGCGTTATTCCTATCACGGGAACCTCAAACGGATAATAAGTCTATTTAGGGATTTGAGGTCCAAATTATTTGACGAAACAAGAAATCAAGGACGAATTCAAACAAATCCAAGATCAGACAAGGTAAATAAGTTCAATGTTTGCAAGAGAGAATGCTTTCTACTTGCATGAAGGAAGCTGAAATTGGCGACGGCGGGCAAGCGGCGTAAATAAGATTTAGAAACCCTAATTGGACTTGTTTAAGAACAACACAAGAGACAACAAAATTCACTACGCCAACACAAGCAATTTATTATCAAATAACCTAAACATGAGAGGGGTCAGAGAATATACCTCCCTCAAGAGTGAGGGGAGAAGAGACGCCACGCGGAGGCGAAGACTTGACGGCGCTCGACTAGGGGAAACCCTAAATCGGAGAGGGGCTTCTTTCACGAGCCAACCATGAATGCGACGAACGATGCCGGAGAACACAACTATAAAGAGAAATAAACGATTATTATAGGGCAAAAATCTGAGTCATGAATTATACGCAAATTGGAGCATGTAAATTCTAAAATAAATTCAAGGAAGGAAGAAAACGAGGGGGGGAGAGGAAATTATTACCCAAAGAGACCGAGATCGGACTCAAAAATCCATGGAGAGGCAGATCCAAGCAAATCCTAGACGTTCCTCGCCGCAAATCTCGGACAAAAAAGAGATGAAGCTGCTGTCAGAGGAAGAGGAGGCGAGATCTGAAGTTGCCGGCCCTAGCAGAGGGGGAGGAGAGGCCACAAGTGGCTGCCGGCTGAAAGAGAAGGGGGTTGCTGCTGAAATCAGCCTCTAAAACGGAGAAGAGGTGGTCGTCGACCATGGAGATGAGCAGGAGAAGTTGTCGTCCATGACATGAGAGGCAAGAGGCGGAGTGGTCGGCGTCGAGCAGGGAGGCGGAATCGGGGGTCGGCGCAGGACGAGGAGGCGGAATCGGGAGCGGGTTGCGGCTTCTGCGGTTCTGTGGGAAGGGGAAGCGCGGTATGAGTCGGGATCAGGAAGACCTAGAGAGAGAGAATTATATCAGTGGGGGGGGGAGGGGCTAGTTCTCGAGTTAAGTAGGAAATGAGGGTTAGGGTTTATTAGCTATTATATTATTATTAATATTATACTAAAAAAAATCGGGCTGTTACAAAGTTGCTGTGCACAGCTACTTTGGATCTAACATTAACTTCAAAACTACAATCTCCAGTTAAGTAGAACTCTAATGTTTTTTGATTATTCTAGTGCAATCTCTATTGGTAGGAATCATGTGTCTCATAGCAGGACTAAGAACATAAAGATTAGATATCACTTCATTAGAGAGCATGTGGAAAGAGAGGACATCAGTCTAGAGTTTGTCTCCACAGACAGAAAAGTGACTGATATTTTCACTAAGCCACTAGATGAAGTCAAGTTCAACACCTTCAAATTTTAGTTGGACATGTTGAACTTAGTATAACTTCATTGTGTATTCATGCATGTGTTGTAGGCAGAATTGACCCTTGCAGGTTATCAAGGAAGATATGAAATAAGTGTCCAGACGTCGAGTGCGCTGAGACAATATTAGACATCGAGTGCGCTGAGATTAAGTGTCCAAGCGTTGAGTGCGCTGAGACAACTTCAGGCGTCGAGACCACTCAATGATCTTACTCTGGCAGTTCTGATTACAACTATCTTCCGGGATTGATCTCAACCGTTGATCAACTCGTGTCAAACACGACAGACACACGCCTCTCCACATTCTCAAATCGGGGTAAGAATAAATAGAAGTGTGTGTGCTTAAAATAAAATACACTATTGCTAGCCCTTTTCGACTTTCTGCCTCACTGCAACGAATGCTCATGCAAAACTCCAAAAATTCAAAGGCTCCATGGCGCCAAAAGGAATGGATTTCCTTTTCGAGGGTTCTGAGTTAATGAGAAATGGATTCAAGGTTGCTCCAGAGGAAGTACAACTGGTTCTCCACTTACTTTAGGTCGCTGACCTAGAATTCGTCATGTCCGAGCCAAGCTCGATATGGAAGCTAGAAGTTCTCGAACTATATTCGAATGCCACAGTTGACTCATCCTCCAACAAAATCAATTCATCGATCAGTGGACACAAGATCAAGATCACTCCCAGAAGACTGAGCAAAGCCCTGAATCTGCCCAAGTTCAGGCCGTCTGATGAATAAGAACTATATCAGGATGATGTGAAATCCGCCCTCAAGTGGGGTGGGCTTTCAAAGTATACCACCGGGTCTGTTCTGAGAAAAGAGATGAATTTAAAAGGAAAGTTTCTGGCAGATGTCGTTGGCAAAGCTCTGATCTGCAAGACAGGGTCCCATGACAAGATCTCTAGAAAAATGTTTGAACTAATGACAAGGATAATTCTATCCAAGAGAACTGGCTGGGGAAAGGTACTGTTTCACAGGGTTGTGGAATGTGTTCCAGAGCCAAACCCGGGTAGAATTCTGTCCCTGTACTTGTATGTTACTATTCCAGGGTACTTGTATGTTACTGTTCCAGGGATCCTCAATGTGAGGCTAGGAACAAAGATCCATCATATGAGAAGGATGGGCTCTAAAATGTTTGACAGATGGGACATAGTGTTGCTTCCACACCAACAAACAACTGTCAAGAAGAAAAAGAAGGAAGTTATCATCACTGAGGAAAACACTAGAAACAGCTCTTCTCAGAGCAGAGAGGAAGAGCCTCATGATACTTAGCTGTCTATCTCTCTTGAAGAAACCAAAAGAGATATAAGTGCTCAGGTTTCTATGTCCTCAGAACCTGCAACAAGGATTCCACATGGTGGCTCTCAGTCTGAAGAGACTCCGGCAGAAACAGTTGAAAGAATGACTGGAGATGCGGTGAAAAAGATCTGTGCGGACATTGAGGGTGAGACTACCCAGATGAATGCTCCTACTGAGGGGGGGCAAGTTACATCCGTACAAGAACTACTTGATACCTTCCTAGAAAATCTACAGAGAAGGATTGATTAGACTATAGATGGTCCTGAAGTGATGCTCTTCAGTCCTCAAGGTGAGGGGGAATAACTTCCAGATGCAGTGAATGAAAGTGCTATAGTGACAGTTGCTACAGAGCAACATGTTCCTATGGGGCATGCAGAGGTTGAGGAGGAGATTCCAACAGAGCTCCCTACTCATGAAACTGAAAATATTATAGACATATCTGAAGATGGTGTACCTGAGGCTGATGTGGCAAAGACTGATGCTACTGAACCCTCATCTGAGTTCAGGATGGCTGACTCAGAATCCAGGGAAGTTGCGTGGGAGAAGGATGATGATGCCTACTTCCAAGGGGCATCTCATCAGGCTGATCCAATGCCCTCAACATTCTTGGCTCAACTGAAAGGTCTGCTAGATGATCAGAGGAGACAACTAAAATATTATGTTGATGATTCCATCAAAGAGCTGAGAAAGGATCTATCTACGGAGATTAAGTCCATCAGACTTGAAGTAAACCTGCTAAAGGCCAACATAGTTTCATTCTTCATGAGAGCTGCCCCTGCTGTAACCTATACTGAAAGCAAGCTTGAGGAAATCTGGAAGAAGCAGATTGATATCATGGAAAATCAGAACATCACAACTAGCAATATGAAAATGGTCCATAATATGTAGAAGACACTGATGGAAGCACATAAGACAACTCTGGAGAGAAGGATAGATGCATGAACTCAGTATCTGGATGATCACATGCTGGAGGTTAAAAATCATATTACCAAATGAGTAAATTTTCTGAATGAAAGAATCTTCACAGTTAAGAACTCCCTGACTGCTATTGTATCTGAAGAAGTCATAAAAGGAGACAAGGCAATGATCAAAACAAACATTGAGAATGCTGTTTGGGTCACCAATGTAATTAGGGGATCATGAGGACTTGAACAATATTCATATGATAATGTGGTTCCTGCTCTTCTTCCAGAAGAACAGACTGATGGTGATCAATATGATAATCAGTATAATGATCAATATGATGATCAATATGGTGCTCAGTGGGCTGAACCCTCTACTGCTGCTGATACTCCTACCTTCAGTCCCACTGCAGAACAAATTTCAAGAGCCAAAGACAAGTCTATTGCTGAAGAGGAGGAAAAGGTCAGGCTCAGCAAAAAGAGGTAAAGAGAAGAGATGAAAAACATGTCAGACTTTGAAAAATTGAGTCCTCAATCAAGTACTATCATTTTGTCCGTCTGAGATCAAATAAAAGAAAATAAGACTGATAGCGGAAAGCTGTATAACTCCCCGAAATGGGCTAATCTTGAAAGAAATGAAGAGGCTAGGAGAAAATTCAGAAGAGACAAGAAGACAGGTGCAGTGCCACCAGTTGCTCTGGAGCCAAGCAAATACCCCCAGATGACAAAAGGCGCCGTATGCCTTTAGTGCACCAATTAAAGCTAAAGTTACTTGACAGTAACCAAATTTCGCTTGCCCATACTGTGAAAAGAGCCGTTAGACGGCGGGACAAAAAGTGGACTCTACAGAGAAATTAAAAAGAGTTTTTTCTCTCTGTGTAGTCATCTTCTCGACAAGCAAGAAAATCCTAGAGATGGCGATTTACAAAAGGTCAGAAAAAGACAGTAAGCTGGCTGTTTAAAGATCACAAAGAACTGCAAAAATCCCAAAATCTTCAACAACAAGAATACAAAACTCATTTTTCTATGTAAGAAGAAGAAGCAGAGCAAACTCTAGTTGCTGTTCATCTTCAAGCTCACTGCACTCAACTCTGCTACATCAATGACTTGAAGAAATAGTGCTCTGCAGTTGTCTTCTCAGTACAAGTAGAAACATCCTGAAGAACAACTATTTTGGTGTTGTGAAGAAGTTAGAGCTGATTTACTCAGTTCAGAAAGAAGGCTCAGAGAACCATTTTTCTGGAGTCAATCAACATCAAACATTTCCTCTTTTTGTAGGATCATCAGTGATCTGAATTATAAGCCTAAACTATAAAGGCTGAGGTGTAGGATCCTGTTGAGGATCTGAGGTAGGGCTTGTGTGCCCGAGGTAGGATCTTGGTTAAGATCTGAGGTAGGAGATTTATTATCTCTAAGTGTAGGGCTATTCTCTTAGCCTGAGTTGTAGGGCTTCTTGATAAGCCTGAGGTAGGTGATCTGGAGGGCCGCTGAGCTGTAGGAGTAATAATTACTCTGAGTGTGTAGGGCTGTGGTCTGAGGTAGGGCTTGGAGGAAGCCTGAGAGATCCTGAGAGATTTGTGTTGTAAGATCTTTGAGCCGAGTTTGGACAAGATTGCCTTGTCTAACACACTGTTAGAAAGGTGTGAGGAAGAACAAATGTGCCCATACCTTGGAGAACCACTATAAATATCTGTGTGCTATCTCTGATTGTGTAGTTAAAACTAAAGCAACTAAGAAAAATAAGAAAGGGACCATCAATCTATTCACCCCCCTCTAGGTGATTTAGTCTGCTACTCTAAATAACTTTCTTTAAGATCCGTGGTTAGGCAGTTTGAAGAGGCCCTCTTGGCCTTGAGCTTATTTCGCAACCCTCTTTGGGCGACCTCGGCGACCTCAGCAATCAGACTGCGTGGTTTGGCCTGTCGGTCTCAGTCAGGTCGTATTGTGAGCCAGTGGAGAGCACCTCGGCGACCTCAACGGCCCTTGCCGCTACCGCCCGGCGGTAGCGGTTACCGCCCGGCGGTAGCGGTTACCGCCCGGCGGTAGCGGTTACCGCCCGGCGGTAGCGGTTACCGCCCGGCGGTAGCGGTTACCGCCCGGCGGTAGCGGTTACCGCCCGGCGGTAGCGGTTACCGCCCGGCGATAACGCGGATCGGAAGTTACCTCCGTGACGACCCAGGCCCGGCTCCACTCGGGACCACGTCTACCGAGGGAGACCCAGCGGGACCCAGCTGGCGTCGTCCTGGCTGCAGCCCAAGCACCCCAACCCCTCTCCGGCCCACCGACGGGTTGTTGGTGGCCACAGTCTCCCTTTGATGAGGCAAACTCGATAGTCAAGCCCGCATCACTGGGACTTCCCAGGAGGTCACCCATCCCAGTACTACTCTAGGCCGAGCACGTTTAACTATGAAGTTTTTCCACTTCTCACTCCTTTAAAAAAATTTCGACCTCGAAATTAAGCATGCACTCAATCCAAAAGCATACCTGAAATAAAAAGTTCTGGGAAGTCCTCCCGCATTGCCTGTTCACGCTCCCAAAAGAACTCGTCTCGCCCGCAGTTGTTCCAACGCACTTTCACGAGCTTAACTTCTTTGTTCCGCAACTGCCAAACTTCTGAATCCTCTATGCCGACACGACGGACTTTCGTCCTCAACTCCTCTTCGACCGGCATCGCTGCCGACTCGACCACAACGCTCGTCTTCAACAAGGCTTTCCTCAAAACTGAGACATGGAAGACATCGTGTAATCCACTCAGCTCTGCAGACAACACTAACTAGTAAACAGCTTCTCCATTGTGCTCTGTAACTTCGAACGGCCCCAAAAACCTCGGACTCAACTTATTGAGTCGCCGAATCTGCGAAACGCCTTGAACGGCTTAATCTTTAGGTATACTCAATCGCCTACCGCGAACTCCACGTTCCTGTGGCGAGCGTTGAAATACTTTGCTTGCCGATCCTGAGCAACCTTCATACGCTCCTGAATTGTTCGCACCAACTCACAAGCATCAGTCACCGCCTCGTTTCCCAAAAGTTTGGTGTCTCCCGCCTCTGTCCATGACATCGGCATTCGACACCGCCTTCCATACAAAGCTTCGTATGACGCCATCTTTATACTCGTTTGGAAACTGTTGTTATAGGCGAACTCCACCATGAAGAGGTGTTCTTCCCACTTCTTACCAAAGTCAAGGGTACATTCTCAGCATATCCTCCATTGTACGGTTCGTCATTTCCGTTTGTCCATCAGTTTGAGGATGGAACGCCGTACTAAACTTGAGTCTTGTACCTAGACTCTTCTGTACCAATCTCCAATCTTTGGACGTGAACCGTCCATCACGATCACTTATAATACTCTTAGGAATCCCATGCAACCACACAATGTTTCGAACATAAAGTTCTACCAGCTTTTCCACGCTGTCATCTTTCCGATTTGGGATAAAATGAGTCACTTTGGTCAAGCGATCCACGATCACCCAAATCACATTATTTCCCTGCTGCGATCGGGGTAAGCCATGCACAAACTCCATGGAGATGTCATTAAATTTCACTCGGGGATAGGAAGGTGCTTCAGGAATCCGCCCGGCTTCTGAAACTCGACCTTCACTAAGACACACGTTTGACACCGACTCACGTACAAAGCAATATCCCGCTTCAAAGCAGGCCACCAAAAGGATTTCTTCATATCCAAGTACATCTCTGTACTGCCCGAATCAATGAAGTACTTCGTGAAATGAGCCTCAAACATTAACTCCTCATAGAGCTTGCCGAATTGCGGTACACATATCCTTCCATCCTTCCTTAAGATCCCAACAATCATCTCCCAGACACTACTCTCTCCTTTTTGAGCTTCTACCACAGATGACTGAAACTCTGCATCCACACTGGTCGCTTCCCGAATACGATCAGACAAATCATTCTGCAACTCTATCCAATTCAATCCAGCCATGCTAGACTCGCCTCTCGCTATACAAACGATGCCGAGGGACTCAAAGTCTCGCACCAACTGCTCATCATGAGCTTCAATCCAATTCCCTTGTTCAGAAAATTTCTACTAAAGGCATTCGCCATCACCTTGGCTTTGCCTGGCGTATATTGAATTGCCACGTCATAGTTCCCAAGGAACTCGACCCATCTGCGCTGCCACGTGTTCAAATTTTTTTGATCTAGGAGATACTTCAAGCTTTTGTGGTTTGTGAAGATCTCCACCTTCGCACCATACACATAGTGTCGCCACAACTTCAACGCAAAAATTACCGCCGCCAATTACAAGTCATGAAAGGGGTAATTCCTCTCATGAGATTTCAACTGTCTAGACCCAAAGGCTATCGCCTTGCCATGTTGCGCTAACACGCAACCCAAATCGCAACATAATGCGTCACTGAAAATTTGAAATCCTTCAGTCCCTTTCAGAAGACTTAGGATTGGAGCTGTTATCAACCTTTCCTTCAAGATGTCAAACGCTTGATTGCACTGCAGAGTCCACACGAACTTCTGGTTCTTACGAGTCAGAGAAGTGAGGGGCAGAGTTATCCGCGAAAAGTTTTCCACAAATCTTCTATAATACCCAACTTGTCCAAGAAAACTCCCGACTTCCGCCACGGTGCTCAGAACTGGCCATTCTCTGATGGTCTCAACTTTTGCTGGATCCACCGGTACCCCATCACCACTAATTACATGACCCAAAAATGCCACATTATCTAACCAGAACTCACATTTCGAGAACTTTGCATACAACTGGTTCTCTCTCAAAGTATGCAATACCACTCAGTTGAGCCTCATGCTCTGCCTCTGTTTTGGAGTAAACCAAAATATCGTCAATGAAGACCACCACAAATGAGTCTAAATACTTACGAAACACTCGGTTTATCAAATCCATGAATAATGATGGTGCGTTCGTCAACCCGAACGACATCATCGAGAACTCGAAGTGACATACCTCATACCAAATGCTGTCTTGAGTATGTCCTCATCTCGAATCCGCAACTGGTAGTAGCATGGATTCAAGTACAATTTAGAGTACACCATTGACCCCACCAATTGGTCCAACCGGTCATCTATCCGTGGGATCAGATACTTATTTTTAACGGTCAGTTTATTCAACTTCCGGTAGTCTATGCACAGCCGCATACTACCATCTTTCTTCTTAACAAACATTGGCGCGCTCCAAGGAGATGAGCTGGGTCTGATGTACCCCTGCTCCAACAGTTCCTGCAACTGTACCTTGAGCTCGGCTAACTCCTTCGGTGCCATCCTAAAAGGAGGACGTGACACCGACCTAGCTTCTGGTACTAACTCTATCGAGAAATCGATCTCCCGTCGAGGAGGTGCTCCCGGTAACTCCTCGGAAACACATCCTCGAATTCTGCCACTACCGGCACTTCTCCAATTGACATTTTGGAAAGTTGAACTTCTAGCAATGCTACGAAAGCTACTCCTCCCTGGTTAACTGCCCGCACCAACTGCATGACTGAAATCAGGGAACAGGCCACTCCACTAAGGCCCTCAAATTTAACTTCTTCCCTTCCTTCACTTCTCAGGGTCACCACATTAGATAGGCAGTCAATACTGGCACGTTGCTCTGCAAGCCAATCTATCCCCAAGATCACATCGAACTCGGCTAACGGTAGAACCGCTGCGACCAACATGAAGTTAACTCCGTCTAGACTCCAATCAATGCGCCCTCTCGTCCTGGTAGTTGTGAAAGACCCATTGAGCATGCGCACCCTAAGCTCTGCGTCCGTCACAAAGGGCTTGATTATAATTCTCCGGATAAAGCTTTCCGCAAGAAAGAGTGCGACGCTTTCGTATCAAACAATACCCTAGCGGGGTAACCAAAAACTAGCACAAAGCCTACAACACCGACGACATAAATAAAAGATCTCGAAAGTCTAAAGCAAAAAAATGAACTTAAACTTTCCCATACCTGTCACCATATCGGGTTGGCGGATCGCTTCCTGCTGCCCAAGGTTGTACGCCCTTGGCTGCACTGGTTGGAAACGAGAAGCGCTCGACTCCACCATTTTTACTTTCTCCGCCGCGCTAGGACCAGAACGCACAGACTGCTCTTGCCTTGGCTCCTGCTCAGTGCCACCTTCAGTACAGAAATGAGTTATGTGGCCCGGCTTGCCACACTTGTAGCACGACTTGCCACACTTGTAGCACGATGGTGGTCCCTTGAAGCGAGATCCCCCCGACGTCGTACTTCTCTTCTCCCAAGTCTTCTAGGGTTGAGCTTCTTTTTCCACTTACTTCTTTCAGATTTTCCTTGCGATTGAGAAAACTTTCCTTCTCCCTGCTTGGCTGCAAAACCCTTCTGATGTTGGGTTCGCTTCATATCGCTCTCCAACGTCCTAGCGGCCTCGATCAACTCGTTGAAGCCGCTTTCTTCATAGCTATGAGGGGTTGTCTCAGATTCTCCCTCAATCCATGATAGAAGAGGTTGTCCCTCTCCCATCGTCCACCATGGTCGTCCCAGCATAACGACCTAAACGAGTAAACTCCTGGACGTACTTATCCATTGTCTTGTCCCGCTGCACCAAGTGCAGAAACTGTCTCTGAAGGGCTAACCTCGTCGACGCGGGAATATACTTCTTCAAGAAAGCGTTCCCGAATTCTTCTACGGGGTGCGTCCAGGAAACTGGCGGCCGTTATGGCTCACCCACCACAACTTAGCGTCATCTTCCAGTATGAAGGTCGCAAACTCGGACTGCTTCTCCGCTGGCGTCTCTGCCGCCCTTAGCAATTCTTGAATTCTCGCCCCCCAGTCATCTACATCAGTCGGCGTGTCGACTCCCTTAAACGTTGGAGGATGAAAGCTTAAGAAATACTTCATCTGTCGGTCTCCCTTCCCGACAACCACTTTTTCCGCCAATGGTTCTGCCTACCTGGCTCCTCCGCCCTGTGTGGCCGGTGTCGCATTCAGGGTAACAAGAGTCGTTTCCTGCGCTACAAGGGTCACAACTTGCGCTGCCGCTGCAGCTTGGGCTGCTACCATTGCCTCTGCTAGCATACGACAAAAGTCGGCTGAGGTTACACCCATGCCCATTGGACCCGGAGCAGTATCACTGCTCGCCGAAGGCTCCTCTTGCGGCCTCGACGTCTCTGCATCGTCGCTTGTACCCTTAGCAAAAGCAAGGTAAAACAAGAATCAGTTTCTACTCGCAAAACTTAGACACAAGGACACTCACGGTCCCGCGATTCTCTTATGTGGATAACTTCTTAACGTAAGCCGATTAGGACATTCGACCACGAATCCTTATCTTGGACACCAACCTGGCTCTGATGCTAAATTGTAACACCTCCCCTGTAATGACCATATAATATGAGTCCGGCCGGGGTCCCACAACATACAGACGCCACAGCTTAAGCATTATAAGATGGTATAAACTACCCAACTCAAAACTCAGACTACATACAACAGACACAAAAGAACAAGTCTAGAAGTTCTCCACTAGTATACGAGTATCAATACGGCCTTAAGGCCTTACCACAATTAATAGTCCAAAACTCAAACAATAACATCAAAAATCAACGTGCATGGGCACTCCTAGGCTACCACGACATACAAGCCGGAAACATAGTGCATTAAGTATCACATTCCACAAAACAGAGCTATTACACAACATGAAACACTTCATGAGGCTTATGCTTTTTTGGCCGGTGAGCTTGCTCCTGCTTGCGATCCTTGCCGTATAAAAATTGGTTGTAACGTGGGTCAACAAATGCTGACCTCAACTGTGTAACCAACACATCTCCTCCCGGCCGTCCCTAGCGGACCCCGGGGCACTCCATCACCCTGCAGGTTAGCACTTCGTATGCAAATATACATGTACATTGAAAGTAGTAAAACAGGTTTGGATATCCCATACAACAAACATGTTTCTATGTTGAACATATAATAAAAGAGGCATAAAATGCAACATGTATGCAATCTTGCAGCGTATGCTTCTAACACATCATCAATCAGGTACTTTCAATTTCCCCATCGGTGTTCAAGCCGCAAACACAAGGGTACTTACAATTTCCCCCAAACTGCATACAAGCCGCCATACGGAACTCTTGCCTAGGCCCTACCCGCTCGTGGGTCTCAAAACCCAGGCTTGCCTGCAAGCTCTGACTTCTCACGTCAGGATTCCGTCTCACACACAAACCGATTCTAAGAACCCTTGCTGGACCCACCCGCTCGCGGGCTTCATCGCCCGGGCTTGTCCTAAGCTTGACGTTCTTGTCAGTTTCACAAAAGAGGACTTGTCTCGCCGGGACACTCTCCCCACATGACTTGCATGTCACGGGCTAGGCAGCCGACCACAGAGACAAACCACGCCTTAGCACATCACAATCCCAAGCCTTTCCCACCCTAATCCACCATTCGTACCGTATCGTCCCCGCGCCCCAGCGTGCACTCTAATTTCCACCCGGCCCGATTCTGGTTACTCGTACTCACACGAAAGAGGGGGAAAACAACATCATAAACGACGTCTTGCCGCTAATGGATTTCTAACCAAATCCTTAAGACTCGCTATGCAACATCACCGAGTCAGACTAACGGTCGCGACTACGGCTTCACCCACAATGCCTAATCCACTAACGGAGCGGATTTCTAGTGCAATATCATGCCAGAGACAGACACAATCGTTCCGATGACTCCTCTTGAACCATGACAACCCGGATCCCTCTAATTTGAGAGATCCCGTTACTAAAATGCTTGAAAGAAAGCAAGAAAAGAATGGATGTCATGCACGCATCCTAAAGACTGAGAGTAGAAGTGTCGTTACCTTACGACTCCTCTTTCTTGTCATGAAACCTTGCTTTGCACGGATGAGAACGTGCGCCTCCAAGTCCTCTCCACGGGTCTGGACTCGGATCAACGATCGGGGCTCCGAAGCTCCGTCAATGGCGGAAGAAAGCTCTCTATTCCTCCTCCCACTCTCTCTTCCAAAACCCTAAGTCAACTCCAAAAAGAGAAGAAATGAGGGAGAAATCCCGCTCAGCCCTATATAAGCACTCTGGAGGGAGAGTCTTGGGCCTTAGGATCAAATACTAAGTGAAATCGGATGGCTAAAAAGCCAAACAACGCAACCGCTTCCGCGCGCTATCGCCGAGCGGTAACTACCTACCGCCGGGCGGTAGCCTCCCGAGAACTCGGCCAAGAAAATAAGGCCGCACTAATGCCAACGGTAACACTAACGCTGCGTGGTAGCTCACTCAACGCCTACCACTTAACGCCATCCTCTCAACGCACTCAACGCCAAGCTACCGCCGAGCGGTAGCTAGCTAACGCCGTGCGCTAGCACTCAACGCCCTTAACGCCTGACCCCTCAGTGCTCTCAACGCCTGGCCACTCAACGCTTAGCTACCGCTGAGCGATAACTACTATCGCCGGACGATAGCTTCCAGAGGCTCCATTCTGAAAAACTGGGGTATTACAACCTCCTCCGGCTTAAGTGCGGCCTGTCAGTTAACCTTGGCGGCCTGGGCTTTGGCACCTCTAGAGTAGACCGCGGGCAACAATGACTGACCTCAACAAGTTAACCGGCTACCGCCTGGAGGTAGCGGTTACCACCCGACGGTAGTGCAACTTTCCTCAGTGCGGCCTGGATAGTGGCCTGAGCGGCCTGTGCGGATTGGCGACATGAGACAGCGACCTGGTGACTTGGACAGCGGCTTGAGCGGCCTGTGCGGCCTGGCTGTGCTCTACTCTACCTGCTAGCTCTTCTAGACTTGTTTACTTCATTCTCCATGCACTCAAACTTAATATGAGCTGTAATACATGTTTATAATCTAGGGAAAGCTCGCCGTAAGAGAGACATTTGCCGCGGCGGGCGAAGTCTGGTTTCGTCGTATGCTAGCGATCATCTCTTCTTCTCCTCTCTTTTCTCTTCACTTGCGACTCAAAGTAATCGGCTGCTCATCAGTCATCCCTTATTGTTCGGACGTTGTGGCAGTATGACACTTTTGACATCAACACTATTAACATTCGTTTTCCGGGACAAACAACCAGGCGGAGTATGAGCCGTAATCCCCGGCCTCCGTCTTGCTCGCGAGTTGGGAATCCAAGATCTTCAGGCCCGTTCGGATTTTTTGGTGGGAGTCTCGCAGATCCGAGGAGAGTTTGAGGTTCGGGAGCCGATGTTGCAGCGCTACTTGGTAAAGGTGAAGGAGTTGGTGAGCACCTTTCGCTCGTTCACCATTAAACATGTGCTGAGGGGGGAAAACTCGGCGGCGGATTGTTTGGCCAAGCATGGCCGCGCAGGAGCAATGACTGAATTTTTCCGTCCATGCATCGAGGAAGGGGAGCTCATGGAGATTGACCAACAATCGTCATGGATGGACCCATTTGTAGAATTCTTGACCACGGGGCGATTCCCACCCGGGGTTCAGGACAAGTGGCGGTTCAGCTATAAGTCAGCTTATTATCTACTCTATGAAGGAAGCCTCTACCGGAAGTCTTTGTCTGGTCCCCTGGCGCGATGTGTCGCCGAGAGGGAAGTACCCTGGGCGTTGGACGAAATCCACTCGGGAGAGTGCAGAAGCCACATTCCAGAGAAAGAACTTAAGGGAAAGGGTGCTGAGACAGGGATACTTATGCCTAACTGTTCAGAGGGATGCAAGACAATTTGCCAAAAGATGCTCGAGCTGTCAGCTTCACGCACCCCTTCAGCTGCAACCCGCGCAACCGCTCTGGTCAATTACGGCTCCGTGGCGCTTCGCGATTTGGGTGATGGATCTCATTGGGCCGTTCCCTCAGGCGAGTGGGCAAAGGAGGTTCATTCTGGTGATGATCGATTACTTCTCCAAGTGGATCAATGTGGAGGCGTTGGCAAAGACTTCTCCCATGTAGTAATTTCATATCGTGGGAGATCACCTGCAGACATGGGTTGTCACTTGCAATTGTCACGGATAACGGGCCGCAGTTCGCAAGTGCGAAACTTATCGATTTCTGTAGTCAATTCGGGATCAACTTCCGTTTTGCGTTCGTTCATCACACCCGGACCAATGATCTGGTCGAGGCCGCCAACGTCATTGTCAACTTGTTGAGGAATAAAGTGGGGAATCTAAAAGGAAATTGGGTTGAGCAACTTCCCTCCGTCCTTTGGGCCCTTAAAACTACCCCGAACACTTCCACAAGAGAAACTCCATTCAAGCTGTCACACAACTCAGAAGCAATGATCCCGATAGAATTTGACATCAGGAGCCAGAGGGTGGTGGTCGCCGAAGAAGGAGAGGAAGAATGGAGGATGGAGAATGAGGAAGAGAAGTGACTCTCGTTAGATTTTGTGGAGGAACTTCGAGACCTTACTTCAATCCGCCAGTAGGAAGTCAAGCGCAGGATGAAGAGTTCCTACAAGCACAAAAGTGCCATGCATTTCTACAAAGGAGACCTGGTCCTCAAAAAAGTAGATGCTGTCGGCAGATCTACGAACGTAGGAAAACTTCAGCTGAATTGGGGAGGCCCCTACATGGTGGCAGAAGTGCTACAGTCCGGAGGGTATCAACTTCAAAATGGTGAATGAGAAATCCTTGGTAATTCATGGAACGACGACGACTTAAAACGCTTCTACCCACAGTCTTCGTTGAATTGTACTTTTCAAGCTCTTTTAATAAATTCTCTTGGTACAACGAATGCGAGTGAAATATAAAATGAATATTCTTAGAGCGGGAACAAAGAGAAAGAGATAGAAGACCTCGAGCTATGGTGTTGCCATAGTCCGGGTCCCTGCACGAGCTCCTCTCTTGCATACTGTCTTCTTGCCCCCTCGAGTGAGTTGAAGACCTTGAGCTGTGTTGTTACCGTAGTCTGGGTCCCTGCACAAGCTCCTCTCTTGCATACCGACTACTTGCCCGCTTGAGTGAATTGAAAACCTCGAGTTGTGTTGTTGTCGTAGTCCGGTCCCTGTACGAGCTTCTCTCCTACATAACGACTACTTGCCCCCTCTAGTGGGTTGAAAATCTCGAGCTGTGTTGTTGCCGTAGTCCGGGTCCCTACACGAGCTCCTCTCCTACATACCGGCTACTTGCCCACTCGAGTGAATTGAAGACCTCGTGCTGTGCTGTTGCCATAGCGAGTGCCTTACAGGTAGGCGTTCTCGCATAATCTCACTAATGCCTAAGTACATCATGCCCCATCATTTGTCGCATAAATGGGAAAAAGATACTTAGGGAAAACATATGAAGGCTGTAATCTTGGAATCATACCATTTCCTGATACTCTAAAATAGTGAACTAAAAAATAAATAAGAATACTTCAAATTATTTATGCGTTTCTGACTACGATCTCAGGTCATCCATTTAGAGTTGGAATGGGAAATATGACAAATAACAAATCAGTCACCAATATCTCAAAAATCTCATGCTCCGGAAAGTCGGGTTGATCCCCATCAGTACCTCTGATTGTATTTTTAATTAATCGTTTGCCTTTTTGTATTTTATTTGCCTTTTTGTAATTTATTTTCTAGTGACAATTCACTAATATTAGTGATTAGAGCGTACCCTTCCTTTATAGTGTGTGTAGGTGAGTCTTAGGTTGTATACTTAAAGTCTTTGTATCTCTTAGAGAGGGTTCTTAGAGGGTTCCGGTCCTCAAAAGTAACATACCTCACAAGTTTGTATCAAATTTTCAATCTTAGTGTAATCTTTCAATTCTTGTGCATACCATAGTCATCTTAGTTGCCTTGTTGGTTCCTTCCATGTATTTATGAATATAGAAAATTGAATGAAGCCAATTACAAACTTATTTAGCCAAAAAAAGAAAAAAAAAGAAAAAAGAGAGGAAATAATTACTTCATGTGCTTTATCTTTGATAAATTTTCAGGTTGACGTGACTTTACAAGATGGAAGGGAATTTGAGGGCGTTGTTGTTAGCGCTGATATCCATTCTGACATTGCTGTTGTGAAGATTAATCCTAAAACTCCAGTATCATCTGCAAAACTTGGTTCTTCAAGCAACCTTCGTCCAGGTGATTGGGTTATCGCTATGGGTTGTCCCCTGTCCCTGCAGAACACAGTTACTGCTGGCATTGTGAGGTATTAGCCACTTCTGTTTTTTTACTTGCGAAATAATAAGATGCATGAAAGAATAAATTAAAGAAATTGACCCATTTTAAATTTCATGTTCATGTTTTACTCAGCTGTGTTGATCGGAAAAGCAGCGATTTAGGACTTGGTGGGATTCGTCGGGAATACTTACAGACAGATTGCGCAATCAATGAGGTAGGCAGTTTTCAATTATTTGTAGAGCTGTTGGTATAATTATCATTATGCTTGATTTCATACACCCCCTCCCACTCCTATCCACCCATCTCCAAAAAGAAAAATAAAAACATAGTTTGTTTTGATGCTGGCTTAAACATTTAAATCTTAAGGTGCACGGTTCACCTACTTGACTTTATTGACCATTTTCTAGTCATCATTATCATTGACTTAAAAGTTTACACTGTGATTTCATTCTCTTGGGGTGTTGCATAAGGTGTTAATTTATTTTTATCAATTTCTTTAGAACAGTTTTTGGTTGTAATACTTTTTTTCTACCACCTTTTGCCCTTCCAATCAAAGATTTATGTATGGTCATCTATAAGGTAGATGTAATTGTATTATGTGTAATTTACTGGGTTGAGAGATATCTTTGGTATAATGCTTTGACAAGTTGGAATAAGTCAATCAATATTTATTAGCACGAACATACTATTTTCCCATTTTTTCACCTTTTAAGTTGTGAACAGATGGTGAATTGGTGATGGGCAATTTTAGTTAAACTTTCAACAAAATTATAACCCTTGATGGTTACTATCTGATGTATATTATCTTAGTGATGCATATATATATTACCAATATCTATTAAGTTAAACTTATTAAGAAGTGGAAATTTGGGATGTGGAGAGTAGAAAATGTACCAATAAGTTGGGAGATAGTTACTGTGAAAGAAACAAGAAGGAAATTGGTTGGGCTAATATGACAAAAATTTGTGCGACTAATGCTCGAGTGCTTGGAAGAAACAAGAAGGATGAAACAGATACAATTTTGACGGATGATGTGAATATTAAAGAGCGATGAAAAAATATTTTTATGAACTCTATAACGAAACAAAAGACAATTAATTGAACTTGAAAAATTTAAGTAAATCAGAGATGTATAGGAACATAACGTTTTATCGTAACATTCAAGTATTAAAGGTAAATAATGCTATAAAGAAGATGAAAAAGCGGTTGAGCTACACGATATACCCATCAAATTTTGAAAATATCCATGGAATGAAGGAATTTTGTGACTTACATGTTTTTTCAATAAGATACTGAAGTCAAAGATGATGTCAGATCATTGAAAAGAAAGTATCTTGGTACCTTTGTATAAGAACAAAAGAGATATACAAAATTATCTTAATTACAAAAGAATTAAATTGATGAGTTATACCATGAAACTATGAGAACGAGTAATAGAATTAAGAGTTAGACGAGGGAATAACATCTCGGAGAATCAATTTGGATTAATGCTAGGGCGGTCGACCGTGGAAGCTATACATCTCTTGAGGAGACTCATTGACAACCACCGAGAAAGAAAACAAGATTTGCATATGCTGTTTATCGATCTTGAGAAAGCTTATGGTAGAGTTCCAAGAGATATCTTAAGGAGAGTCTTATAAAAGAAAGGTGTAAATGTATCATACTTTGACATAATCAAAGATATGCATACAAATTCAGTGACAAGGGTGAGGATATCTTGATGATTAACACATGAATTCCCTATCACTGTTGGCTTACATCAATGTTCAACTTTAAGCCCTTATCTCTTTACCCTTATCTTAGATGAGCTCATCTAGCATATCCAACAAGCAATAACTTGGTATTTATTGTTTGCGGATGATATTGTTTTGGTCGATGAGACACGCGAGGGTGTAAACACAAAACTTGAATCTTAGTGTGACACTTTAAAAAAGAAGGGTTTTAGGTTGAGCAGGGCAAAGACAGAGTATATGAAGCTTAAATTCAGTAGAGCAAGAACGACAGATGACTTCGTTATTAAGTTGTGTGCTCAAGATATTTCCCGTAGTGGGTGTTTTAAATATCTTGGATCGATAGTTCAAAAAGACTGAGGTATTGATAAAGATGTGACACAGAATACAAGCGGGTTGTTTGAAGTGGAGAGGTGCGTCTGGGATCTTATATGATTGTAAAGTACCATTAAAACTTAAGGGCAAGTTTTATCGTATTGCAATTATACCCGCGATGCTCTATGGTTCTGAGTGTTGGGCAGTGAACTGTGTCAATGAGCAAAAAATGGGAATTGCAGAGATGAGAATTCTTAGGTGCATGTGTGGACACACGAGACTGGATAAAATTAGAAATGAATGTATCAGGGTTAAGACAAGAGTAGCACGAATTGCAGAGATGCGAGAAGCTCGATTAAGATGGTTTGGACACGTACAAATGAGACCATTAGAGTCACCTGTTAGGCGTTGTGAGAGTCTAGTCACTAGGCATGTTAAACGAGGGAGTGGTAGACCAATAAAGCATTGGAGAGATTATGAAAAAAGATAGGGCACAATGACGACAAAGGATCTATATAGCCGACCCCACTATAGTGGGATAAAGGCTTGAGTGTTGTTGTACTGCTCAGAGTGCTTTCAATTTCTATACTGGAGGTACGCTTCATGTAGTCGTCAACTATATTGAATCAAGACGGAGAACAAATCTCTCTAAATTGTTGGATAAATTTAATGATGATGACTGCAAATATTTTATTACAATAAAAATAGTGGCCTAATATAAGTGGAAATCCATTTTGTGATACTTAGTATTGGAAATTGTCTTCAAGTTTTACAATTACACAGCCTGTTAAGTAATATTTGTGTTCAACATTGTTCCACATGCAAAATTTAGAGACTTATTTGCAATGCTGCCGTAGAAGTAAGCATTCCAAATGCCCGCTGTAATTTGATGGGAGCATTATTCAGTTGGAATTATGATATATTAGGATAATTGGACACCAACTACTATGGCTTGTTTGATATTCTTTTTTTTATCATTTGTAGAAATGATAGTTCTCATCAATTATTAATGTAAATGCTGATTCGGGTCAGAGATGTAGTTTCAAAGTTGACTAACATGGAAGATATTGTGAACACTAACCCAAACAACAGGTAGCTCAAGACGATACGCAGACCCTTGACACGTTCTGAGATAGTATAGGGTCCCATGAACCTTGGTCTAAGCTTATGATGATGGCCAAACTGTTTCACCCCGGGAGAAGGGGAAACCTTCAGGAACACTTGTCACCCACATCAAATTCTAACGGTCGGCGACGCTGGTTTTTGTACTTTCTGTCTCTCGCTGGCACGACTGAGCTGAAGTCGAGTCTTCCTTGTGGCTTCTTCCATTTGCTGAAGTAACTCCGGCCCCAACCAATAAAGTGGGGTCCTACCATCTCGTGCGTACAATGCTTCGAAGGGGGCCATTTTGAGGCTCGCTTGATAGCTTGTTGTAGGCAAATTTAACCAAAGGCAAGTGCTTATCCCAAGCTCCCTTGTAATCCAGAATGTAATATCAAAGCATGTCTTCAAGTATTTGATTAACCCTTTCGACTTGACCATCGATCGCGAAACCTGTGATAAGCAATGCTCAGGTTAAGTTTGGTACCCAACGCTTGTTGGAAGCTCTTCCAAAAATGTGATATAAATCTCGAGTCGCGATCTGATACAATCCGCAAAGGAATCCATTGAAGTCTAACAACATCTAATACATAAATTCAAGTCATCTTCTCGGTGGAATGTCCTTTTTATATGGGATGAAGTGAGCCATTTTAGTCATACAATCTATTATGACCCAAATCGCATCACACCCCCTCGGAGTGCGGGGCAAACCTGCGATGAAGTCCATAAAAATGTCTTCCCACTTCCATTCAGGGATAGACAGAGGTTGCAAAATGCCACCAGGACGCTGACACCGAGCCTTCATCTTCTGACAAGTCAAGCATCGAGAGATGAAACGAGTTATGAAATTATTTATACCAGGCCACCATACAATCTGTTTCAAGTCAGGATACATCTTTTTGTTGCCCAGATGACTAGATGTGCGTGATTCATGAGCTTCTCGACATATACGATTAAGCAATTTAGAAACATCAGGGATGCAGAGACGACCTTGAAAACATACAATAACGTCAGAGATTGAAATTCAGAAGAGTCACAAGTTCAACCCTTCGGCGAATGCACTGGAATACGAGGTCAGATGACTGTAAATCTTTTACCTATTCCAGCCAAGACAACAACAACACTTAAGCCTTTATCCCACTATAGTGGGGTTGTCTATATGGATCCTTTGTCGCCACTGTTCCCCCCAAGACGGACCAAATTTTTTTTCTTAACCCTCTGGTGAGATGGATATATCCATTCGTTTGAGGTTTTCAATCAAGGTTGCAAGAGTAGCTGTCATGAGTGCACAAGAGGAAACATAAGCTTGTTGACTCAATGCATCTACTACAGAATTGGATTTACCGGGAACATATGTGAGTTGCAAGTCGTAATTTGCTATGAATTCGATCCATTGACTCTGACGAAGATTGAGATCCTTCTGAACAAAAATATACTTCAGGCTCTGATGGTCAATGTAGATCTGACACTTTACGCCATAGGGATGATGCCACCATAATTTTAATGCAAACACCACTACAACAAATTGCAGATCATGAGTGAGGTAGTTGCGCTCATGTGCTTTCAATTGTCTGGACCCATAAGCGATAACACGATTATCCTGCATCAAGACACTTCCCATGCCAACTCCTGAAGCGTTAGTGTAAAAAAAAGTCTGTTCCTTTTGAAGAAAGTGCTAAATCTGGCACTAAACACATGCATTGTTTCAATTCCAAGAAGTCCCGCTCACACTGATCTGACCACTCAAATCTAGCATGCTTCTGAGTTAGCTTTGTTAAAGGAGTAGCAAGAGAGAAAAATCCCTTGCCGAAATATCGATAGTAGCCAACCAATCCATGAAAACTACGAATTTCAGTAGAGGTAGTAGACCACTTTCATTCCATAACTACATAAATCTTGGTAAGATCAACGAAGAGTCCATCTCTTGAAATAACATGCCCCAACAAAGCAATACGATCTAGCCAAAATTCACATTTCGCCATCTTGGCATAGAGTTAATGCTAACGAAGTGTGAAGAGAGTGAGTCTAAGTTGTGCCATATGATCCTTATGAGTCTTGCAATAGACCAGAATATCATCAATGAATATGATGATGAACTTATCCAGATATTCACGGAATATACAATTCATCATATCCATAAAGGCAGAAGATGCGTTAGTCAAACCAAAAGATATCACTAGGAATTCAAAATGTCCATATCGAGTTCGGAAGACAATTATGGGAATGTCATATTCCTTGATCTTCAGTTGATGGTAACCCGATCTGAGATCTATCTTAGAAAAGATTGTACTACTTTTGAGCAGATCAAAAAGATCATCCACGCGTGGAAGCGAATACTTATTTTTAACTATCACCTTGCTTAGGTCCTAATAATCAATGCAAAAACTCATGAAACCGTCTTTTTCCACGAAGAAAACGGGGGCTCCCCAAGGTGAAGAGGTATGACGAATTCATCCACACTCAAACAACTCATCCAATTGCAATCGCAGTTCCTCTTGTTTGTGTGGGGCCATATGATGTAGAGTTTTAGATATGGGGCACGTCCATGACTCTCAGTTAATGGACAACTTCACATCTCGATTATGAGACATCCCAGACAATTCAGCAGGAAAACATCAGGAAACTCAGAAATAAGAATGGATTTGAGTTGAGAAGAGGCAGAATTCGAAAGTGAATTATATACAAAATAAACAGAACATCCTTTTCCAAGAAAGCGAGTGGCGCGCACAGCAAAAATTACATTCATGTAACTGCGAGTCTGAACATGAACGCTATAGTTCTTGCCATCAGTGTTGAGATTGACCCTCTTTGCCACACTATCTAGTTTTACTCTATACACAACCAACCAATTCATGACCAAGATCACATCAAATTCCGCCATATCCGGGACCATGAGATCGGCTTAGACTCACAATTCACCAAACATGATCGGACAATTAAGAATACCCCTATTCAAAAGGTGTAGATGACCAGGCTCAAAGATCTCATAAGGGACCTCAATTGGTGAAGTAGGCCAATGATGAAGGTCTACAATATGATAAACAATGAACGGATGAGATGCAATAAAATAAAAAAAAAACCTTCAACCACTTATTCTTGACCCTAATTCTCCCTAGAAATGAAAATCATAGATGCAAGTCATGACTGTTCGATACTAAGGTAGATAAATTAAAATGCATAAACTAATAACAATGCATTACATACCAGAGATGATGTCGGTAGACGCGAGTGACTCGCCCTGGGTGATGACGTTCAGCACACCTTTACCCTTCTCCCGAGCTCCCGAAACATCTTGCAAAGGCTGAGTGGGAATTGAGCTTTCCTTCATAGGACAGTCCTGGATATGATGCCCAACTTAGCCACATCTGTAGCAAGCATTCTGCTTAAGGCGACAGTTTTTCAACAGGTGACCTGACTTCTTGCAGTAAGCACAAACAGTGGAGGTAGAGGAAAATGTCAATTGAGGTTGCGGTGCAGGGGCAACCACCTTCTGCATCTTCGAGAGGGTGCAATAGATTTGCGCGACATGTCTCACCTTATGGAAAAAGGCACACACCTCTTTAGATTTGAGGCCTTGCTCCTGTGATGGAGCACCCTTTCGCTTGAGGCTGAATGTGGTGGCATTGCTAGTGCCATGTTGGAGCTTCTTAGCAGTACACTCAAGCTCAATTGCCTCCACTAGCAAGACAACTATCACTGTCTCGGCATAGGCAGTAGCGCCATTAGCTACCACATGCTGGCGGAAATCATGACAGAGTCCATCACAAAACGACTGATATTCTTGGCCTCATCTGGCACCAACTCCACGATAATGAGGGATTGACAAGAGAACTTCTTTTCATACCCTGTCACCGTCCTGCCGGGCTATTGGAGGGACAAGAACTTCTCAGCTAACCCGTCACGCTCTACAAAAGAAAGGAACTTCTCCATAATAGCTTCTTTGAATTAGTCCTAGGTCAAGGTGACAGAATTGGGCTGATTGCGGTCCCGAAGCCACTAGGTGTAAGCATCCTCGGTTAGGTGGTAGGCCGCAAGAAGAACCTTCAAAACCTCCGAAACGGCGGAACTGCAACATACTCAAAGTGTTTCTCTATCTGGGAGAGCCATTTAGATATGATGAAGTAGTCATGATCGCCATTATAAGATGACGAATTTAGCCTTTTGAACGCCAGAGTATTTGCCACCGCTACAGGAGGAGCAATAAAATTTGATGCAAGTGGGGTCTCCAGGTTGACGGAAGGCAAGCTGGTTTCAAATGCAGGAGGGGTGGCTCCCAGGAATCACAGTAGTGATAAATACTCCAACTGTCCCTGCGTGGCCGGAACCAGAGGCTGTTAGAAGATCCAGAATCTTCCTCAGAAGCCGGGAAATGGCATCTACATATGCTTCCCCTGCAGAAGGGGTAGTCTGCTTGCGACGCTGCCGCTTAGGAGCCATCTAGAAGGATATACAAGAGAATCTGATAAGATTGATAATCAAGCAAAACAAAAAGGGCTTAATATGAATATCAGTGACTTGAAACTAGAGGTTCTAACACAATTTATACTGTCAGATATATGAATCATATAATAATTATAACATTTTCATAGGGCAACTCTAAATAATGATCATGCAAATGCAAAAATAGAATCATGTGTAAATATAAAGAATCAGAAAATCTATATGTATGCAATTATTATTTGTTATTTTTAGCTTAACACTCATGCAATGATTTATGCCATGAATACAATGCTACTGTGCCTAAAAAGCATTCCTAAGGATGTTCATGAATGGATACACATACAATGTTAAGTGCCCATATATTTAATATGTCATGCACTTGAAATTATTAAATTGCTCATAACGATTTAATAGTCGTAAGCAATGTATATCCTTATGGAAATTTATATGCACATAAAATATTAAGTTTGCCCATAACCCCTTAACATTCTTGTGGATGATAGTCATGATCATGAGTGTAGTGTGATTGTTTCAGCCGAGAACAACAAATAACAACAAAGTGAGTGAAAGGATGATGTATATATATTTATACAATGCAATTCAAAATATGTGAGAACTGAGTTTTATCTTTAGAAACAAACTTGATTCTGATACCAATTGTTATGACCCATCTAAAAGCAAAAATCAGAGCACACTGTGGCCGAGTCATGATGCCACAAACATGAGGGAAAGAAACACCATAATTGTTAGGCGGAAGCAGAAATAGTATTATTGGATTTAAAATAAATAATTTGGAGAAAATACGTTATCTTTATGCAAAAGATTAAAAATTTTGCAGTGAGAAGTTTAAATACACATGCTTTTCAACAAAATAAAATAAATATGAAATATTATGTTCTGATTTTAATTTGATGCGATGAAAATCTCAAGGAAATGGATATGCAAAAATATTTGTTGAGAAAAATCCTTATGATTTACCTTAACAAATTACTCTAAATGTTTTTACAACCTAGGACAATTTACCCTTGTTGTATAGAGAGGTTAGTTTGGTCTTAAGAAGTCCTATGATGTCAATAATATAATGGACATGAGAAGGACACACTGAATTCAAGAGGGAAGTTAAGATTTGTCAACATACGCCGACTAAAAGTCGGCGTAACTCAGACTAGAAATCGACGCTACTTCGAATAGAAATCAGAGCATCAATATATGATGAAGACAACACTATTTTGAGAATGAAATCGACGCATACGTCGATATGATGTCGACGCACCGTCGATTACAGAGTTATTTTGACAGACTGTTTGAATGAAGCCAGAAGTCGATGCTACTTCGATATAAACTCAACGTTATAACGAGTAATTTTCTGAATAATGATTGTTTTGAGGATTTAATCAGAGTTAATTCAAGAAATGTTATCATTGATTAATTGTCTTCTTGGAGTCGTTAGATTCTCAACTATATATCTACAAAGATACTTGGGGACATCGTCAAAGACATACATACATAAGAATTAATCACAGGAATTAAAAAAATACAATCATTGCAGATACATCAGATCGTGGCTTTGACAGATTGAATTCGACAGAGAAAGATATGAGGATTATCCTCTGCATTTGAAGTTCTTACTTGAATCAGTCGATCAACGTCATATTCCTGAATCTGTAAAAGAGAAATAGTTCTTGTTCTTAAGAGTTTACTACAACAGATTCAGAGAAGATTAAAGGATCATCTGAAATCATGGCTTATAATCATTGTGATCTGCATACACAAAGATTCATCAGAAGTTGCAGAGTTCATCTCAACAAGTCCTCAGAAATCTGCTGAGAGGACACAACAGGAATATTACATCTACATCAAATCTTCTTTCATGTTCTCATTCTAAATCTTATTCACTTTGAGAAAAGAGTTTTTAGAATCCCTTTTCAAAGGATTCAGTGATTGATTCTACGAGTCTTCTTATCAAAGGACTGAGACATTGTATTGATTCAAGATCTTCTTATCAAAATATCTAGTGATTGGTTGTAAGAGTCTCCTTGTTAAAAAGCTCAGTCACTGTTGATAGTCAATGTTTTAAATGTCGGATATCGGGTACATATCGGATTGAGTTTTTAAATGTCGGATGTTGGATGTCGGAGACATGTCTGAGTCATTTGAAAATGTCGGGTTTCAAAATTATTAGTATCTTTATGTATGCATAGTATAACTATGCATCTATCATGTTTTTATGTATCTAACATAATATATTATTATTTATTTTATAAGTTCTTTTTTATTATTTATATTGGCAAACAATGATAAATGACATGTCTTTAATATCTTTTTTATTTGCAGGTTAGTTCGACCATCAAGTAAATATTTCAAGCAGATTGAGCAAAATAATAAATATTCAAGTACAATAAATAAAAGAATACTCTGAATCTTTTGAAAAAAATGAAGAATATGGTAACATATTTTTATAAATGAACCCCTGAGTATGTTGAAGATGATCCAAAAGCCTTCCAGAAGTAGCATATTTTTCTGACCTTGCAACATCAACATGAACTGAGTGATCGATAACAAGATACACAGGTACCTGCAAAAGCATATATTGTGCTTGATGTTGAAAATGTGAAAGAAATGAAACACAAACAAACAATATATAATCAATACCAATCCCTTTCAGGCAGTGGACCAAAGGTGGTTAATGATGAAAATGCAAAATATTGCGGTCTTTCTTTATGTAAGAATTCAAATTTGAATATAGATTACAAAAAAATAAAACTTACATCATGTTCCACTAAAACAAGTTTAATTAAAAGGGATACACAAACATATAACATAAATTATTAAGAGAGATTTCTGTAGCAAAATTAAACATCATGCATGGATGCACCATTTCTAACATGTCTGAAGACTTAGGCTCCGTTTGAGAGGATTTATTTTCACCGGTCAAGCGGTCACGACCGCATGAAGCAGGACTTAATTAAGGTCCGATTCATGCGGTCGTGACCGCTTGACCGGTGAAAATAAGTCTCCCCAAACGGAGCCTTAAACTCCCAAAACAGACTATATTAGGGCCTGGTCCTCATAACGAGCTAAAATATATTTGCACTTCATGACTTCATATATTAGAGCTTGGTCCTCATACTTATTTTAATCAGTAAATGAATCTGGAAGATTTAATTATAACACATGAAACAAGTATAAAATATTTAACAGTAATAAAAAAAAGAGGAAACAATTTAAACCCTCTCCCAATCCTGGCAAATCACAGAGAGAAAAACCCCCAAAAGATTTCTCCTTTTTCCTGATTTAGGCAGCCAAAGATTCAAAAAATAAAATTCCAAAATCGGAACCGGGCCGAACCAGATCCGAACCAAACAACATATTAGCGTAGCTCTAAAGATTTATCAATCTGAAATTAAAAATCTTGCATGATCTTCAATCATTAAATATCCATGCTTGCATGTTTTTTGGACTCTAAACAATCATGTGAGGGGTAACTAATCAAACAAACATGATCATGCATACTTTTTAAGAATACAAGAAAAGATACACTCAGTGTATCATATATGCCTTAGAAATTAAAAAATACATAAAAAATAGTGGAATCAAACATTCTTTTTAAATGATGAAATACCATACATTTAGATGATAACTTTGATGTTTATTAAAAACATGACATAACTTTTGTCTATCGCATATTTACTATCAAGTCACTCTCAAATTTCTCAAATAGTAAAAACACAATCATATAAATCTAACATCAACCAACTCATTGCGGATAAGATCAAACATACATCAACCAAAATTAGAGTAAAACTTTTAAAATGTTTTTGATACTTACATAAATTAGGGAACTTGTGAATGAAAGAGAAAGCCGTAGAAAGAATTCAGGAGCATGTTTTCAATAAGAAAATGTCAGACAACTCTGGATTAGCCTGCTTCAGAGGTGCTGCAGTTTAGAATAAGGTGAGAAATTAGCCATTGTTTGAGGAAGAAGGGGAATGAACCTCACACCTGAGAAATTAGTCGGGCTTTGTTCTGTGCTCACCGCCGACGAAGGTGGAGGGAGGAGCAGGGCTTCGTTGAGGGAGGAGTGCAAGAAGTGGCTTCGTTCGCTGCTCACCGACGGCGGAGGAGGGAGGAGGAGCAGGAGCCATGAAGTGGCTTCGTTTGCTGCTTATCGCCGACGAGGAGGAGGGAGGACTACCAGTGCAGCAGTGCCTGCTTCGTTCGCTATTCACCGCCGACGTAGGAGGAGGGAGGAGCAGGAGACAGGAAGTGCCTTCGTTCGCTGCTTATCGTCGACGGAGGAGGGAGGAATACCAGTGCGGCAGTGATGCTTCGTTCGCTGCTCAACGCTGACGGAGAAGGAGGAGCTTCGTTCTCTACTTCATGCCGCAAAAGGAAAAAAGTCGGGACTGGAAGAAAATTTAGGGCAAAACATCAAATGTAAACCTTTATACGAAACATAATTTCCGAAAAGATTTAATATCTCCCGAATTTGCAAATCTCGGATTTGACCGAAATTTCGGATTTTGACCGAAATTTCGGACGAATTTATTAAAAACGATTTTTTTTCCTAAAATTGAACAAATAGATCGTTTTCCCCTGAAATCAGACATGTTGGCCGGCATGTCCGTCGACCGACATTTAAAACGTTGATAGTGAATTCCTACCAAGGGAGTAGAAGAGTAGATGCACCCAGATTTTTGGGAACCACTATAAATTTCCGTGTCTCCCGTGCTTTATATTTTCTTTTATTGTTCATTTATTATTTTGTGATCTTAATCATATGCATATCATTGTGATTATTAACTTGTGAATGTGCAAATTCTGTGAAATGTCATAGTTAAATTCTAAAATAGTTTTTATTATCTATTGACCCCCCTTCTAGAGAAAATTCTGGGAAATAAGATTACTGTTCTCCTTTCAATTGGTATCAGATGGAAGATTAATCAAGAATTGGTTAATCTTGAATAGATTGTTCAAAAAAGTTTAACTTCTTGTTATAAAGATCAGAACAGTTATATATATAGTTTTAATTTCGAAAGAAAAATGTCTTTTAATACACTAAAAAGATTTGCATTAATAAGACCTCCAGTGTGTAATCTTGAAAAGTTTATACTCTGTAAAACCAAAATTAGATTATACATGAATTCTATCGATAAAAGTATTTTTGGGTCAATTTAGATAGAACCAACAATGCCTTATAAAAAGGATGCTGTAGGAAATATCATAACAGAATTATTACCAAAGACTAAGATGCTAAGACAATGGACATATTAGTCTCAACTATATCAGATGATGTATTTTAAAAGGTTGCAGAATGTCAATCTGCAAAAGAGATACGAGAATCACTATCAAGAATTGTAGATGACAGTTCTGATAAAAAAGGATAAAAAATCACTCTTAATTTCTCATTATGAGAATTTTTAAAAGAAAACTGATAAATCTGTAGCAGAAATATAGCAGAAATGTATGATAGATTCAACATAATAATCAATGAGCTCAAGGGATTAAATAAAGATATATCTCTTACTGAGATAAATGATAATTACTCATTGTGTGTGTTGCAGAATAGAGACCAGACGGTCTGGCGGTCTGACTATGGAGGATTGCAGTCCGGTCGGTCTGGCGGTCTGACTCTGGCGGATTGCAGTCCGGGCGGTCTGTCGGTTTCTCTCCAGCGGTTTGGTTGCAGGTCTGTTGCTGTTGGTGCCCTGACGGTCTGCAAATATGTTCCTGACGACTTGGTGACCGGGCGACCTGACGGGCTCTAGTGGCGGCTTGGTGTCTCCCTCTGGTGGTTGCCGGGCGGTTTGCCTATTTGTCAAACCGCGCGGCTTGGTCGGCTTGTATTTAGGTTAAACCGCCTGTACATGTAATTTTTTAGTCCCATATTATTTAATTGTAATCTCTCCCATCTCCTCCATTCTATAAAAGAGAGGCTATACCATGTAATACACACCTTTTTTGGAATATAAAGATTTCAGTTTTTCCAATTTCCGGACTCTCTTTTTCTGTTCGCACATGATATCAGAGCACGCGATCTTGTCCGCCTGATTCGGTGCCTTCTCCTGTCCGCGCGGCTTGATCTCCTTGCCGCTTGTTCGCGCGGTCTCTCCTCCATTCCCTCCTTTGTCGCTGCTCTTTGTTTGCGCGGCCTACTTCTTGCTCTCTCTCCGCGGCCTGCTTGCGCGGCTTCTCAGTGTCCTGTCCGCGCGGCCTTCTTCCCGCGCGACTTCTTTCCCTGTGTACGCTGCGGTTTCTTGTCCTATCCGCTGCAGAACCTTTCCTTTAGTCCGCTGCGGTCTTCTCTCTACCCGCGCGGCCTTTTATCCGCCTCGCCTTCCTTCTACCCGCGCGGCCTTTCTCTCTTCTCTCTACCCGCGCGACTTCTCTTCCATGGCTCTTTCCGGCTCTTCTACCACCACCGCTACTCCTATGGCAACTCCGCCTCCTCCCATTCCTTCCGGGAATCTTGGCACCGTCTCCAAGCTTGTTGGTTCCAACTACTCGGATTGGAGCGTCTCCTTCACCTTCCTCCTTCGCTCACAACGCAAACACCACCACCTCATCGATGACCCTCCTCCCACTTCCGCTGAGTTTGACGACTGGGATGGTAGCGATACGCTTGTGCGCACTTGGCTCGCTAACAGTCTTTCCGATGAGTGTCTTCCTGCCATCCGTCATGATGAGACGGTCAAGAAGACATGACTTCATCTTGCTGCTTTGTACTCAATGGGGGCTCAGACGTCCCGCATCTATACTTTGTATGCGGACCTCTTTGCCCGTCCTTCTATGTCTCCTGCTGCCGCTTATCAACAAGTTCAAGCTCTCGGGGCTGAGATTCTTCAACAACGCCCCTTCTCTACGGATCTAGTCGAACTGCACAAGCACTTCCAAGAACTTCTGGTTGTGTGCTACCTTCTACGGCTTTCTGATTGCTACGACATGATCCGCCAACAAATCTTGGGTGAAGCGGACTCTCCCAACTTGGATACAACTGCTGCACACATTACCGCAGTTACATCTCTCCTTCAGCGTCCGCTTCTGTCTTCTCCTCCTCCGGAATAATATGCTAACCAGACTCAACGGAGTGGCTCTGGTAGTCGCAACCACCATTCCGGTGGCCGAAGTTCTTCGCGCTTTCTCTGCTCTCACTGTGGCCGCACCGGGCAGCTTGTGGATCGCTGCTGGCTGAAACATCCACATCTTCGCCCTTCTGGTGACTCTTCCACCTCCTCTTCAAGCCGTCCGCTTCGGTGGTCACTTCCTCAGGTAGTGCTCACGTGGTTACTCAAGGTAAATGACTCATCGACTCTGGTGCAACTAATCACATGACAGACAATACTCAATGCTTTTCTCTCCTTGAAACACATGATCGGTTGCCCCCGGTCCTTGTTGCAGACGGCTCTCCCTCCCCGGTTCATGGGACAGGAGTGGTTCATGTCACTCCGTCTTTTTGCCTGGCCGACACTCTCTATGTGCCCAAGTTTCCTTGCAATTTATTGTCGGTTACTTTTTTGTGCAAGCAACTTCAATGCTCCGTCACATTTACTCTAACTTCTTTCTCTTTTCAGGATCCGAGCTCCCAACGGACGATTGCTACTGTGACTGAGAGCGGCAACCTCTACTTCCTCGATAACGTTTCCGCTCTGTCAGCCTTCTCCTCCTCCTCTACAGATCTCCAACAATGGCATCTCCGTCTTGGGCATCCTCCTCCACGACTTCTTCATCAGCTTCTGCCCCACCTCCCTCCGCACAGTTCTCCTCTCAACTGCGACGCCTGTCAGCTTGGCAAGCATCACCGTTCCTCCTTCCCAGTTTCCGCCGAAGCAAGATCGTGGTTCTACCCGTCCGTTTGATCTTGTTTACTCCGACATCTGGGGTCCTGCTCCTACCCTCACCGTTGGTCGGGGTAATTCTTATTTTGTTACTTTCATTGATGACTTCTCTCGATGTACTTGGGTATATCTCTTATGAGAACGCTCTGAAATTTTTGATATATGGACATCTTTTTATCATTTAATTAAAAATCAGTTTGATGTTTCCATTAAAATCTTACGCTCTGATAATGCAAAAGAGTACGTTAGTCAAGCTTTTTCCTCTTTTTGTATGCAACATGAGATTGTTCATCAAACAAGTTGCGTTTACACCTCACAACAAAATGGAGTGGCAGAACGCAAAAACCGTCACCTCCTTGATGTCGCTCGCACTCTGCTAACGCAAATGCATGTCCCTCGCTCTTACTGGGGCTATGCTGTTCTCATTTCTTGCTATCTCATCAATCGCATTCCCTCTACCGTTCTCCGCGGTCAAACCCCTTTCTCCATTCTCTATCCAGACACAGATCCCTTTCCTCTTCCTCTACGTATCTTTGGGTGCACAGCCTTTGTGCATGCTCCCTCCGCCACCCGCGACAAACTCTCCCCTCGCTCCACCAAATGTGTCTTTCTGGGCTACTCTATCACTCAGAAAGGCTATTGGTGTTTTGACCCCATTCTTCCCAAGTAGTTCGTCTCCGCGGACGTTACCTTCTTCGAGAATGCTCCATATTTCTCTGACGACTCCTCTACTCTCCGTGTGGCATCCAGTTCTCCTCTTCCCTCTTGCCCATCCCCTCCTACCGAGTTATTTCCTCCTCCACCATCTCCATCGTCTTCTCCTCCCTCTTCACCTCCGCAATCTCCCCCTTCTTCGCCGCCGTCGCTCTCTCATCTAGGGCCAGCTCTCTCCACCACGGATGCTCCAGATACTGAGGAACCTGCTGACCTGGACCTCCCCATTGCCCTTCGCAAAGGGGTTCGGGCATGTACCAAGCACACGCTTGTTGTTGTTGTTTCCTATGATCGTCTAACCCCTGCTCACAGGAAGTTTGCGCTGGCTATCTCTTCCACTTCCACCCCCGTTCCTATCAGGAGGCTCTTACCCTTCCACATTGGAAGACTGCCATGGATGAAGAGATTGCTACTCTCACTGAACGGGGTACCTAGATCCTGGTTCCTCCTCCTTTCGGCACAGATGTTGTTGCCTGTCGCTGGGTCTTTGTGGTGAAGTTCCGCCCCGATGACAGTGTGGATCGTTACAAGGCTCGGCTTGTTGCCAAGGGCTTTACCCAGACTTATGGAGTTGACTACTTTGACACTTTCTCTCTAGTTGCTCGTCTCAACACTATCAGGGTCCTCTCTGTGGCTGTCAACAGGGATTGACCCATTTCACAGCTGGATGTCAAGAATGCCTTTCTTTATGAGGATCTTCAAGAATAAGTCTACATGAAGCAATCTCAGGGTATGTTGCTTAGGGGGAGACACAGGTTTGCTGGCTCAAGAAGGCTATCCATGGCCTAAAATAAAGTCCTCGCGCTTGGTTTGACAAGTTTAGCGGGATTGTGGCGGCCGTAGGCTTTACGAGAAGCTCTGCCGATCACTTCTTATTTACTTGTAAAACTTCTCTCGATCTAGTGGTGCTTGCGGTATATGTGGATGATATTCTTCTCACTGGAGATGACCAAGCTGGGATAATCCTGACAAAGAAGCATTTTTGGCAACATCTGGTTACAAAGGATATGGGCTCTCCAAAATACTTTCTGGGGATAGAAATTTCTCGAAAGCCCGATTCTCTTGTCCTCTCCCAATGGAAGTACGCTCTTGACTTGTTAAAAGAGGCAAGTTTGACTGGGGCTAAACCTGCCCGATGTCCCATGACGACTGGAGAAGATAAAACATGGACGGATGACTCTCCTCTTCTTTCTGATGTTACGAGGTACAGACGTCTGGTTGGTAAACTTATATATCTCACGGTGACCAGACCCGACATTGTCTATGCTGTAGGCAAAGTTAGCCAGTTCATGCAAGCTCGTAGGGAGTGTCATCTACAGTCTGCCCTGAGGATATTGGAGTATGTTAAATCAGATCCTGGGAAAGGACTTCTCTTTCAGAAGAATGGACATTTGAGGGTTGAAGCGTACTCCGATTCAAGCTATGCCGATGACAAAGGAGACCGCAAGTCAACATCAAGTTTTTGCACCTTTGTGGGGGGGGGGAACCTTGTGAGCTGGAAAAGCAAGAAACAGTCGGTCGTCTCCAGGTTCAGTGCAGAAGCAGAATATCGAAGTATGACATCGACCACGTGTGAGTTGAAGTGGTTACGGACTCTCATGCTTGACTTAGGAGAGGTCTACAACCATCCTCTACCTATGTTTTGTGACAACAAGCCCGCCATATACATCTCTAAAAATCCGGTGTTCCATGAGAGAACTAAGCACAATGAAGTTGACTGTCATTTTATTCGGGAAGAGATTCTGAAGAAACAAATTTGTACTCCGTTCGTCACCTCTGACAAAGAGTTGGCTGATATTTTCACCAAGCTGGTATCCGCCTCTTTTCATCACATTTGCGACAAGCTTGACATGATCGACATATATGCTCCAGCTTGAGGGGGAGTGTTGCAGAATAGAGACCGGGCGGTCTGGCGGTCTGACTCTTGCGGATTGCAGTCCGGGCGGTCTGGCAGTCTGACTCTGGCGGATTGCAGTCCGGGCGGTGTGTCGGTTTCTCTACAGCTGTTTGGTTGCAGGTCTGTTGCTATTGGTGCCCTGGCGGTCTGCCAATCTGTCCCTGGCGACTTGGTGACCGGGCGACCTCTAGTGGCGGCTTGGTGTCTCCCTCTGGTGGTTGCCGGGCGGTTTGCCCATTCGTCAAACCGCGCGGCTTGGTTGGCTTGTATTTAGGTTAAACCGCTTGTATATGTAATTTTTTAGTCCCACATTGTTTAATTGTAATCTCTCTCATCTCCTCCATTTTATAAAAGGGAGGCTATACCATGTAATACACATTTTTTTTGGAATATAAAGATTTCAGTTTTTCCAATTTCCAGACTCTTTTTCTGTTCGCACAGTGTGCTTTCCATGTACATGAGATTCTAAAATTTGGGCCATCAGAGAAGCAAAGTGTCACAAGGAAATTACAACAAATGCTTTGCTAGAAAGGTTTAAATCATATGAACAACTTCTGAAAATTAGAGCTGAGACAGAAGCAATGAAGAATGACTCAACATCTAGAGATAAATCAGTTGTATTTAAAGTTACTGAAAATGAACCATCTATATCAGACCAAAAGATGTTCAATCTTTTGACAAAAATATTTAGGAAATGGGTCAAGACAGAAAACTTCAGAAAAGATGGAAATATGAATAGACCAAATTTTGATAAAATTCTTAATAAGAAGATAATCTGTTTTTCATGTAGAAAGTCTTAACATATAACACCTGAATGTCCAAATCAACAAAAAGGAAAGATCAAGTGCCAATGACCAAAAGAAGAAGTACCTAAGATAAGAAAAAGCAGAAATGTTTTATTGCTGACACCTGGAGTGATATAAGTTCTGAATTCAGTGGTAAAATTCAACAAAACCGCAGAGGCCTCCTCGGATACCCTGTTGAAATTCAACAAACCGGCGGAGAACACCCCACTTATATTGTTGGAAGTTTTCCCGGATCGTGGAGTTAGCAGGGGTTATCTCAACAAAGCAGTAACAACCAGCAACACATGCAGCACAAACTTCTATATTGATCAAGAGCAAACTTCTTTACAAGGCGAGATAAACATGGCGAGACATGCTTCACCAAAACCCAAACCAGGAGAGCAGAGACAGTTACAATGACAAGAAACAAAAACAAGCCGCGCGGACTCAATCAACAAGCCGCCGGTCTACTGCTGTGGAGTCCGCTCAGTCCGCTAGGTCGTCAGACCGCAACCCAAGCCGCGCGGACTACCCCTTATTCCAATGCTTTGCTCTTCACCGCCGATCTGCAGGCCGCCTGACCGCGAGGTCGCCTAGCCGCCAGACCGCACAAGCTGCGTCACCGAATGGAACAGTCCGCCTGAAGCAGGCGACTTCCTGAACCCCGAACCAAGTTGCCAAAGAGGAGACCGCCCGGTCGCTATCCGCGACCTGCTGTTTACCGCCTGTTGCTTAACCGCAGAGTCCGCACTGTCCCTGACCGCAATCAGAGCCAAGTCCTGGCTTTCCAGCGCTATCCGCACAACCTGCACAGCACAACCGGGTCAACTGTTAAACCGCGCGGACACCAAAGTCCAGACCGCAGCAACTTACGCGAGCTCAATTACTGTTCACTTACTTTGGTTCAGGTTTTTTAATACTCCTGATGTGACATGAGTCCTATTTATAGGCACGATGATGAGTATGGTCACCGCCCTAGCCGATAGGATCACTGCCACATCCCGCAGCAAGAACAAGTGTGTCCGCCAGCCCGCGGACACACACTCCAGTTCACCGCTCCTGTGCAGATAGCCAGTCCGCCCCAGCTTCTCCAAGGCCGGACTCCAATATCCAGCCCGTCTTGCCGCCAAGGGCCAAGCCAGGACCACCACAGCCGGACTCCACAACAGCTGTGTCCGCCAATCTGCGGACAAGGCATCAGCCCGCAAAACCCGAGCCCGCAGCCTCGCCATCAAGGCACCTGCCGGACTCAGCGGACACCCGGTTTCCGTCCGCACCTCCTGAGTCCATTGCCTCTATCTCCAAGGCACCGCCGGACTCAGCGGACACGCCGATCCAGTCTGCTTACACAGCAAACTCCAATCCGCATTCCTGAGTTCATAACCTCATCACAAGGCTAAACCGAACTCAGCGGACTCCAGCTCCAGTCCGCACGCTCTTGCATAGGCAATCCTCCAGTCCGCATCCCCCAAGCTAGCAATCAAGGCAACAACACTTCTACTAGGCTTGGCGGACTGAGAAAGCAGCCCGCGCTCCACTGCGCAATCTCCCCGGACTGAGCCAACCTGGACTTGGTTCAGATCACACCAAGTCCAGTCCACTGGCCACAAGGGCCAGTCCGCATTTACAAGCGGACACTGGATCTAGCCCGCCATACCGAGCGACCTCCAGCTTCTGTCCGCACTGACCGGCGGTCTCCGCGGCTTCCACTTGCCGCTCCACTAAAGCATGACCAAGGCAACTGTCAAACCGGTCTCCCGAGCTCCAGTTCATCAGTCCGCTCCATGCCGGACTCCGCGGATAGGATTTCTATCCGCCTGGTTACTTCCTGGGATCCAACTGTCTGCTGAGTATTCGCCGGTCTGACAGACCGCTGCTGTTGTCCGCGTAGTCCGCGCGAACAGACCGCCCAGGCCGCCACAGAGCAAACCGCCTGCAACATCCCTGCCGACCTAGCAGTCCGCAAACCCTGTCCGCGTAGTCCGCGCGGATAGGTTGCCCAAGCTTTACATTCACCCACTTTCACTTCACAGTTTTCAACATTCAGTTCTTCATCAGATAATGAAGAAGAAATTGCTGCTGAAGAAGCATGTCTCATGACTCTGGAGACAGAACCATATCATGAGACAAATGAGATATTTGATTATTTTGATAATATTGATTTTTTGCTGAAAAGAATTTAAAGTATGCTTTACAGAATTTTGCATGGATCAAATAGAATCAGAAAAGGAAATTAAACTATTAAGGCAAAAAAATAAAACTAATATACAAATTGTCCTGATGATAATGAACAAATAGAACATGATAAGTTTTTAAAAATTGAGATAGATAACCTGAATAAACAGGTAAGTTAACTGAAGAAAAATCTTTATTAAAAAAGAATTATCAAAGGCAAAAGTCTTTGAAGACTTCTTGAATGGATGAAGTCATCAATTTAAGAATATTACTGAAAATCTTAAGAAAATATTTGATCATTTAAGATTACGAGTAAATCCTCACGGGATAGTAACAATTAATAATATACCTGCTTGGAAAATTCCTATATTATTTATCAAAGTAAATGAAGTACCATCCAAAATAGTTTATAATGATTATCCACAAAGAGCAACAAGTTTTAATAATGATAAAAGTAAATTCAAAGAAAAAGTATTGTAGATAAACAACCAATGATAAACAAGAAACAAAAATCAGTAGTTTCAATAAGTCAGGAACATAGGTCGACTTCATTTCGATGCAACTTCTGTGAAACGTCGACTTCAAATCGACGCATTCCAAACGTTGCATCGACTTCAACTCGACGCATATCCCTGTAAAGCAATTATTCTTATCAAAATTACTATGTAAAGGATATTTGTCAAAATTGCTTTATTAATGACATAAAATTGGAAGTTGGTTTAGTAAACTAGCACTTTTTTATACCAAGAGCTATTATGAAAGACCGTTATATACTTTCATCACTCCGTATAATGGAAAAAGAAGTAATGAGTCCGAGGTAACCTGGATCTCAACTAATGTTTAATCTCATGTGGAAAAAAGCTGTCCTTCCACAAAGCAACTGTGGTATTTGGACAGTGGATGCTCCAGACATATGACTGAACAAAAAGAAATGCTGGTTAATTTCAAGACCAAAAATGGACCCAAGGTAGTGTTTGGTGATTCTAATTATGGTCAGACCAAAGGTTATGGTATGATCAAAATTAGAGATATCACATTTGCTGAAGTAGCTTATGTTGAAGGACTTCAACATAATCTGATTAACATTAGTCAATTGTGTGATGATGAATATAAGTTTGTGTTCACTAATAATCTTTATCAAATAATAAATTCTACAATAGATGATATTGTGCTAACTGGTTCTAGAAAAGACAAAATATATATTGTTGATTTTAGTTCATCTAATAATGAATTATGCCTATTTAATGCTGAAGTAGACAAAAATGAGCTTTGACATAAGAGACTTGGTCATCTAAACCACAAGACCATAACAATGCTTTCAAAAGATGAGTTAGTAAGAGGCTTACCATAAAAAACTTAATCCATGTAAAGCTTGTCAACAAGATAAACATGTAAAATTTTCATTCAAACCAATTGGTAAGAATTATTCTTCAAGAAGACCAAACAAATTTTCAAGCCTGGTTCAAACAAGGAACTATCACCTCCATCTTCACCGTTAACAAATCTTTCTCATGAAACAGTTCAACCAACAAAAACAACATTTTCTCCATCACAACATATTACTCTGGATTCAAGTAATATACAAACATTAAATATGGACACACCTACTACAGAAGTATCACTTCATGATAATCAATCTTCACTTGGTACTAATCATAATTGTTAGAAACCACGGTGGGGCCCAGTTGAGGGGGGCACATGAATCCAGATCCGTGGCCGACTGCAGTCGTATGGCTAAATCATCCCCAACCAAATCTCCCGGGGCCCACAGGGATAAATACCCGGGTAGGTTGTTGGGAGCCGGGATAGAACCCGGGACCTCCCCTTTATCAGGCTACTATCTCAAGACCTGATACCCAACTGCACTGCAGTGCAGTTGGGTATCAGGTCTTGAGATAGTAGCCTGATAAAGGGGAGGTCCCGGGTTCTATCCCGGCTCCCAACAACCTACCCGGGTATTTATCCCTGTGGGCCCCGGGAGATTTGGTTGGGGATGATTTAGCCATACGACTGCAGTCGGCCACGGATCTGGATTCATGTGCCCCCCTCAACTGGGCCCCACCGTGGTTTCTAACAAAAGATAGTAGTCTGATAAAGGGGAGGTCCCGGGTTCTATCCCGGCTCCCAACAACCTACCCGGGTATTTATCCCTGTGGGCCCCGGGAGATTTGGTTGGGGATGATTTAGCCATACGACTGCAGTCGGCCACGGATCTGGATTCATGTGCCCCCCCTCAACTGGGCCCCACCGTGGTTTCTAACAATAATTAAGTTGCTGCATCTTCAACTGTCAACTTTAATGTTGAGAATATTATTCAGCAGGCTATAGAGCTAACTACCACATCTCTTACTATCCTTGTAGAAGAGCATGCATCACATTGCAGAATTTCAATTGAACAGATGCTCACACAGATTAAAGGAGTTCAGGCTTCAACAAAACAGGTACAAAATAAGCTGGTCTCCTCAGAAGTTACTGATAGTTAACTTTGTACTAGTCTATGACACCTAGAGGGGGGGGTGAATAGGTAAATTGACCACAATATGTCCCATATTTTAAGGCCCATAAGTCAATAATATACACAATCCTGTATTTTATTTGATATATGTCTAAGTTTGCATGTGTAGGATATTAGTATTTATGTGATTGGACAGGCTAAGTGTATCAGAAGAATGACTAGAAAGAAGTCTGCATTGTCAAGGAAGTCAAGAATTCAGCTAAAGTACAAAAATGTTGAGTGACTACACTTCACTCAGCGCCAAAGGCCAAAAAAGTCGACAGTTTAACCCTCACTCAAAGCCACAATGAAGAATATCTTAAATCTGTCTAAGTACAAATACGTCGAGTGAAGGACTTACATTCGTCGCCTTCTCAAAATAAATCTGTCTAAGTACAGAAACGTCAAGTGAAAGACCTACACTCGACCCCTTCTAAATGTAGGCTATTTATTCCAAATGCGTCGAGGGATGAACCTTCACTCAACGCCTCAGCATCTGACAGAATTTGTCTGAGTATAATTGCGTTGAGTGATGAACCTCCACTCGACGCCTCAGCATCAGGCAGAACTTGGCTAAGTACTAAAGCGTTGAGTGAAAGACTTTCATTCGACACTTTCTCAGTAAAATGTGCTAAAAGAAAGAAGCGTCGAGTGAACAACCTTCACTCAACGCCTCAGCATCAGACAATATTTGGCTAAGGATAAAAGCGTAGAGTGAGGACCATTCACTCAACGCTTATAGAGTTAACTGTCAAAGCTCCAATTCATCGAGACATATGAAATCACTCAACGCCTGTAGAGATTCAGAGATATTCCAAGTCTATTGGCACTGTGTCAAATCTGCTGACGTTATCCTTAATTCAAATCGACACAAATCTCACGCTAAAAGACAAAGACCGATGTATTGATCGGGCAGTGATATCCTGAAATGAATCAACCATTAAAGCCGGCCATGCCGCTTATCAATGATGGATATAGCTGTTGCTGTTGCCGATATATAAAAGGGAAGAGGGTGATACTTTTACAAGAACTTTTTTCACGAGAACTTTTGGGGAATCTCTCGAAACCCTAAATTTGAATAAGTTGGTCAGCAGAGCAAAGAAAAAATTTTGACCATCTTCAAGCCCGATATTCTACTCAAAGAATATCTTTCTCAAGCTTGAAGAAGAAGAACTCTTGCAGATGCAACACAGTACAGGTTGAACCAAGCCTGAAGAATCATCTTCCTGTAGCTGTGCTGAAGAAGGGCTGTCGGTTGATTCAACCCAAGAAGAAGTCTCAGAGATTTTCTGTTGAGTCAATTTTCTCGACCTTTATTCAATCCTGTATGATCTCTCTGAGATCTGAGTTGTATGCCTATTTTATAAAGGCTGAGTGTAGGACTGTGAGCAGTCTGAGTGGTAGGAGTGTGAATCACTCTGAGTTGTAGGATACTGGGTAGGATCTCAGGTAAGACTTGTGCCTGAGGTAGGTTCTTTGTGAAGATCTTAGGTAGGAGACCAGCTGAGTCTATGAGCTGTAGGAGATCAGCTGGGTCTCTGAGCTGTAGGAGTTGGAAGACTCTGAGCTGTAGGGTTGATTTGCCTAAGGTAGGAGATCTGTGCTGTCTCTAAGGTAGGACTGTCGTTAGTCTGAGCTGTAGGAGTGAAGTGCACTCTGAGTTGTAAGATCCAGGGAAGAGATCTGAGGTGTAAGATCAGATTGATCTGAGTTCTGGAGGAATTAGCCGAATCTAGCTCACTGCTAGATAGGTGAAGAAGGAAAGTGGATGTACCCTAGATAGGGGAACCACTATAAATTTCTGTGTGCTGTTTGTATTCTTGAAAGCTAACCATCTAACATTAACACATCCAGATCTACTTTCAAAAGACTTAAAAGATTTTATAAAAGAAACCTATTCACCCCCCTCTAGGTATTTAACTGCCCTTAACAAGACTTTCAGTTTCCACCAATCTAAGGCGGGTCCCTTAAGTCTACGGGTCACTTCCTCGATTTGCCTACTCAAGGGTACTTGACGTCGACTCATAAATGATTCTATGTTATGACACTAATCTAAGCATTCATCAGGTCCTAGTTACCTGTAAAAATCACTCGGATATGTGTGCTTAAGGTCTTTAGGATGAGTGTTCTCTTCTTGCAATAAGTGATTTATGTTAGGGAGCGACGCTACCATTTCAGATAATTTTTTAATTCGAAAATTTAAAAATTTCATATTATTCTCCAACCTTAGATTAGTTTCTAAATGTTCGACAATTTTCTCTCCTTAATTTTTTTATCTTTCAAAAATATTATATTTAATTTTTAAAATCCCCACTTCTTTTTTTTTTGTAAAACACAAAGTGATTTTTTTTAATAAAGATCTAAATTACAAAGTAAATTTAATAAGCAATTTTTTTCAATGATAGGGTTTTAAATTTTTTTTGAAAATAACGCTTTTTTTAAATTAAATGTCATAAAAATTTTATTTTATTTTATTTTTCGAAAACCAGATCGCATGATTCGCGATTGAAGCGAATCAAATCCCTCTGATACCAAAATGATGTAAAACAAGTTGGGATTTCAAAATTTAAAATATTTTTTAGCAAATTATTTATTTTGTTATTGGATAAAATTTTGATTTAAACAAAAAAAGTTTATTTTTTTTAGAAAGGGGGCCGAGCGGCCAAATCGAGTTTTGCGTGCAAAATCACTTTCAACGTTGAAGTTCGCAAATCCGTTAATCATTATTTGAGAGAAACTCACACGAGCATCTAACCGTTTGAATCACCGCGAGACGTGTAATTCCGCATGCAAAGCATAAGTAAAAATTTATAAAAAAAAACGGTAATTAAGGCGACTAGAACGCTCAAGGCAAGCTCAAATTTATTTATTAGATTGCATAAAATTGGTCTAACCAAAGAGGAGCAAAGAGACGGTAAGGATACGACAGAGGATGGTTCACTCCAAAGCTCGTCACGCAGCGGAGGTCACCTCCTGTCAGTTGGTTGACAGAGAATGTACACAGGGGCCTTGGCTGGGTCGGGATGGAAAAGATGGGGCTGTCGACTGAAGGAAGCCACCAGAGTGAGGAGTCGACATATCCAACTGGCGACATATTTGGAAACGGGAGTGACGGTGGTTGCTGGTGCGTCGTCGGGCGGCAGGGAATGGAGGAGATCTCTAGGGCAGTGGCAAAGGCCATCAGTGATGGTATCAAAGTGAAATTCTGTCGCGACAACAATCTGGCGGCTGGAAGAATGGCCGTGAACAGTCGTCCAGATACAGAGAAAACGAAAACAGTGTTTCGTTTTGTTTGATTTTTCCCGGCTAATTTGTTTTTCCCGGCTAATTTGTTTTTCCCGGCTTGACGTTTTTAATATCCTGTGAACAGAGGAATTCTCGAAATAGGAGGCTTGATATTTCCTTCTTTCCTTTTTTCCTAAAAATAACCCTTTTCCCAAACTGCTTCACGTTTCTTCTTTTTATAAAATAATTTTCATAATTATTTCCAAGTGATTTTTCAAATGAAGACTTGCTAATTTTTTAAAGGGCTGATTCCCATATATTGCTATTATCTTCTCATAAAGTGTTTCACTTGATTTTCTTGTGTTTAATTGTATGTGTCCTTAAATAAATTAAGCTTGCCTGCACCATCCTAATTACCTAAATTACCGGACCTATTTATTTAAGATCTCATCGGACTGTCAACCCGAAGTGCCGAACAATTTCAAATAAAACAGGTACGTAAAAGAAATACATTGTAATAAATAAATGCTGAAACATTAAAATGTGACTTATGATGCGCCGAAGGATGCATCAATTGTCTACTCCAACTGGAGATGAGAGCCCTAATGTCGAACAGGACGTGCGTTGGTAGTGTTACCGAGAGGAGGGATATGCGTCGGTTTCAATTGCAATGCTCGGTTGGAGAAGTAGGAGGGCAGTGCGGGAGTAAAGACGAGATCCCTGATCCTTAATGGTGTAAGCAACGGTTTCAAGTGAACCAGTCTAAGGAAGTTGGTTACTCTTGATTTCAAAAATGCCACACTTTACTATAACATGAACACTCCCGCGAAACCCTATATTGCATCTAATAAAAAATACAAATTCTCTATTGATCACATTTTACATGTAAAATCAATCATAACAGGAATCACATAACTTGATCCGATGATTGCGCACACGATCTTTTTTCTTGATCCAATCTTGAAATACATTTTATTTTCATATCACGTTACATATGTTACACTGAATACATCGATGCAAGAGTTAAGGGTATCTGTTGACTGTTCAAATTCAGTTGGACCTTAATTGGTCTTATGCGAGTAGTGCGCATGGGTTTAAACTCCCGGGTAAACTCAGTTTGGCCTTAACGGGTCTTGAGCGAGTTGTACACTCTGAGTTTGACACAAGTGGAATGGGCCCAAGACTGAAGACTGATATTCATGCAATGACGCTTAACATATTGAGATGAAAATATAATAAAAAGGAATGCAGTAGTAAAAAGAATGAATTAATACAATGGAATGAAATAAGGAAATATGAATTATGAAGAATGAACCTTGCTCCAATGGATGTTACTTGACTAGCACACTTCCTTACAACTACTTTTTGTTCATATAAATTCAATTTAAATTGTACTATTATATGCTGCTCAAGTAGACTGCTTATTTCTGATTATGATACATCAATTGAAATAAGATGTATGCATATTGTTATAAACCTTTATTTTGCATGTTTATCATTTATAGTGGTAAGTTTCTCACTTAGGCTCCGTTTGGGAGGACTTATTTTCACCGGTCAAGCGGTTACGACCGCATGAACCTGGTCTTAATTAATGCCTGGTTCGTACAGTCGTAACCGCTTGACCGGTTAAAATAAGTCCCCCCAAACGGAACCTTAATCTTTTGTCTAAAGGTTAACCCTTTCTACTCCAATTTTTTAGGATCTAAACGTAAGACAGTATAAAAATGAACTTTATTGTATTTGGTTAAAAAGAATAGTTGGAATTTCTAAGGTGACCAACAATCTTGAAGGATGGTGCCTAGTCCTGAAGTGGTTCACTTGCGAAAGCAACTATTAACATAGCTTATCTTATAATGATGTACTAAACATGAATATGTGTTCTTGTATTGGAAATGTTATCTATGTAAATTATATGGAATAAGAGTTTTATTTCTATACTTTTACTTCAATATTCATTTGCGACATACTATAATCGTTGCACTACGCTCAAAAATTTATGCAATGAAAGGAATACCGTTAGCCTGTGGCGGTCTACGGACTGTTATAGTGTGTTTCTCGTTTCAGGTGTAGTAGCTCATAGAGGAGCTAAGTGGGCCGAATCCCTGGTTGTGTCGTTATGTTTGACTTTTTTGCTTTCTTCTATTTTGAGTACACTATTATTTGGAGGTGATGTAAGACCTTGATGACTATTTTATTTCAGTATTTCCTTTTCTTGAATTGTGGACCTTCAGACAGTTGGTTTGTTGTTTAAGTTTTTACCGTGATTTTAACTCTGAGATGTTTATTGTGTTTTATTTCTTCTATCAATTATTAACAATTTAGGTTTGTGGATGTTATATGTGGTGGGGGCCCGACCAGGCTCATGCTATATTATATTTGCATATCAGAGATGCTACAAGTGATGCGGAGTATAGACGAGCACTTGCAGTGGATGGCGAGTTTTGGGCCCATTCGGGGTGATTTGGCGACTTTCAATATATGGCATGCCCAGATCGACGATCGGACTCCGCAGATGTGTTCAGATTCACATTGTGAATCGATTAGATATATTATTTAAGTATTTTGCATTTTATTTTGATGTATTTAGGTGGCCCCACCTTTGGCCAATCATAGCCGTTGATTGTGTGTTGCCTTAATCCCCTTTTATTATAAATAGATGGTTTGTGAGCTGATTGAAAAAATTGCAGATTTTCGAGAAGAGAAATCCCGAAATCCGGCGATCCCTCCACGGTGCCGAATCCGTGGAACCCTAGGTGACGACTCTTATGCTTGCATCTCCCTCCCCAAGGTACCCCGTAACCCTAGGCTCCTTCCCCCTCTGAAACCCTCCCGCAGCCCCCCAAAACAACCCCCAGTTGGCTGTCCAGAAAACCTGTTTCCTGTTCAACTTTACTGTTCAAAAATGAAATGTCCTGTTCATTCCTAACGTTCCATTCCTATTCAAGCCGTTGGCCAGTGGCCTCAAAGCCTCCTTCAGCTGGCCACCCACCTTCCATCCAACAACCATCCGCTCCCTATTCCATCCCTCCCCCCATCCAGCCAACCCCTCCTCCATCCAATCTACCACCATTGCCCTCTGTTCCAGCCGCCAGCCCTCTTGCCACCCCCTACATCTGATTTTCCCTCCTCCAGCCGTTGGGTTTATTTTTGGCCCCCCTTTCCGTGGATCCACTTCCCCACCACCGCCCCCTTGCCAAAACAGTTCTGATCTGCACTGTCCAGCCCCGATCCACTATTTCCTCCACCCGTTCATCATTCCCTAGTCCAGATCCGATCTCAAAATATCAGATCTACTCTTCCCCGCCCGCACACGTGGTCGGATCTATCTATTTTCGGTCCGATTTCATCTTCCGACGCCAAGGACAGCCACCTTCGTTATTTCCACACAGACGGTTCCCCCTCGGATCGCCGTACACGCATCTCCGGCTCCAGATTCTTCAGTATCTTGGTCAGCCCACTATTTGGTGAGATTCCGTTGTATTGGATTATCATTTTCAGCATATTTATATTGGATTGGATCTCATATTTGTTTGGGTATATTGTATTGCGGTGGTTTGTTAGATAAATATTGTGATTTGCATGGTTCATTCGCCGCTTGCTCTCGCTTTCGCCCTCCACGCGGAGGAAAGCCTAAGCTTGCTTTTGCCCTAATAAAATATTCAGTCTTGCTGTAAATTATCAGCGTGAGGTGTTGTATTTATTATCCAATTGTGATCTACCCGTCAGACTTTTACATAACATGTAGGGTTAGGTCACAGATTTTTCCGTCACCTATAGATTCCTCATGCGTCAATTGGTATCAGAGCGTCAGGTTGCGCGCACTTTTCGATATGCTGTTGTAGAGTGTATAGGTTTGTCTATCATGTCTAGGTATCGCCACTTGTCCCCACCTCACTTTGGAGGTCTCGAGTCCACTTATACACGCTCCCACAGAGCCCCATCATGGAAATCCTCACGTTACTACGACGATCATTCTCGATCGCAGCACACCACTTTTTTAGATCGTGTTGACCCACCTACACGACTCCACTACACTAGAGACGATTAGTATAATTATTGTCGTCGTTCATATTCTTGCACGCGAGCGGATCGTGTTGACCCTTCGACACGACCCGATTACCTTAGAGATGACTATTATAAGGATCATTACTTTGAGAGAGATCTTGAGAGTCAGTTTCATACTGTTGCCCCCTCCTTTGATGGCTCATCGGGTTTCGAGTCTTTCAGTTATTGGTTCGTGAATATGGAGTATTATCTCGATCATTTTGAGTTTTTCGTTGAGCGTCGCGTCAAGTTTCCGAAACATAGACTTTTAGATCAAGCGAAGGCATATTGGGCTAGCGTTGAGAGGACCTGCGAGCGAGACCGTTTTCGCCGCATCACTAGTTGTTTGGACAGGAAGCGTACATTGTGTCAGAGGTATCTGCTTACATTGTATCAGAGTCATTTGCTCGACCAATTATTTTCTTTTCAGCAAGGATCCATGTCTATCGCTGAGCACAAGAAGTGTTTTGATGAGTTAGTTGTGAGAAGCGATCTCCAAGAGGACCCAACAATGACTATGTTATGTATCGTATTGTGTCGTTATTATGCGTCGTATTGTGTCGTTATTATGTGTCGTATTGTGTCGTATCGTATTATGAGGTGTCAATCATGTTGTTGTATCTTTATTATCATTTCATTATGTTAGGTGAGAGTTAGGAGATTGTTAGGTGAGAGTTAGGAGATTATCCGGTGAGTCATCATTACGTGTAGCCTATATAAAGGCATGTGGCGGTATGTATGAGGTAAGCAAGAAAGTATTCTAATTCCTTCTTCCATTGTGAGATCTCGGTGGCTCTCTCCTCCGACGTGCAACCCCGCTTTGGCAGCCACGGTCACGACATTGTAGTATCCCGCCACCATCTCCACCGCCATCATCGGTACAATCGACCGCCCCCGATCATCCCCGACAACCTCTCCTCCGGGCACCATTGGAAGACCCATAACAACTTGGTATCAGAGCGAAACCTTCTCCTTGTATGCTGTTTCCGTCGAGCCAAAACTTCTCCTCGACCGCCGCCTCCTCCCCTGCTTTCTGCTGCCATTGACGCCACTATTTCCCCGTCCAGTCACAGGCGACTCACCGACGGGAACAACCGTTTTTGTTTCCTGCTCCAGCGCCGATCCGCTTGGAAACCGCCGTTTTCGTTTCCTGCTCCAGTGCCGAACCTCTTGGACTGCTCCAGCGCCGACCCGCTTGGACTGCTCCAGCGCCGCTGCCGACCGTGCTCGCCATCGCCGTTCCAGAGCTGCCTCTCCCTGCTTCCCTCGAGCCGCCCGCTTCTATCTGCTTTCCTCGAGCCGCCCGCGCTCTGCTTTTCATCGAAACCCATTCCGGCGCCCTATGCCATCATATTTATTCCATTTCCTTTAATCCGTGGACCCCTCTTTTAATTTCATTCTCTTTCTTTCGGTGGACCCCACCATCCCTCCTCCTTTACTTATTTAACGAGCCCTGCTCCCGGTCCCTATTTCTCTACATCTCTTGTGTTATTTCTTAATTCCCCCGCCACGTTCTCCTTCTAATAATTTCCAGCAGGCCCCTCTATCTTGGCGCCAATATTGGGCGCCACCGGGGCTCTCGTGGTCATTCCCAGCAAGCTGACTCGGCGCAATCCAATCGCCCGGTCACCCGCTCCTATTCTCGCTCCTCATCCCGCACTATGGTCGACTCCTCTGAACAACTCAATCAAATTATGTCCATGCTACATGACCTCATAGCGCAACAAGCTGCGCACACTGCTCTCGCTGACCGTCATCAGGAGGCCATTGCTGCGCTCGCCATGCGCATCGATGATCAAACCTCCCCGCCACATGATCATGCAAGCAGCAGTCAGACACATCCACTTCTCCGCAATGCCCCACCGCCCCTGACCGTCCACGAACCGCCACCATCGGTCCTCGCGCGCCCCGACGCTGCAATTGTGCCGCGCTAGACCAGATTAGAGTTTCCAACCTATGATGGGAAAAGTGATCCCTTGAGCTGGCTTACCAAGTGTGAATAATTCTTCGGCCACCAGCAAACTCCGGTAGCAGATCAAATCCATCTCGCATCTTTCCATATGCTCGACTTAGTTGTTTTATGGGCTTCTCGTCTTCTCATCGACCGGCCGAATCTAATTTGGGACGACTTCAAGCGGCTCTGCAACTTGCGTTTCGTACCTCCTATTCGCAGTAACCCCCTCGGTGCGCTCACGACTCTACGACAAACAGGTACCATAGACGAGTACATGGAACAATTTCAGTTTCTCTTACCGCATGCCCCTCTTGCCCCGGATATGCAGGTCAACATTTTCACCGCAGGACTTCGCGAGCGACTGCGTCTAGATGTAGAGTTTGAGGCCCCTCTGGACTTAGTGACTGCTATGAGCCTGGCACGGCTCTGTGATCGTCGTCTCCAGCTATCCCAAGAGGCATATCCACCTGCTACCGACATTGTTCCACAAGACCGACGCGAGGGTCCTCTAGCACCACAGGTCCGCCGCTTATCTCGGGCTGAGATGCTGCAAAGCCGCGTGCAAGGATTGTTTTTCAATTGCGATGAACAGTACGCTCGTGGCCACAGGTGCACCCGACTTTTCTACCTACACGTTGAGGACACTGATGACGAGGGCATCAGATAAAGCTTGAGGTCAAGCTTTTTCGAAGGGCGGGTGAGATATTATGTGCCGTATTGTGTCGTTATTATGCGTCGTATTGTGTCGTATCGTATTATGAAGTGTCAATCATGTTGTATCTTTATTATCATTTCATTATGTTAGGTGTGAGTTAGGAGATTATTAGGTGAGAGTTAGGAGATTATCAGGTGAGTCATCATTACGTGTAGCCTATATAAAGGCATGTGAGGGTATGTATGAGGTAAGCAAGAAAGTATTATAATTTCTTCTTCCATTGTGAGATCTTGGTGGCTCTCTCCTTCGACGAGCAACCCTTTTTTAGGCAGTCGCAGTCACGGCTCCGTAGCATCCCGCCACCATCTCCACCACCATCATCGGCACAATCGACCGCTCCCGATCATCCCCGCAACCTCTCCTCCGGGCACCATTGGAAGGCCCATAACAGACCACTACATGATTTCGGTCTGGGATTCGATCTGACATTCATACTAAGGTAGTTTATTATAACTCAGAGTCCCTCGAGAAAACATATCAACTCGCCCTTTGTTATGAACAGTCATTGAGATCCGCAAGAGCTGGTCGATAAGATTCTCACCTTGACCTCCGCAGTACGAGTCCCCCCATACCGAGGTCACCACGACCCTTACCACTGTCCCGTCAGCCACGACATAAGTGATACCTGATGCGGATTACTCTCACCCCAGTGAGGTGCTTAGTCCAGTGAGTGACCTATCTCTTGTTTCTGACCCGCCTCTTGTGAACCTGACTGAGAGCGAGTCTGAGCGACCTTTTGAGTCTGTAGTGTTGTGTCCCTCACCCACACCTCCTCCTCAGCCATACACCGGGTTAGCTAGCACCCCAACCACAGACCCATTTCCTAACACCGCACTCACAGATACATTCTTGAGTGTAGGTCTGTGTCGCTCTCTCATTGTCATTGTTGGGTCCATTGATCACAATGACCCTAATTTGATGATGTCAAACAGGTCAATGAGATACACACAACTGTATTTGATGTGTGTGTAAGTTCATGTGTGCAGGATAGTCCTTTTGATAAAGATTAGGCAGGTGGACTCAAAGAAGTGGCTGGAAGGGCAGAAGATTTGCCTAAGTTCATAGGAGTTGAGTGAATTCTGTTCACTCAACGCCAGATAAGTAAAATCGTTGAGTATAGGCAGCCAAACAATTGACAAGTTGAAAATGTGGTGAAGTCCACATACGTTGAGTGAAGTCTACTCACTCAATGCCATAACATCAAAATCGTTGAGTTCTGCCCAGTCAGTCAAAGCCACGGAAATTGTGTAGAATTTTAACTAAGTCCATAGGCGTTGAGTGTAGCTTACTCACTCAACGCCATAAGACAAAAAATCTGTCTAAGTAATTAGGCGTTGAGTGTAGCTTACTCACTCAACGTCATGAGACAAAAAATCTGTCTAAGTAGTAAGGCGTTGAGTGATGCTTACCCACTCAACGACATGAGATAAAATCTGTCTAAGTAAGGCGTTGAGTGATGCTTACTCACTCAACGCCATGAGACAAAATCTGTCTAATTAGTTAGACATTGAGTGATGCTTACTCACTCAACGCCATGAGACAAAATTTGTCTAAGTAGTTAGGCGTTGAGTGATGCTTACTCACTCAACGGCATGAGACAAAATCTGTCTAAGTAGTTAGGCGTTGAGTGATGCTTACTCACTCAATGCCATGAGGCTATAACGTCGAGCTGAGCTCTGAGTTCTTCGAACTGCACTTTCACTTTTCGTCGAACTGAGCTCTGAGTTCGTCGAACTGAGCACTGAGTTCGTCGAACTGAGCATTCACTTTTTGTCGAACTAAGCTTTCACTTTTCGTCGAGTTGAGCTCTGAGTTCGTCGAACTGAGCCCTGAGTTTGTCGAACTGAGCTTTCACTTTTCGTCGAGCTAAGCTTTCACTTTTCGTCGAGGTGAGCACTGTGTTCGTCGAACAGAGGCAGAAGATGTTTCTAAGTCTTTTGGCACTGAGTGATGGTCATTCACTCAATGCCTTCGCTACTGATGCTTGATTTTGTCTAGTCTTGAGAGATGGTGACGTCAGCAAAGTCAACAAAGTCAAAGCAGATTCAAATGTTGCAGGAATGCTGCTAGAGGCGCTGTGGGCCAGCTGTCATGATTTTCTACACTAAGAAAGAGATTTCTCGCTGGGGCCCACACAAAGCAAATAGCCGTTGAATCAGCCGTCAATGGAAAGTACGTTGCTGCATGGCAAAATCACAGCCACCAATTTTGGTGGGGCCCACTGCTCAATGAGACGTTGATCGACAAACTATAAAATGAGCAGGATCAGATCGAAAAAAAGAACATCAATAACAATCAACACCAAGAAAAGACGTAATTAGGGTTCTCTGGATTCGCAATCTTGCGGTTGGACGACGTTTCTTCCTCGTTTTCTTGTCGAGCCAGAAGAAGTTCAGTTTAGAGAACCTTAACGCGAAAAGAGTTGGCTGCTGCAATAGTCATCTGCGACAGTAAGATCAGGATTTCTTCCTGAAAAAGAAGAAGCAGAATTTTTTGCAAGTTGCTTCCAGAACAAGCCGTGCTTCAATTGAAGATTTCTTTTCAACTTGTTGCTGTGAAGAAGAAGAAAGGGCTGATATCTGCTCAGTCCAGGAAGACAGACACGGAGAACTACCTCTGGTGTCCGAGTATTTCATCTCTTTGACATTATTTATAAGATCAAATTTGGGATCTGAGGGTAGGATTCTTTAAGAAATCTGAGTGTAGGCCTGTGTTATAAAGGCCGAGGTAGGATTCTTGTTAGAATCTGAGTGGTAAGTCTTAGTGCCTGAGTGTATGCCTGTGTTATAAAGACTGATGTAAGATTCTTGTTAGAATCTGAGTGGTAAGGCTTAGTGCCTGAGTGTAGGCCTGTGTTATAATGGCCGAGGTAGGATTCTTGTTAGAATCTGAGTGGTAAGACTTAGTGTCTGAGTGTAGGCCTGTGTTATAAAGGCCGAGGTAGGATCCGGTTGGGATCTGAGTGGTAGGGCTTAGTGCTCGAGTTGTAGGTCTTGGATAAGACTGAGTGGTCCTGCGGGATCGTGCTGTAACCTCTTAAGGAGCCGAGGAATTGGTGAAGAGTCTTGTCTAACACACTGTTAGAAAGACGGAGAGGGACAGTGGACGTACCCAAAATTGGGGAACCACTATAAAAATATTTGTGTCGTCTGTGATTGTTTTTGAAAGCACAAATCAATTAATCACTAAGCACAGGAATTCAGATATTGGTCTGATTAATTAAAGAGAAGGCCTAAAACCTATTCACCCCCTCTTGGTATTTAGTTGACCTTGAAAACAAGACTTTCAAGTGGTATCAGAGGGAGGTTGCTCGTTAAAGACTCAACATTCTGATTAGATCTCCAAGGTCAACAAAGAAAGACAACCCTTATGAGTTCAGGAGTAAACCTCAAGGAGCTAGGGGCCATGAAGCTTCCTATCTGTATGCAGAAAGAGTTTGACATATGGAAGGAGAGGGTTAGGCTGTTTATGGAGGCAGCTGACCATAGAATTTTCATTACTGTTAAAGAGGGATCATTCATCCCTATGAAGGTCTCAGCTCTGGATGCTAATATCCAGACACCAAAGACATACTCTGAAATGACCAAGGATGAAGTCATCCTTGCCACAATGGACAAGAGGGCACAAAATATCATAGCCAGTGCCATTGATTACTCCACCTTCCAAAATCTATTTCACTGTAGGACATCTAAGGAGATGTGAGACACACTAGTTGTCTACATGGAGGGGACATAAGAAGGGATGAAAGGAAGTCCATGCTCAATTAGGAATATGAGAGCTTCAGGCAGAGGAAGACAGATAGCATAGCTGTGTACTATGAAAGGTTCTTTAGGATTGTAAATGAGCTGAGGACATATGGGAGAGTCTTCAACACATATGAATTAAATGACAAGTTTCTCAGGTCTTTAACTAAAGACTGAGACACAAAAATCTGTGTCATCAGAGAAGTGACAAAAATTGCAGACACACCACCACCAACTCTATCTGGAAAGCTGTTGTCCTATGAAATGAAGCTGACAACTAGAAAGGAGGAGGAGAAAATCAGCAAGTCTGCAGTCAAGGAAAAGTCTGTGGCCTTCAAAGCTGAAGCCACAAGGAGGAGCAAGAGAAAAACACCTTCTCCACCAAGGAGGGATGCTGAATCTGATTCAGAAAGTTCAGAAATCAACACATCAGACTGCCACATATCTGATGAAGACTTTGCTGCCTTCTCTAGGCAATTCCAGAAATTCATGAAGAAGAAGAACTGGAGAAGCAGACCCTCCTGCTCTTCTTATCCCAAAGAAGAGTACTACAAGGGCAAGAAGAAAATCTCTAAAGAGGACAAGTATGACTCTAAACCAAATAAACATGTTTCTTCTAAAATGATCTGTTATTGTTGCAACAAGGCAGAACATGTTATAGCTGACGGCCCTGTCAAAAGGAAGGGTGCTGGTGAAAAGATGGAACAACAACAAAAGCGCAAGAAGGAGAAATCCTTCATTGATAAGAAGCAAAAGAGCTGGACTGACTACTCATCATCAGAGTCAGAAGAGGAAGATGAAGATGAAACCTACATTGTGCTATTCACTGCTGGAGAAGAAGCTGAAGAGGTAGATTTCTTAGAGATGCTGACTGCAATTGCTGGAGAAGCTGATGATGCTGCCAGGACTAAAGAAGGAGAAGAAGACAACAATTGTCTTGGGCTGATGGCTTTGACTGATGAAGAACCCAGCCAGGAACAGCCTGGTCCAAACAAAGTACATTCTCCATCCTCTGTGTCAGATTATAAGACAGGTCCAGAGTCAGAGACATCTGCATCAAGTGATGAAGATGACTCTGAATCTGAAGGAGACATCAATTAATTGATTGATGACTATGGTGAACTCCTGCAGGCACTAAACAGAAGCAGGCTCCTAGCCAAAAAACAGGCTCCAGAGATTGTCTCTCTGCAGCTTGCTGCTTCAAAGTCAGCAAACCTGCTGGACCTGAAGATGAATGAAATCAGCAAGCTGAAAAACATCACTGTTATTCAGATGAACACAATAGCCTTCAAGAATGACCACATCAGGAATCTTGAAGGTAAACTCCAAAAGGAGGAGGAGCTAATGACTAAGTTTTCAAAGCCATGTTCTGTGTTGCCTTTGATATATTCCTTCTTCTCCCAAAAGGATAAGAAGGGATTAGGTTTCAATGGGAATACTAGAGCTGTCAATTCCAAAAGGAAGGGCAAAGCTCCAGTGCAGCCACTAGCCTCCAAGCCTCCTATTCCTTTCAAGAGAGTGCTGCTACCATCTAACAGGTATGACCAAGAGAGCATCTTTGGTCACTAAGACAATGGTGGATCCATCAATGGGAACAAAGATGTTCATCACCATGGTGGTAGGAATGGAAAGGGTGCTAGTGCCTACAAGGCAGGCCATGAGGAGATCCAAATGGCCTACACTGGACCATTTGTGTTTGGTGCACAAGCCCCAACACTCAAGAATAGGGCTGCATCCCCTTCTTAAAATCTGTCAGTTCACAATCAGACCAAAGGAAAGTCTGTTGACAAACCAGACTTGGGCATATCAGAAGCCATCAGGAGCATGCTCTCTGAAAAGAAGGCAGCTGGTGGTATGGTTCAAGATACCCCAAGTACCTCTGCTGACAGACAAATCCCAAATCAGGTTGTCGCTGAAAGACATAAGAAAAAGGCTGCTGCTGTACCTGCTGTACTGAGAGCTGCTGACAGCACTGCTGTAAAACCAACCCTTAAAATAAGGTACAACATCTATGAGTGCTGGTGCTGTGGCAAAGTGGGCCGCTATGCCATTGATTGCTGACACAATAATAGTGTCCAGAGAGCTAATGCCGGCTTACCTGTCAGAAGAGCTGCAGACATGTATATTCATTTTCAACCTAACATGCACCTAGGACCCAATAAGAATTGGGGTCCTAAGGTTAAATGATTTATGTTTTGCAGATGAGTACAAGTTGTCATACCCATATATGGTACTTGAACAGTGGTTGTTCCAAGCACATGATTGGAACAAAGTGCATACTGAAGGAGTACACTCCAGTAGAGAATGAACCCAAAGTCATTTTTGTTGGTTCAGAAAAGAGAGTAATCAAAGAGTGTGGTAAGATATCAAATGACATAATCACTATCACACAAGTAGCTTATGTGAAAGGTTTGCAACATAACCTGATAATCATAAATCAAATATGTGATCTTGGCTATGACATTTCTTTCCTCAGGCATGAGTGCCAAATTAGGAGGTCAAGTGACCAAGGGGTCATCTTGACAGGCACTAGGAGAGGAATTGTCTATTGTCTAAATTTTGTTTGTGGTTGTAAGGACACCCCCATATGCCTAGTTGCAGATGAGAAAACCTCACACTGTGTCCAATGACATAAGAGGCTAGCTTACCTCAATTACAAGACCATAGACAAACTCTTTAGTGAAGAGTTAGTGAGAAATGAACCTAAGGCAAAGTGCACCAATGAGGGTATCTGCTCTGCATGCCAAAAGGGCAAGCAGACCAAGACCTTCTTCAAGAGCCTTGGTACCAAAGACTCAGTGAGGTGTTTATACCTCATGCATATGGATCTATTTGGTCCTATGCCAGTTCAAAGTCTAGGTAGGAAAGTCTAGACCTTGTGGTTGTTGATGACTTTTCCAGATTTGTCTGGGTGTTCTTCCTAAGGAAGAAATCTGAAACCCTTGATGTCTTCCAGACATTTATTAAGCAAATTCAGAAAGAATTCAACAGTACTGTGACCAAAATCAGAAGTGACCATGGGATTAAGTTTCAGTCTGAGTGCATGACAAGGTTCTTTGAAGAGCATGAGATTCATCAAGAGTTCTCCTCTCCTATAACACCCCAGCAAAATGGAATTGCTGAGAGGAAAAATAGAACCCTCATTGAGGCTGGTAGGACCTTGTTAAGTGACACATCTCTCCCAAAATATTTCTGGGCTGAGGCAGTAAACACTGCTTGTCATGTCCTTAACAGGGCTTCCATCACCAAATGCCACAAGAATACTCCCTATGAGATTCTGAAAGACAGAAAACCAAACTTATCCTACTTCAGGATTTTTGGTAGCAAATGCTATGTACTGAACATTGATAAGTCCTATTTGACTAAGTTTGCTGACAAGTCAAAAGAATGAATATTTGTTTGGTACAACAACAATAGTAAGATATATAAGATCTACAACTTGACTAGTCAAGTTGTAGAAGAATCAGTTCATGTTGTCTTTGATGAGTCAAACTTGATTAACTGTGAGCTGCCTAGCTCTTGTTTTAGTTCTGCGGGTTTAAAGGAGGTGATGGACAAGCTTACCATCAGAGAAGGTGATCCTGCAGTACAAAATAAGAAAGAAGATGGGCGTTGTCCCGGGGGAGCTTAAGACTCACAAGTTGAGGATGAATAACAGCCAGTTGAAGACAATGAAGAACAACCAGCTGGAGACAATGAAGAACAACCAGCTGAGGACATTGAAGATCAGCAAGCTGAGGAAAGATTGCCTCCAGCTGGGAGATATCTAAGGGACCATCCAGCACACCAAATCATTGGTGATACAAGACATGAATTCCAGACAAGAAGCAAGAACTTCAACACAGCTCTCTGTTCAAGCTTCCTATCTAAAGAAGAACCCAAGAAGCTTGAAGAGGCTATCAAAGACCCATTCTGGATTGGAGCAATGCAGGAAGAGCTGAACCAGTTCAATAGGTGTAGTGTCTGGAAGCTGATTCCCAGACCTAAGGGACATAATGTCATAGAAACTAAGTGTATCTACAGGAACAAATTAGATGAGAATGACATTATTGTCAAGAATAAGACCAGATTGGTGGCAAAAGGATACAGACAAGAAGAAGGAATAGATTTTGATCAGACTTTTGCCCTAGCAGACAGACTGGAAGCAATAAGGTTATTCCTTGCATTTGCTGCCTATCAAGGATTCAAAGTCTGTCAGATGGATGTGAAGTCAACATTCCTGAATGAGGACTTAAAAAGAGGAAGTATATGTGGATCAACCAAGTTTTGTAGACCATCACTTTCCTGATTTTGTTTATAGGCTTAGGAAAACTCTATATGAGTTGAAGCAAGCTCCTATAGTATGGTATGAAACATTATCTCGTTTTCTCATTGATAACAAATTTTCAAGGAGAAAAATAGACAAGACCCTATTCGTAAGAGAATCTAAGGGTAAGATCATCCTAGTGCAGATATATGTCGAAGACATTATCTTTGGATCTATTGAGGACAATCTTTGTAGGAAGATTGCTAAACTTATGTAAGGAAAGTTTGAGATGAGCAGCATGAGTGAGCTCAAATTCTTTTTGGGACTACAAGTAAAACAGACTGATGATGTATTGTCCATATCCCAGTCAAAGTTCGCAAGAGATTTATTAAGAAATATAGTATGAAGAATGCCTCCACCATGAGAACTCTCATGGGGTCAAACATGCCTATAGGCAAAGATGAGACAGGAAAACCTGTTGATGAGTCTTTGTATAGATGGATAATTAGCTCCATTATATACTTGACTGCTAATAGGTCTGACATCATATATGCTACATGTGTCTGTGCTAGGTATCAGGTCTGCCCTAAAGAATCTCATTACTCTGCTGCAAAGAGAATTTTAAGGTATTTTAAGGGCACACCAGATCTTGGCCTATGGTATCTTAGGAATAGAGATTTTGATCTAACAGGATTTTCAGATGCAGATTTTGCAGGATGCAAGGAAGACAGGAAAAGTACTACTGGTACATGTCAATTCCTAGGTGGAAGACTGGTGTCATGGAGCATCAAGAAGCAGACCAGTGTGACTATCTCAACTGCAGAGTCAGAATACATTTCAGCAGGCAGCTGCTGTGCTCAATTGCTGTGGATTTAGCACCAGCTTAAAGATTACAATATTAAGATATGTAAAACTCCTCTTTATTGTGATTCTACTAGTGTCATTTCTATAGCTAGGAATCCTGTCCCACACAGCAGGACTAAGCACATAGAAATTTAGTATCATTTTATTAGGGAGCATATGAAGAAAGAATACATTAGCCTAGAGTTTGTCTCCACTGACAAGCAAGTGGCTGATATCTTCACTAAGCCACTAGATGAACTCATGTTCAACACCTTCAAGATTGAATTGGGTATGTTGAACTAAAATAGCTTCAGATACTCCCTAAGGTATTTTTTTGGTACAAGCTTGTTCTTCTTGCAGGTGATGCAGCTCTAGTGGAAATCAAGAACAAGATGAGTGCAAATGCTCCTATTGAGGGGGAACAAGTCCAGCAGCTGTAGGACTAAAAGTCAGCCTTGTATAAAGAGCAAGCTGGCAGCTGCACTACTGGATTCATCTATATCAGCTAGGAGGAGAACATAAAGGGAGAGAAAGAACTGATGCACCTACCTGACTATCTGAAGAAGTCAAAAAGAGGGAGAGAAGAGATTGATCAAGTTCAATATAGTTCAAGTAGTATCCAAGGGGGAGAGACAAGCTCAAGAGAGGATCATGCCCCAACACAAGAAAGGATCAAGCTGAGAGGTAAACCTCTAAGGTAACACACACCCAGCAGCAATACAAGGGGAGTATGTGAAAATTCATCTCATTAAATTTAATAAATTTTTTACTATCATTAAATTTAATAAATTTTTACTGCCCATGTGATTGTATATTTCATTGACTAAGGAAAATGATCAATGGTTTTGACTTCTTCAAATAGCGGGAGATTGTTGGGTCCATTGATCATAATGACCCTGATTTGATGATGTCAAACAGATCAATGAGATACACACAGCTATATTTGATGTGTGTGTAAGTTCATGTGTGCAGCATAGTCCTTGTGACAAAGATTAGGCATGTGGACTCAAAGAAGTGGATGAAAGGGCAGAAGATTTGTCTAAGTCCACAGACGTTGAGTGAAGCCTATTCACACAATGCCAGGTAAGTAAAATCATTGAGTATAGTCAGCCAAACATTTGGCAAGCTGAAAATATGGCTAAGTCCACAAGCGTTGAGTGAAGTCTACTCACTTAACGCCATAACATCAAAATCGTTGAGTTCTGCCCAGTCAGTCAAAGCCACAGAAATTCTGTGTAGAATTTTGATCAAGTCCACAGGAGTTGACTGTAGCTTACTCACTCAACGCCATAAGACAAAAATCTGTCTAAGTAGTTAGGCGTTGAGTGTAATTTACTCACTCAACGCCATGGGATAGAAAATCTATCTAAGTAGTAAGGCGTTGAGTGATGCTTACTCACTCAACGTCATGAGACAAAATCTGTCTAAGTAGTTAGACGTTGAGTGATGCTTACTCACTCAACGCCATGAGACAAAATCTGTCTAAGTAGTATGGCGTTGAGTGATGCTTACTCACTCAACGACATGAGACAAAATTTGTCTAAGTTTAGGTGTTGAGCGATTATTACTCACTCAACGCCATGAGACAAAATCTGTCTAAGTAGTTAGACGTTGAGTGATGCTTACTCACTCAACGCCATGGGGCTATAACGTCGAGCTGATCTCTGAGTTCGTCGAACCGAGCTTTTACTTTTCGTCGAGCTGAGCTCTGAGTTCGTCGAACTGAGCCTTGAGTTCGTCGAACTGAGCTTTCACTTTTCGTCGAACTAAGCTTTCACTTTTCTTCGAGATGAGCTCTGAGTTCGTCGAACTGAGCCATGAGTTCGTCGAACTGAGCTTTCACTTTTGTCGAACTAAGCTTTCACTTTTCGTCGAGCTGAGCACTGTGTTCGTCGAACTGAGACAAAAAATGTTTCTTAGTCTTTTGACACTGAGTGATGGTCATTCGCTCAATGCATTCGCTACTGATGTTTGATTTTGTTTAAGTCCAGAGAGATGGTGACGCCAACAAAGTCAACAAAGTCAAAGCAGGTTCAAATGTTGCGGGAATGCTGCTAGGGCGCTGGGGGCCAGCTGTCATGATCTTCTCCAAGATTTCTCGCTGGGGCCCACACAAAGCAAAGTGCCGTTGAATTAGCCGTCAATGGAAAGTAGGTGGCTGCATGACAAAATCATAGCCACCAATTTTGGTGGGGCCCACTGCTCAATGATCGAAAAAAAAGAGAACATCAATAACAATCAACACCAAGAAGAGATGTAATTATGGTTCTCTGGATTCGCAATCTTGCGGCTGGACGACGACTTCTTTCTCGTTTTTTCGCCGAGCCAGAAGAAGAAGTTCAGTTCAGAGAACCTGAACGCGAAAAGAGTTAGCTGCTGTAATACTCATCTGCGAAAGCAAAATCAGGATTGCTTCCTGAAAAAGAAGAAACAGAATTTTCTGCAAGTTGCTTCCTGAACAAGCCGTGCTTCGATTCAAAATTTCTTTTCAACTTGTTGCTGTGAAGAAGAAGATAGTGCTGATATCTGCTCAGTACAGGAAGACAGACACAGAGAACTTTCTCCGGTGTCTGAGTATTTCATCTCTTTGACATTCTCTGTAAGATCAAATTTGGGATCTGAGGGTAGGATTCTTTAAGGAATCTGAGTGTAGGCCTGTGTTATAAAGGCCGAAGTAGGATTTTTGTTAGAATCTGAGTGGTAAGGCTTTGTGCCTGAGTGTAGACCTATGTTATAAAGGCCGATGTAGGATTCTTGTTAGAATCTGAGTGCTAAGACTTGGTGCCTGAGTGTAGGCCTGTGTTATAAAGGTCAAGGTAGGATTCTTGTTAGAATCTGAGTGGTAAGGCTGAGTGCCTGAGTGTAGGCCTGTGTTATAAAGGCCGAGGTGGGATCCATTTTGGATCTGAGTGGTAGGGCTTAGTGCTCGAGTTGTAGGTCTTGGATAAGACTGAGTGGTCCTGCGGGATTGTGCTGTAAGCTCTTAATGAGCCGAAGAATTGGTGAAGAGCTTTGTCTGACACACTGTTAGAAAAGCGGAGAGGGAAAGTGGACGTACCCAAGATTGGGGAACCACTATAAAAATATCTGTGTCCTCTTGATTGTTCTTGGAAGCACAAATCAATTAATCACTAAGCACATGAATTCAGATATAGGTCTGATTAATTAAAAAGAAGGCCTAAAACCTATTCACTCCTCTAGGTATTTAGTTGACCTTGAAAACAAGACTTTTAGTCATTACCCGGAGTCACATCTTGACTGAGAGACCAGAGCCTGATATTGATCTTGTAGTGACTACGTCACCCATTCACGGGGACACGACCCCTTACGATGGTACTCATATGAAGGATCATGACCCTAGTGATGAGTTTTACGATGACCTCCCTGTTGAGCCTCCTGATGAGCCGTCACATCCTGGTGAGGATACGATTCGTGTGAGACGCTTGTTTATGAGTTTTGAGTAATTGGCGTTTCTTTCGCTATCATCTATAGCCTTGCCCCAGAGAATTGATCTTGCGTGGAGCATAACGTATCTAGGGCCTTCCTTGAGTACGCTTGAGCGTACTCATATTTTGAGGGCCTACCTCATGACGCATTGAACCATCGATGAGTTTTGGGACGCACCGCCTGCTGAACCACCAGACGAGCTCTTTCTTTTCGGGAACACGCACCACACTCGAGAGTCACGTCTTCTAGTCGGTGTATACGACTTTCACTCAGGTGGTCGTCTTATCCGTGATGACTTTTCGTACACACCTCCTGGTGAGCCCCCTGATGTGCTACGTTTCCCGAGAGACATTTGACTCTTTACGAGCTCACATTTAAGTATATATGTCTCTCACGCTCATCTGAGCACTCGTCCCACATGAGATGAGTTTTTCTACACTCTACCGAGATAGCCCCCTGATAGGCCACCATATTTTAGAGACATCCCGGTCATTATTAGACTTTCTAGTAGCAGGTATGTTGTGTCGATCATGTTTCATTTGCATCATTTGCATCATTTGCATGAGTCTGTCCAGTCATTTCTTCGTCATTTGCATGTGTCTGTTGAGTTGTTTGTCCGTTGTTTGCATATGTAACATGAGTCGGTCCGACGGAAAATCCCTAATGATAATAAATGTTGTAAATCACATACGGATGTTGATTGACAAAAGCAGGTACTTCATGAAGGCGTGCAGATGATGGTGAGAATCTGCGCTGTGAGGCTCTGTGCGAGGCTTGCTAAAAGCTTGAGCGTTAGACAAATGGATCCCTATATAATCATGAGACAGATCGAAGCAAACACCTATGATCTTGATATCCCTACAAGTATAAGCATCCATCTGATATTTAGTGTTAAAGATATGACGTCGTACTACGAGCCTCGCGAGTATGTGGACCCAAGCAGTGGGGACTTCCAGCCGCCCACACCTCCACCCCCGTTGCCTTACCACCTTCATAGAGCACCCACATCTGATGGCCACCACTACTCACCCACTCCTGACACCTACCCACCTGGGGACTCGTCTTCTTTGGTTCTACCTTTGGCACCGCCGATCGCACCGGGATCCACCAGTCGTAAGTTGAGCGCTGAGAGCATCATGGAGACCAGACTCCACCAGTGCATTCCTACTACAGACGTTGGTGACTCTTGGATACTTACAACAGAGCTTGATCAATTCGCCCCTGGACTTCGACTTCAGCACGACCGTCTCCATTCACCGGAGATGACAGCTTTTCAGTCAGGGGGAGTTGATTGGCGAGGACACTTTTCCAGCGACGACACTTGGGCGATCTCTGGCGGACTTCTTCGGGTTTTACCTGACCTGCTGCGAGAGAATTCTGATCCCTATTCATCGGGAGATGAATTCTTTCAAGCCTGCGAGATTGATGCGAAGCATAGATGAGCACTTGTAGTGGATGACGAGTTTTGGGCCCATTCGGGGCTGATTTGGCGACTTTCAATATATGACGTGCCCGGATCGACGATCGGACTCTGCAGATGTGTTCGGATTCGCGTTGCGAATGAATTTGACATTATTTAACTATTTTGCATATTATTTTGATGTATTTAGGTGGCCCCACCTTCGGCCAATCATAGCCATTGATGGTGTGATGCTTAAATCCTCCTTTTATTATAAATAGATGGTTTGTGGGCTGATTGAAGGGATTGCAGATTTTGGAGAAGAAAAATCCCGAAATCCGGCGATCCCTCCACGGTGCCGACTCCGTGAAACCCTTGGTGACGACTCCTAGGTTTGCATCTCCCTCCCCAAGGTACCCCATAACCCTAGGCTCCTTCTTCCCCCTCCGAAACCCTCCCGCAACCCCCCAAAACAGCCCCCAATTGGCTGTCCAGAAAACCCGTTTCCTGTTCAACTTTAATGTTCAAAAATTAAATGTCCTGTTCATTCCTAAAGTTCCATTCCTGTTCAAACCGGTGGCCAGTGGCTTGAAAGCCTCCTCCTTCAGTCGGCCACCCACCTTCCATCCAACAGCCTTCTGCTCCCTGTTCCATCCCTCCCCCCATCCAGCCGACCCCTCCATCCAGTCCACCAGCACTGCCCTCTGTTCCAGCCGCCAACCCTCTTCCCACCCCCTACAGGCGATTTTCCCTCCAGCCGCTGGGTTGATTTCCGGCCCTCCTTTCCGTGTATCCACTTCCCCCCACCGCCCCCTTGCCAAAACAGTCCCAATCCGGACTGTCCAGCCTCGTTCCACTATTTACTCCACCCGTTCATCATTCCTTAGCCCGGATGCGATCTCAAAATATCGGATCTACTCTTCCCCGCCCGCACATGCGACCGGATCTATCCATTTCCTGTCCGATTTCATCTTCCGACGCCAAGGACAGCCACCTCCGTTATTTCCACGCAGACGGTTCCCCGTCGGATCGCCGTACACGCATCTCCGGCTCCAGATTCTTCAGTACCTTGGTCAGCCCACTATTTGATGAGATTCCGTTGTATTGGATTATTATTTTCAGCATATTTATATTTGATTGGATCTCATATTTGTTTGAGATATTGTATTGCGGTGGTTTGTTAGATAAATATTGTGATTTGCATGGTTCATTCGCCGTTCGCTCTTGCTTTGACCCTCCACGCGGAGGAAAGCCTAAATTTGTTTTTGCCCTAATAAAATATTGTCTTGTTGTAAATTATCTGTGTGGGATGCTGTATTTATTATCCAATTGTGATCTAACCGTCGAATTTTTGCATAACATGTAGAGTTAGGTCGCAGATTATTCCGTCGCCTATAGATCCCTCGTGCATCAACAAGCTTCAAGACTTCTTGTTGTTTGGGCAGTGGTATCTACTAAGTTTTCTTCATTTGAGTTATCGGGGCTGTGTTATGTTCGAAATAATAGTAGAACTTAAACTCTTTTCATCTATTCAGTTATGATGTTTATTAATATATTGGTGTCAGATTTGGTTTTCCCGGCATTGTTATTTTCTTATTATTCTTTCATAGTAGTCGAATCTTGAGGTGTCTGTATTCTTTTACATGTCATAGCCTTCGTTAACATAACTTAATAAAAAAATAAAATAAAATTATAACTCTGAATAGTCTTTAGGTTTACACAGCCTTTATTGGATTATTTTTAATTCATTTCTTGATCATGCCAACATCTGAAAGAATTTTTGTTCTTAGAAATACAAGACTTTTCTAATCTAATATGAACTCTGAATTGTTTTCCCATATATCAAGATTTTGTTACTATTATCATTGTGAACAGCCCTAACTTTATGTCTCGATCCATTCACTTTCCCATATTTGATTGCGCTTTGTTGAGTTTGCAGGGAAATTCTGGTGGGCCTCTTGTTAATCTTGATGGGGAGGTTGTAGGAATAAACATATTGAAAGTTCTTAATGCAGATGGAGTGAGTTTTGCAGTTCCCATTGATGCAGCTGTCAAAATAATGGACAATTTGTTGAAGAGAGGGTATGTTTTCTCATTTCCCATGAGACATTAGAATAGTATTTAATTTCAATACACATTTTTTATTCTCCCTAATTGAACATAACTTTTTGGGGAATTTAATAGATATATGAGCTTTATATGGTCTTTACTTTTTTTTTGAATTATAGGTGATACTAAATCGTCGCTAGGTCTTCCAAGTTCTCTGACTTACTCTATGAGATTTGATGTTTTCCTTTCCCGACTTCTCCTGAAAATCATCAGCCCTTCTCCTGGTACTGTGTAGATGAATCTTTAGGAGACGACTGCGATGCCCAAACCCTAGATGAATGCAAGCAATTGAATTGCAATTGATTCACCTTGGAAATAATTCCGATGTGAAATTATTTTAATAAATAAATATAAAATTCATACATTATATCCCAATTAATCATAAATGTTCGAAACTAAGTAATTATACAATTACAAAATAAATTTTGAATGCATTGAAATTAGAATACAAAGTGAATATATATTGCACGTCTAATAAAAGTTACAAACCACATTTATTGAGAGAAAAATATTTCCGTGAATAAAAGTTGCATATATACATTATCAGGAAATGAAACTATCAAGATTTGCTAACTAGTTGGATCCGATGTGGTAGGATGCGGGGAAATGAAACTATAGATATTTATCCTTATAAGATAGGTGGTTCAAGTCCAAGTGAAGCCGCTCTCTGGGAAGCTCTCGAGCAAACTTGTCGAGAGGCCAAGCAGTCTCGGAAGGAGACCGCCTAGAAGTCTGAAGCAATCAACAAAGTGTTAGCCGCTCTTACACAGTGACTAGCTCCTTAGCCCGCCATTCTGACAACACCAGGCCCAACTCCTGTGGTGGGGGTTCCTCCACCACCATATCCGCCAGCTCTGAACGCTGCTCCTTTGCGGCTTCAAGAGGAAGAGTTCGTTGCTCGCCGGGATTTCTTCCGGGAGGTAGCCCGAGGAAGTCCAGCCAGAGTGCTGAACTTCCAGGAGGAACATTAAGCCTATTCTCCTGCTCCAGTTGCTGTGCACCCTCGTTCTCCTGCTCCAGGTTATGATGAAGAGGAGCCGTCTCCCTTTATTTATAGAGTTTGCTGGGATCCTGCCCCCAATAACTTTAGGGAGCCTCGTCTACTGGAGTATTCCGGGGAGACTGATCTTGTGTCTCATTTGCAAGCATTCGAGTCAGTTGTCGCTCCGAGGAATCTCTCAGACGCGACAATGTGCATGTTCCTCGTGACCTCCTTCGATGGACAGACATGAGTTGTTTTATGGACTGTATCCACAGTCTATCTCTTGTTTTGCTGAGTTCCGAAGGGAGTTTCTTCTGAGGTTTTCTATCTCTAAGAAGAGGAAAAGTGGTCCTGCAATACTTTTTGATTACTCGCATCCACTCGCCAACGCACACTCGTATCTCCCCCCAAACCCGTGTTATCTTGATTCGCCAACTACCAGTGACTGGTAATATTGCCTTAGCGGATCGACTCTATTATACATCAAATGCTATGAAGCACGAATACTCGACGATTACACCTATGTGGACACACTTGGACTTAACACATCATTCTACATATTGTGATATGAGTATGTTTTTCTAGAGTAAACAAAAGTTGGCTCAATGTTAGGAAACGTTGGTACGTCCAATTAATTTGTGTATCTGTACCGAGTATGTTTCTAGTATTGTTACGCTTCTATTACAAGTACTTGTATTGAACGTGTTGATACGACACAAGTTATTAACAAAACGTCTAACTTGTCTCTAGACTAACCGGAGATTGAAGATGTTGATCTCCAACAATGAAAAAGAAGAAAAAAAAGACTGATGCGTAAACTTAAGTTTAATTTTATCTCTTTTGGTTAAACACATAAGATGTTAAATTTTGTAATATTTACGAATGCTTAATGTTTGAAAACTTCATGTTATGTTGCATTGAATTGTAGAGTTGTACTTCAAGTTATGCTTTATGTTTGATGTTTCGATGTTTTGAGAACTATTTATTGCACTTGTGATATATATAAATTATATTTTTTATAACGCATCATGTCGTACGCGTATCATTGTTTTTTAAAATTTTGAAGTACCGCCGTACCGGGTACGTATCGTATCTGGTACCCATACCCTTGCTTCCTAGATCACAGGCCACATATTCGCTACAAACCAATCATCGATAAAAACACTGCGAGAAACACGGTCAAGCACAAGAAATTATAAGTATTGTCTTAAGAATCTCGCAAACTAAGAGAATAAAAGGCCAAATAAAAAAAGGTTGATTTTGCTGAGTCAGTGTGGGATCCACTTCCACGAGCCGCGTCCTCGCATCCTCACCTACGGGCCTCCCCTTTGAATGATTTTCTCGCGAAAAACGACTTTGTGCGGGAGGGTGCGGTTATATTCCTCTATTTTCCTCAAGTGCCCCTCCAACGAAGCGGTGTTCCCTCCCAGGAGCGTCAACATCGCTCTAGTAAAGGCAGCGCATTCGCGCTCCAAGTCCTCGACTCGCTGCTGAATGGCGAGCAGGCGAGGGAAACCGTCGCTCAGAGGATGCACCCTCTCCTCCTGAATCTCGCGCAGGATGAAGCCATGCTTCCGCCGGATGCTCGCCATCCGCTCCGTTAGCTCGGCGACAGATGTAGGCCTGACAAGGAAATCCTGAATCATGTTAGGAGAGGGAGGCGCCAAGTAAGTCACAGTGGCAGCCGGCTCGCCGCCGATGGAGACGTCGGTCGCATCTGTCAAAGGCGAGCGAGATGTTAGCACAAGTTAGCACGGTTAGAACAGTAATAGAGTCCCTCTAATCGTTGGAGGTTTCACCCTCCTTCCCGGGATTGCGCGGGGGTAAGCTCGCCTGACCGCCAAAGGGGTTGTTGAGGGGCAGCAGCAGTGATTTCCCCGAACCCGCTCGCATGAGGCTAGGGTTGCGGGAAGATTGGGCACCGGCCGCTAGAGTTCCCACACCCCTACTCGCCGGTGACCCCGCAGTGTTAACGATCTCACAGCTGAGATCATGAGTGGGGGATCTTGCAGATGATGGGGTTGAGATGACGTCGACATATGGGGGTACTGTATGGTAAGACACTATCAGATGATCACTCGGCAAAATACGCGAGTTGAAGGCAAGAAAGAATGAATTTACTGACCTTGAATCAGTGCGTGAGTAACCGATTTATCCTGACTCGCGGAGACCTCCTAGTTCCCGCGCGCGGGGTCCTCCATGACCTCCTCAAGGAGAGTGGCAGTTTGCCGAAGGGTACAGAACAGGTTCGCCGAAGATTCAGTAAGAGCACATTAAATCCGAGGCAAGTTCTTTCAGAGTCGGTACCTGAGCAGGGAGCCCGCGACCAAGGCTGGAGCGGGGTTGCAGGGCGTTAAGAGAGCCCACCTCCCCTCCGTCTGGGCCGCGCCTTGACTTCTTGATCACTCGATCCTCCACCCGTTTCGCCTGGGTTCGAGACGAATGTTCAGTGGCGATAGACATCAGATTGGTCGTGGCCGCCTTGTTCATTTCTTTTTCGGCGACATGGCGGGCGAGAGCTGCTTCCGAGATTGGCATGACGTCGGAACCCAGAAAGGAAGTTGGGGAGGTCGAGGGAGTGCTCTTAGGGTTGGCCTCCCTCCCTTCGGTATATATAAGATTCAGTGGGACCCTCCGAGAGATTCTTTGGGCCTCCACTCGCCAAATAACATTGGGGTCGAACGGTCTTTCCGAGCCTGAGCCAGGACTCAAAAAGAGCGGGGATTGTGTGCAACCCCGTATTTGTCGAGCGGGCCCAGCCGACAGGAGGCGAGTGATGAGTGCGTAGCTACACCGGGCACTCGCTACTCAGGAAAGCAAGAAGGGCTGAGTGGAGCCGGCGAGATCTCACTCGCCCCTGGTTAAGAGGCGAGTGGCGAGTGTCAGCTTCTTCGGGCACTCGCCACTCGGACGAGTAGGCCGCAACCCGCACAGCTCGCCTGCCGAGGGCAGCGTTCCCCGTTCTCTTGACATCCCATTTTTCGGCCTACTATTAGCCGTTCCAAACAGCAGGTTTTCGCTATTAGCAGACCAATATAGGCTGCGTTTAGTAAAACCAAAAGGCGGGATCTCGCTATCCGCAGAACATTCCCAAAAAACTATAAATAGACCACCAAGGACACCTTTGAAGAGGACCTCTTCTTGACTTCTCTCTCCTTTGATTAACTTTGGTAGGCAAGAGCTTCAGCTCACTATTTACTGTGGTTTCCGGGTGGGTACTCTGGAGCTCTCCAAGCCCTCTGAAGGTGCCCGATCCAGTATTGGATTGGGAGGGGAAATGATCTAAGATTTTTTGGTTGTGTTGCGGGACCTCCTCGTTGCGGCTCGTGGGTCTGTTTGAGGTTCTGGTGAGAAGGTCTCCGAGCTTTAAATCCTCAGTCTAGTGTGCTTGTTCGGGAGAAATAAAGGTGAGCTACAACTCCGGTCCGAACTCCTCGTTGAACCGTGTTTTCCGGGTTTAACAATCAAGTACTCCAACCTTGACCTATCTATGTATCAATGCGATAAATTTCATAAGATTTTCTCTAAAGCGGACCTCAACTAACTCATCTTTAGTAGGCATGAGGAATGAGTTCCTAGAACTCCTAGGGTTTCTAAAAATCCTATGAAAGAGGATATTGTTGCAAGTGAGGGATCTCTATGTGACTATGACAGGATAGGTTGTCCTCTCATGGATGATGACACACTTGCTAACTACAGATATGCCACTGTGTTTTCAGAGTCCGAGGGTTTATTTCAAGGGTATCCTGCAGAGGTGCATTGAGTGCTTGACCAAGCAATTTGCGCACGACACACAAGATGGGTACAGAGAAACTCAATTGTTGACTGGAACTCAATCACTGAGAATGCGAGCTCAATTGTTGAGCGGCGGATCCGAAGAATCAAGTAGTTCTGATACCATGCCGAGAGAAATAAATACAAAGTATAAATCACTTTATTACTTCACACATCATCTAATACAATTACATTTGCACACTTGTTTATAAATGGGAGGAGTGTTATCGTAACACAAAACTAAGATGTGACAGGAAACTATACAAAGAGAAAATACATGGGCAATCAAGTTGGCCTTTACAGTGATCTTTTGTACTAAATAAATGAGCTTACTAAAGGTTTACAATTACAATTCGTCCATGAAGCAATGTCAAAATAAAAATAAATCATCAAGCCTAAACTGTACAGATAAAGATTAAAGAAACATAAATATAGACAGCAAAGGATTCATTCCAAAAAGACCAATGAATGGAAAAAAAGATGTATTGCATAATTCCACATATCCTGGTACTCCGTAGAATCCAGCCAGTTTATATTTTGAAGTAGAACATAGCCCTTCTTCTGCCATTCTGTCCAAGGTCGACGTTTGGTCAGCTCAAAAAAAATCTAAGAATTTATGTCTGCACAACCTTTTCTGTTGGTTTAGTTTGATTCATGCGAGCTGATTTTGAATTCCGTGCTCTTGTTTATTGAATCTTATGTTCTTATCCATTTTGTACCATGCAGAAGAGTCATTCGTCCTTGGCTAGGGCTGAAAATGCTTGACCTTAATAGTATGGTCATTGCACAGCTTAAAGAAAGAGATCCTTCATTTCCAGATGTCATCAATGGCATTCTGGTACCAATGGTAGGCTTTCTCCCTTGTTTTTTGAGTTTTTTTAAATTGCTCTTATTGCTTTATCTGCTGCACGCATATGCAAGGCTTTTAGAGTTTTTTCCTGCCAGAAATAACCCTGCTATGTTTTTCCTGCAAGAAATATCTCTTCTAATTTTTTCTTCGTAACTTATTCTGCTTTGTTTTTTTTTACCTGTGTACATTGTTGATGAATGTTACCGGCCTGGTTTGTGAACTTGTACTTGAAAGTGTGGAAAAAGAGCTGAACATTTCTTTAGAGGGGGTGAATAGAGAATAAAATATTTCTTTCAAATCACATACAAAAAGATCACAGAAACAATAAAGTAAATGATAGAATAAAGTAAATCTAGCTATGCAGAGGGACACAAGAAATTTCATATTGGTTCTGCAATAAATTTGGGCAGTCCACTCTTTCAGTCATTGTGGGATGGCACTGCCCATGCATGACTTGTAGAGTCTTTTCCATTTGGAGATTAAAGAATCTAAACATAGCTCTTTACACCAGGACTCAAGAACCGCACTGAAACTTATTGAGGGAGATTCAAAATCCTTTACAAAAGTTGTTGAAGTCTTTTTTGTTGTGAGAAATCCCTGATTATTTGGTAGAACATGTTATTATAATGTATTAGCTGTGTTAGAGCATATTTTATGCAGTTTATTTAGATGGAAGTTTCCCAAAAGATATAAAACAAAAGGAGAAGAGAATTAAAAAGTACGTGAAGGCAGCCTACAATCGTCGATCGGGCATTCGTCGACCGGGCACTCATTATAATGTATTGGGCTGTGGTCAGTTACGTATCTAAATGATGCAAGTCTCAAAACTCTCAAGGAAAGTTTGATAATTATGTTATATTTTTGTGTAGATTATCATTAGTAGCCGCAAGATAAACATTGATTCCTATACACGTGGATGGCTTAAAATGGTTCTCTATTGATTAGAATACAACCGTCTATGTTTTCCCTCAGATAGATTGAAACAGTTGTATGATGGAGGTTGTATGGTAGCGACCATTGTTGGGTGACTTCGGAAATACAATGGAGGGCAGAAAATGCACCAAAAATTACATTGTGAAAGGTGTAGCAAGTAAAAGAGGGAGTTGAGGCCACATGTTATTGAACTTATGCAATAAGTGTTGTGCAAATGAGTTGATCTTTGCAAGCAACAGTCAAAAAATAATCATGAAGAATGCGGTTCATAAACGGAATCGAAACAATTGGGGCAACCTAATAACTATGATGGCAATTAATTCTTGTACGTCTGATTTTTTTAGAGCTTCAACTATGAAATATCATTTTTAAGATTATATATAGCTTATGCTCGATATACTAAATTTTTAGTTATAAGGAGCACGTGATGAAATAAGCTCAGTACAAATGATTCACAAGGCTAATTAATACCTGAGGGTTAACAACAGTATGGGAATTAGCAATAGCTGGTTAAATTCTTGAATATTTTATGAATTAGTTTATTTTACCAAACAGGTCACTCCAGGCTCCCCAGCCGAACATGCTGGATTTCAGCCTGGTGATGTAGTCATTGAATTTGATGGCAAATCTGTCTCGTGTATAAAGGAGGTATGATCATATGAAATTTTTATTGAGATTTGCATGGTTTTTTTCATGCATAACTTCACCTAAACTCATGGGAATAAAATTTAAAATTATATTATTATACTTCTATGATTTTTGTTTTAGTGATATTTGTTAAATTTAATTAAAAGATGTGCATTACATCAGATGCTATATATACTTCTCTTTATTTTCCTTTGCTTCTTGGCAGGGCTGAACATAAATCAACACGTTATTGTAAATTAATATTTAATTTGTTAATTTGGATACTTTTTTTTATCATGGTACACCTCACTTTTAAATATTCTATCTTTCGTATTTTGTTGGAAGGAAACAAAATCCAATTAAGATTTTTAATGTGGGATAGCCTCTGGTTTTTTCTTTTGGCTGGCAGATCATGGACATAATGGGGGATTTGGTGGGCATGCCAATCAAAGTTATCGTTAAACGAGCAAACAATAAATTGGCAAGTTTGACAGTTATCCCGGAGGAGGCCACCCGTGAAAGATCATAATGAATGTTTTCTACCTTTCCAACTTTCCTAAAGCAAAAATTAATTTATCCACCTTTTGTGAACAGAAATTTGATTTCCTAGTAATTTGGTAAAGTAATGGCAAAAATTGATTATTATTTTACTTATTTACCTTTTATTCTTCAATAACTGTATATGTTGTTCCATAAAAATGTTATTAGATGTTTTTAATGCGCATATGTGCTTCTAATCTGGATCAATATAGTAATTTAAACTTTAATATCATACTTTCCATAATGAACCAGCATACCATCAAATAGAAATGACTGTTGGGGTTGAGGCAATGTTGGGTATTGATGGTGCCAATTTGACCTTAAGGCCTTACAATATTTGTGAGTCCAAAAAACTAAAACAATAACATCGACATGTCAACATGCATTAGCATTCCTAGGTTACCTCGGCATGCAAGCCAGAATCATAGTACACTAAGCATAACATTCATCAACACAGAGCTACTAAACAAAGGGTTCCGCTTGCGATACTTGCCCTGTAAAAATTTGTGGTAACGTGAGTCAACAAAGGCTGATCTCAGCTGTGTAACCAACACATCTCCTCCCGGCTGTTCCTAGCGGAACTCGGGGCACACTATCAACCTGCAAGTCAGCACTTCGTATGCAAAAGCACATAGATTAAATGAACATTAAACAGGTTTGGATGTCTCATACAACAAACATGTTTATATGTTGAGCATATAGTAAAAGGGGTCTACAATGCAACATGTATGCAAACCTGGACTTCACCCAAGACACCCTATAGCGTATGAATCTAACACATCATCACACATCATCAATCAGGTACTTCCAATTTCTCCTTCGGCGTTTAAGCCGCGAACACACGGGTACTTCCAATTTCACATAACGACATACAAGCTGTCACACGAAACTCTTGCCTAGGCCCCACCCGCTCGTGGGTATTAAAACCCGGGCTTGCTTGCAAGCTCTGAATTCTCACGTCAGGATTCCGTCACACAAACAAACCGATGCTAAGAACCCTTACTAGACCCCACCTGCTCGTGGGCTTCATCGTCCGTGCTTGTCCAAAGCTTGACATTCTCGTCAGTTTCACAGAAGGGGACTTGTCTCGCCGGGACACTCCACACATGACTTGCAAATCGCGGGCTAGCCAACCGACCACGGAAACAAATCACGCCTTCGCGCATCAATCAACAAACAAAGTATTTCCCACCATAATCCACCATTCGTTCTCGTACGAAATAAGGGGGACAAACATCACAAACGTCATCTTGGCGCAAACGGATTTCTAACACAATCCTTAAGGCTTGTTATGCAACATCACCGAATCGGACTAACGGTCGCGAATACGGCTTCACCCACAATGCCCAATCCACTAGCGGAGCGGATTTCTAATGCAATATCATGCCGGGGACGGACACAATCAACTCGATGGCTCCTCTTGAACCATGACAACCCGAACCCCTCTCATTTGAGAGATCCAGTGTCTAAAAGCTTGAAAGAAAGCAAGAAATAAATGGATGCCATGCATGCATCCTAAAGACCGAGAGGAGAAATGTCGTTACCTTACGACTCCTCTTCCTAGACATAGAAAACTTGATTTGCACGGATGAAAATATGCGTCTTCAAGTCCTCTCCACGGATCTGGCCTCGGATCGACGATCGGAGCCCTGAAGCTTAGTCATTGGCGGAGAAAGGCCTTCTTCTTCCTACTCCAAACTCTTCTTCTTCCTACTCCAAACTCTCTCCCAAACCCTAACTCTTTCTTAAAATAAGAGACAAATGAGGGTTTAGAACGTTTCAGCCCTATTTATGCCCTTTGGACGGAGTGTCCTGGGCCATAGGATCAAATCTGAAGAGAAATCGCACAGCTGAAGCGTCAAATGACGGAACTGCTCCCGTCCGCCACCGCAGGGCGGTAAATACCTACCGCGCTGCGATAACTTCCCGAGCCATCGGTCCCTTCGAAAAGAAATCGCTATCGCCAGCGTTAGCAATACCGCCGCGCAATAGCCACTCAATATAGCTTTTCTACACATTCACGAATAAACACCACATCAACAACCAAGATAAAATGAATAAAACCATAAGCTCGGAGTTTGGAGTGCGATTAGGATCAGCTTTTTGACTAGTGAAATGACGATGGAGCCGAGTAAATAGAGGGGATAGGAAGAACTATGCTTAACAAGGATAGAGTGTTATGAACAGTGCAAAGGCTCAACCGGGTCAATGGATGGCCTATATCACACTCGCACTATTGAACTAACCTATACCAATGCTTTGAGAGTAGCTAGTGACACGTTTTTAGCCACCGAGAAATACTCTCTTTCTTATCGACTCGAGCAACACGAATCTAGTGATTCAATACAAAAATCGCTTACGCTACCGCCGGATTCTACCAGATTCAGCAATTATGAGTAAAATAAACTATATCTACTCAAATAGAAAAGTATAACAATAATTGCATACCAAAAAGCTAATTCTACATGAATTTCTACGCGAGACGCGAGCATTTGACTAGGAGCACTACAATTGTCAACATTTTACTCAGTATTACAATTATATGCTAGAAAAATTGATTTTCCAATCATGCACAAAAAATAGGATCTACCCACGACGCATCAACAGATAGGTGCGCTCTTATGCGGGTGCTGTGATGGGTGGTGTAAATGCAAACTATAATAATTAAATTGAAATAAAAGTGCTTGTAGTATGCATATTAAAATGTGCGCATGTAGTGTGTAACGATAGGATGAATCTCCCCGAGACTTAAGTTAAGCAATACAACACTTGATATAACATTACAAATTTAAATAAAGGCAAGGGGAGAAGTTACCCAATACTTAGGAATGCGCATACCAGATGACGCGATAATATCATGAAGAGAAGCCCTGACCGCATTCAAAATAATCACCTCTACCTATAGGAATAATGAAACTCCAAGCAAAAGCAAATAATTAAACTGAAACATTATCCGATTAGAAATATTAAAACAACCAAATCTAAGTTATCTCCCAGTAGCACTTTTGTTTACTGTCCTTAAGTTGGACAAAATATCTATATTAACAGTTATAGATATAGTTCAAATTGTTTTAAAGTAAACAACCCACAAAAATAACAACACGCAAAACAACCACATCATATGAAGTAAATAGAGAAGCAACAGAAAACCAAAACATCCCGAGAACCTTCCACGAATCAGCTATACACTGACTTATGGTAGTTCTCCCTCGCCACGTGAGAGGGACAATAGGTAAATTCTTTGGATCCTAAGATACTGTTATCTCTCTAGCTGTAAGACCCCATTTTTTTCTTTTAAAACCTCGGGGTCTTATGCCCAGAACCGCCGTTTTGCGGTGACACCGACACTCGGGAAGGTCGCCACTACAAAACGCCGATCCTGCCGGCCTTTACGATCACCAAAAAGAAAGAGAAGTATACACATAGTTTGGATAAAACTAAGTCCACAATCACATGCAATATATGTAAAGGAAATCACATGAAGTCCACACATAATAAAAGTACTGAAATAAAACAGTACAAGGAAATATAAATGGGCTCAAACCTTGTATATCAAATCCTCAGTACAAACACTCGCGGAAGCTAAGTAAACTAATCACTCACAGAACCAGTAGCTGCTGCTCATGTGCTAGACTGGCCCACCTCCATGAGCACCGTACTCCGCTAGTACTGTGTCCCCTGCTGCTGCTCCATGTCTCCCATCCGGAGTCCCTGAAATGTTGTGGTCCGAAAACCGTTAGCCAAAAAGACTAAGTCCTATCATCCCCTCCCCCTCCCCCATGGCTCCTAGGCACCGAGCAGGGAGGAGGAAAGGGAAGCTATGAAGGTGGAGAGTAAGCAAAACAGGTGACAGTGGAACTATTCTAGCAGTTAATTATAATGTATATATTGCTAAGAAAGAAAGTTACAAGCTAGCAGTTCTATGATAGTAAGCAGTAAGGTAAACAAGTAGAAGAAGCAGTACATGTAAGAAAGACATACTAAGAAGTAAGTAACCTTAACTTATATGAATGCATATACAAACTTATAAGTTAAGGGGTCTTCTGCAAGGCTCCGATCGTATAAAAAGTCCCATATCAATTTATATGGTTGAGTGTCGGTTGTATGCAAGTATGAGTGTAGTGATATGTTATGACATGATTCATGCAAGTGCAACTCACGCACACGACTCTATGCACACAAAACTTTAGTTCCACCCATTTGACCAGCTAGCTTCACTCCCAGGAACCTCCGTAGTGGCAAACGGAGACAGTGGGTCGGGCCCCCCACTCCTAGGCGGGTATCCATACTACCAGGCCTAGCCCTTACGTACGACTCTAGAAGAACACAACCAAGAGTCACCACGTACTAATGCTGACCATATCCACCAGACTTTCTTTGGCTAAGTGTCAACCACACCCGCCGAGTCAGCGTATCGACGTTGGTGTGAACGACCGTCCGATACCGAAGACCCACCACCTTATTTATGTATCCAAATCCTTCCGAGTCACTGGCTCCCCGGACTATCCCGTCCGTTACATCTACCTTCCGAAGCTACCGTTCGGATGTCTAATCAAACTAGCCTAACAAACCTCCCGAGCTACCGGGGTGTGTGAATGTGAAACCCTAGTTATACTAGTTGCTGTTAAACATTGATTTTACTTACGGTTTAGGTTAGCCCAGACTGCCCATGGTATTCCCCGTAAAGGGCTCTCGAGGGCACTAAGAACTACGATGGGCTGAAGCCCAAAGCTCCCTTTCGCAAGACACTTACTATTATTAGTTAATACCCGATTCCCGATCCCTTTTTAATATTACTCTGGATCTAACCCTAGTGTGTTTGGACTCCCTCTCTCTCCACAGGAAGGACGATCTTTCGTCGATCCCGAGCACCTCTTAACTCTAGCCAACCCAACACTCCTCATCATGGTTCCTAATGAAGCTCTCTTTCATCTTACCAAATCAGCATGCATTTCTCCCCACTTCCTATGACCATATCTCATGTTGTCACAATTTCCGCAGTTTTACTAAATGTAGACCAACCTAAGCTATATGATGTACATGATAGGAGGTACTCCAATTTTTTTTTTCAAATGCCCTAATATAATTATTGTGGGTCTATCATGACACATTTAGTCTAAATCCAGAAACTTGAAATTTTCCTAATTAATTTGGCATTTATTTACTTTCCCAAAAATTTGGCCATGGGTAATTTGAACATGAAGTACTAGATTTTAATAAGTTATGGCCACCCAAAATTTATGAACACTACAAGATGCCAAAATATCAGAGAGCACCAAATTTTACTAATTTTCATAAATGAATTAACCTGTAATTAATTAATCCAACATATTACCAATAAATAGATGTAAGGAAGGAAACACCATTAAACTTATCCAAAAATTATACAAAAATTATCAGAAATTTAATATGATCACGAAACATCACTGATTAAGTTTCATAACATTGTAAGTTATTTAACCACTATTTTATCAAATTCATCAATAGGGGCAACACAAGGATTAAAACTATAAGTTTAATCTACTGTCTTCCAAACATCCTAAAATAATTTTCAGGGACTCATATTATTATAAAAATCTTCTTGCCAAAATTTCGTAAGGATCCAAGGTCATATGCCCCTTCAATATTTTCCTAAACGGTAAAGGCTTAAACAAACCCTAGTTGGTTTAAGTTATGTGTCTAGGTCTAAATATCATCAAATTCCTCCATAGGGCATTTCACCACCCTAGAATCACATGGGCTAAAAACCAAGCCCATACAAGGACATAACACCCTATGTCCTTCACAAATCCCCCAAAGTTCAACCTTAGTGTTTGAACTAGGGTCCTAGGGCAAATCCACCCTAATTAACCGCATAATCCATGGGAGGGTGTTTACTGACATAACACATCAGAGGACCAACTATCAACCTCAGTTGAGGTGATTTGGCCCCCTTAAGCCCACAAGGGATACTTTGACCTAATTACCCCTTTTTGGCCTAAGCTAGGGTTGACCAAATTCCATACCAAATCTTATCCAAATTAAATGAAGTTTTATATAGAGTCCTATATTAACCCAAAGGACCATTCACCAAAATTTGGGAGGGTTTGGAGGTAATTAGATTCTTTAAATAATTCATACATGAATTATTAAATTTCTACAAAAACTTTAGGAAAAGTTTTTTCAAAAATTGCCATTTTTGGATATGTTCAAGATATATATAATAATAGCCCTCATCCAAAATTTCAAGTCATTTGGATGGCTGGATTGATGGGGGCACTCAAAATAATCTATGATCTAGCCTATGTATAGACCTCACCAAAATGCGTGCTGTGGTCACACCAGGTATCCAAATTGGTTCAAATCATTTTAAATTAAACTCGACTTCAAGGGCTACAATTTTTATGTTGGTCATTGTTTCTGTAGGGGGCTCTAAGTATTTTTAATATTTAATATAAGACAGCCCAGTAAACATGACAGAAATACAAAAAAAATCAAAATAAATATATATGATCCAGCACGAATCTTGAAGCAGATCCAACGCCTCCTGGTCATCTTCTTCCTCCAGCCAAGGGTTGGGATTGCCCGAACCTGGAGCCACTTCCAAGCCATTTTCCCGGCCACCCAGCCACCTCCCTGGCCGGCCGCCACCGCCACCACCTTCGTTGAGGTGGGGGCTATCGACGGGCGGCGGCACGATCGCCGGAGGGGCGGATTCCGGCGAACCCTAGTGGTTGAAAAACCATGGAAATTTCTGAAAATCTCTCACCCGATCGGGCTCAATTGAGCCCGCTTTCTCTACTAAAAGATTTAAAGATCTAGCCCACGAAGAGAGAAGTAGAGGAGGACCTTTAACCGGGCTTGTCGACGAGTGTGGTGGTGGTGCGCCATGGCCGGTGGTGGAGCTTGCGGGTGTTCTGCAACAGCACTGCCAAAGTGCACGGCTCCTTCAGGTAAAGTGTGTAAACATCTCCTCTAACCTTGGGGAAGCTTTTAAAAGATTCAAATGAGGGAGGGGAAGGTCCTAGCTTGAAGTGGCCATTAATGGCCTTAATGGTGAATTTCGGCTAAGGCTTTAGCCCACTGAATCCAGGCTCTGAACAACCTGGAAATCCATTTGATCTTCTCCAATTGATGGGGGGGGGGGGATGAATCAAGACATTGGAATCAATTGGAGGGGGACTCTTGCTCTTCCATGTCCATTAATGACTTTCTCTCTTTTCTTTCTCTCTCTTCCTTATGAGAGAAATTAAATTCAGCCACTTTGGTGGCTGGCTATGATTATTCAACTCCTCCAAACTGATGAGGGGGAATGTATCCATCAATTGGAGAGACCATTGGTCTCCCTTGGCCATGAATTCCCTCTTTTAAACCACTTTCCCTCTCCTCCATTAAAGGGTAAAAATGGAGTTTTCTATCTCCTAATCATCAAGGCTGAATTTGATCATCTCTCTAGCCTAATGGTAGCCCATCAACTTATATTAATAATAAAAATGAGATTAGCCCAAGTGCGGGAAGTGAGTTTGAGCTTGAGTTAGCCCATTTGGGCTACTTTGACCTTAACATAGAGTATAGTTGACCTTGGTCAACATGACCATTTGGGTTGACCAAAATGGGTCCTTGGTGGCCCATTGACCTCCCCTAGGGTCTAGCGAGGGCTGGGTAGGGTTGGTTGGGCACCTTGAAGGCCACTTGTCCCTTAGTTAGGGCACTTTGACCTTTTTAGGGCTAAGGTTGACTTGGGTCAACCTAGCCTCTTTGGTTGACCCCAATGGGTCCTTGGTGACCCATTGGCCTCCCCTAGGGCTTGGGGAGGTCTAGGTATGGTCAATTGGGCATGTTAGCGGACAAATACCCTTAGTTAGGGCATCTTGCCCAATTTAGGGCTATGGTGGACTTAGGTCAATTTGAACACTTTGGGTTGACCCCAATGGATTCCTATGGCTCTAATGAACCCTCTAATGGGTTAGGGATGTTGTGGTGGGGTCATGGAGTCATGGTGAAACCCTATTGTCATCCTGAACTATTGTTTAGAATTCTACTATTTGCAGACCATGGTGGCCTTCACCTTCCTACCTAAGTTCACCTAGTCTACTTGGACTTCTTAGGGTTTTGTCATGACCTAGTCATGACAAAATCACTCGTAGGGGTCTCGCTGGAAATGAGATGTTACAAATCCCAATATATAAAAAATAAAAATTTCGTCCTCGAAATTAAAGTTAAGCCTACGTGGTTTCTACGGAAGTAAAAGTATGTAACATCCCTAGGAGTTGAAGGTATACCTGACTCAAATAGTTTCGGGTACTTTTGCTGCATCAAGTCCTTTGGTTTCCAAGTGTGCTCCTCCTGCCCATGGTTTCTCCATAGAACCTTGACAAACCACGTCTAGCACATGATTGTGGAAACCAGTAGCTCCACAATCCCGAGCACCTCTTAACTCTAGCCAACCCAACACTCTCCTCATCATGGTTTCTAATGAAGCTCTCTTTCATCTTACCAAATCAGCATGCATTTCTCCCCACTTCCTGTGACCATATTCCATGTTATCACAATTTCCGCTGTTTTACTAAATGCAGACCAACCTAAGCTATATGATGTACATGATAGGAGGTACTCCAAATTTTTTTCCAAATGCCCGAATATAATTATTTTGGGTCTATCATGATACATTTAGCCTAAATCTAGAAACTCGGAATTTTCTTAATTAATTTGGCATTTATTTAATTTTCCCAAAAATTTGGCCATGAGTAATTTGAACATGAAGTACTAGATTTTATTAAGTTATCAGAGAGCACCAAATTTTACTAATTTTCATAAATGAATTAACCTGTAATTAATTAATCCAAGATATTACCAATAAATAGATGTAAAGAAGGAAGCACCATTAAACTTAATCCAAAAAGTACACAAAAATTACCAGAGATTTAATATGATCATAAAACATCACTGATTAAGTTTCATAACATTCTAAGTTATTTTAATCGTTATTTTATCAAAATCATCAATATGGGTAACACAAGGATTAAAACTACAAGTTCAATCTACTGTCTTCCAAACATCCTAAAATAATTTTTAGGGACTCATATTGTTATAAAAATCTTCCTGCCAAAATTTCCTAAGGATCCAAGGTCATATGCCCCTTCAATATTTTCCTAAAAGGTAAATGCCTAAACAAACCATAGTTGGTTTATGTTATGTGTCTTGGTCTAAATGTCATCAAATTCCTCCATAGGGCATTTCACCACCCTAGAATCACATGGGCTAAACACCAAGCCCATACAATGACATAACACCCTATGTCATTCACAAATCCCCCAAAGTTCAACCTTAGGGTTTGAACTAGGGTCCTTGGGCAAATCCAGCCTAATCAACCCCATAATCCATGAGAGGGTGTTTACTGACATAACATATCAGAGGACCAAGTATCAACCTCTGTTGAGGTGATTTGGCCCCCTTAAACCCACAAGGGACAATTTGACCTAATTACCCCTTTTTGGACTAAGCTATGGTTGACAAAACTCCATACCAAATCTTATCCAAATTAAATGAAATTTTATACAGAGTCCTTTATTAACCCAAAGGACCATTGACCAAAAATTGGGAGGGTTTGGAGGTAATTAGATCCTTTAAATAATTCATACATGAATTATTAAATTTCTACAAAAACTTTAGGAACATATTTTCCACAAATTGCCATTTTTGGATATGTTCTAGATATAAGTAATAATAGCCCCCATACAAAATTTCAAGTCATTTGGATGGCTAGATTGATGGAGGCACTCAAAATAATCTCTGATCTATCCTAGGTATATACCTCACCAAAATGCGTACTGTGGTCACACCAGGTATCCAAATTGGTTCAAATCAATTTTAAATAAACGCGACTTCAAGGGCTACAGTTTTCATGTTGGTCATTGTTTCTGTAGGGGGCTCTAAGTATTTTTAATATTTAATTTAAGACAGCCAAGTAAACAGGACAGAAATACAAAAAAATCAAAATAAATATATATGATCCAACACGAATCTTGAAGCAGATCCAACGCCTCCTGGTCATCTTCTTCCTCCAGCCAAGGGCTGGGATTGCCAGAACCTGGAGCAACTTCCAAGCCATTTTCCCGGCCACCCAGCCACCTCCCTGGCCGGCCACCACCGCCACCACCTTCGTTGAGGTGGGGGCTATCGCCGGACGGCGGCACGGCCGCCGAAGGGGTGGATTCCGGCGAACCCGAGTGGTTGAAAAACCATGGAAATTTCTGAAAATCTCTCACCCGATCGGGCTCATTTGAGCCCGATTTCTCTCCTAAAAGATTTAAAGATCTAGCCCACGAAGAGAGGAGTAGAGGAGGACCTTTAACCGGGCTTGCCGACGAGTGTGGTGGTGGTGCGCCATGGCCGGTGGTGGAGCTTGCGGGTGTTCTGCAACAGCACTACCAAAGTGCATGGCTCCTTCAAGTAAAGTGTGGAAATGTCTACTCTAATCTTGGAGAAGCTTTTAAAAGATTCAAATGGGGGGGGGGGAGGGGAAGGTCCTAGCTTGAAGTGGCCATTAATGGCCTTAATGGTGAATTTCGGCCAAGGCTTTAGCCCATTGAATCCAACCTCTGAACAGCCTGGAAATCCCTTTGATCTTCTTCAATTGATGGGGGGGGGGGGGATGAATCAAGACTTTGGAATCAATTGGAGGGGGACTCTTGCTCTTCCATCGCCATTAATGGCTCTCTCTTCTTTCTCTCTCTTCCTTATGGGAGAAATTAAATTCAGCCACTTTGGTGACTGGCTATGATTATTCAACTCCTCCAAACTGATGAGGGGGAATGTATTCATCAATTGGAGAGACCCTTGGTCTCCCTTGGCCATGAATTCCCTCTTTTAAACCACTTTCTCTCTCCTCCATTAAAGTGTAAAAATGGAGTTTTCTCCCTCCTAATCATCAAGGCTGAATCTGATCATCTCTCTAGCCTAATGGTAGCCCATTAACTTATATTAAAAATAAAAATGAGATTTGCCCAAGTGGGGGAAGTAGGTTTGAGCATGGGTTAGCCCATTTGGGCTAATTTGACCTTAACATAGAGTAGAGTTGACCTTGGTCAACATGACCATTTGAGTTGACCCAAATGGGTCCTTGGTGACCCATTGACCTCCCCTAGGGTCTAGCAAGGGTTGGGTAGGGTTGGTTGGGCACCTTGAAGGCCACTTGTCCCTTAGTTAGGGCACTTTGACCTTTTTAGGGCTAAGGTTGACTTGGGTCAAATTTGCCTCTTTGGTTGACCCCAATGGGTCCTTGGTGACCCATTGGCCTCCATTAGGGCATGGGGAGGTCTATGTATGGTCAATTGGGCATGTTAGAGGACAATTACCCTTAGTTAGGGCACCTTGCCCAATTTAGGGCTATGGTGGACATTGGTCAATTTGAACACTTTGGGTTGATCCCAATGGATTCTGTTGGATCCCTAATTAGATTTGGGCTAGGTTCACTAAACTAGGATGTTTGACCCAACATGTATAGCTAGGGTCATGTGTGTGTCCTATAGTCTGAGTCATGTCCTTAGAGTCAACACTACATGGACCAGTCATAAACAGACTGCAGAAGACTCAAGACTTAGAGAAATTTTCAAAGACTCAGAAAATGAGTTCGACGTTCGTCGAGATCTGGTCGATGAAAGTCGTGCTCAGCTCGACAAACTTAGAGAAAATTCTCTGAGCTGAGCTCGACGAACTTGGTTCTCAGTTCGACGAATTTCAGAGTATACTTCAACATTCCAAGTCCAGAATTCTTCACTTAACTCTAGTCGATGAACTTAGTTCTCAGGTCGACGAACTTAGTTCTCAGGTCAACGATCTCTGGGTATTCTACTTCAACATGTTATTCCAGAAACATCTAAGTATTCTAAGTCCAAGATCACACTCCAGTCGACGAACTCACCTTCTCAGCTCGACGAACTTAGACCACAGTCTTGGCAAGATTTATCAAGTATCAGTTAGAAGTTCTCAGGTCGACAAACCCAGTTCTCAGGTCGACGAACCCGGCTCTCAGGTCGACGATTTCTGGACACGTTACTTCAACATTCTTAAGTCCAAGAAACATGGAATTCTGAACTTCAGTCAACGAAGTTATATTCTTAGCTCGACGAACTTGATACACATTTGACAAAGGTTCCAGAGAAAGCAGTTGTCTATTCTTAGGTCGACGATCTTGGATCTCAGCTCGACGAACAACTATAATCTAGTCGACGAACTTGACTTCTCAGCTCGACGAACTCTGGACCCAGCTCGACGAATTTTGTTCTCTGTTCAACGAATTCTGTAAAGTTTCAGACTTACAAATTTTCCTCCCTCTGTCTCTTTTCTATTGCAATAATTCCTGAGTAATCAATGCATAAATATTCTCTGAATATTACCGTTAGAAGCAAACATTGATTATGGTCATCATCAGGATTATTGCTTGCCGTTATTCCATGAGACAGTTAGGGAAATCAATCAATGCAAATATTCTCCAGGCCGTCAGCATTAAATGAAGAAAGGAATTTAAATTTCAAAGGGAAATTATATGGAAAATATAAAAGAGATTTTCTTCATCTCTCTCGATAGAAAATAACAATACAGGAGAATAGAAAAACTGACACAGAGAATATACAGAACATATAGCTCACAGGGCAACAACACTGTCAAGAGATAAGAAGCCCTAGCCATTGACCAGAGAAAAGAACAGCAAGCTGAAGAAGAAGAAGAACATACATTCAAGATCAAGAGTCTTCTTCCTTCTACATCCCAGGATTCTTCAAAGGATAACAAACACTTTATCTGTCAAGAAGTTCCTGGAGTTCTTTTGGTCAAAGCAAAAGTTTGAAGGCCTATCACCCTGCAGCAAGGCTTCAACTTCCTGAACCATTATATATCTCAGGGGGAGCCTTTGCTAACATCATTTTTCCATTAGAGTCTTCTCAGTTGTATTTGAGAAAGAGAAGACATAATCACTCTCTCATCCCCCACTGTATAAAGAGTTCTTTAACTCCCTTCAAAAGTTATTTCTGGTTGCAAGTCACCTTATCAAAAGACTTGAGGTTTGGTTTTTGAGCACCTGATCAAAAGCTCATTGGTGGCAGTCACCTGATCAAAACCTGAGTGGATTCCTACCAGGGTGGTAGAAGAGTGGATGTACCCAGGTTGGAGAACCACTATAAAATTCTTGTGTTGTCTGGTTGCTCTTTTCTTTTGTTCTTGCTATGGCTGTGCTTATTAGGTTTGCTGTGTTTGTGTTTAGATAGTTTATATTTTGCTGAGCCTGAGGTAGAATAACTTATCTGAGGACTGATTGTTTGTTGATTAGCAAAAAGTTTTATAAAACCTAAATACTTTATTCACCCCCTTCTAGAGTATTTCAGATCTAACCCTCACTTTCAATTGGTATCAAAGCAAGGTTCCTTTGGCTGTAGAAGATAACCCTTGAACCAAAGATCCTGAGTTCGATCTGCTTTTATTTCTATTAAGATTATACACACAACATGACACAAAACAAAGACTATGCAAGCACCAGACCTCCAGTATGCAATCTAAATAAGTTTGCCATTTGGAAGACAAGAATTAAGTTATATATGAACTCTATTGATGAGGATATCTATAATTCCACTGTAGCAGGTCCTCCTCAACCATCTATCTCTACAACAACATCCATCATTAATGCAGTTCCACCACCTGAGTGGACTGAGGCTCGGAAGAAGGCTAAAGTTGTTGATGCCAAAGGCATGAATATTTTGGCACAAACAATGTTAGATGACATTTTCCAGAAAGTGGCTGAATGCACATCATCCAAGGCCATTTGGGATTCTCTAAATCAAATGGTGGCTGGACCTGCTGATGAAAGAAAAGACAGGAGATCCAATCTCATATCACAATATGAGAACTTCAAGAAGGAGGAAGCAGAATCAGTTGCAGATATGTACAATAGACTGAGCTCAATCATCAAAGAGCTGAAAACTTTGGACAAGGACATCACCCTCACTGAGGTGAATGACAAAATCCTCATGTACTTCCCAAGCTCATGGGATTCAAGGATCTGGCAAATCAAGCAGGCCAGGAGCCTAAATGAGATTTCCACAGAATATATTTTAGGAATGCTCAAGTCTTATGAGCAGCTCATCAAATCCAGAGAAGCAGCTGAGCAGAGAACACCTCCAACAGCAGGAAGGAGCACAACATAGCTTTTAAAGCTATTGAAGAAACTGAAGCCTCAACTGTGAATGAAGAGCTGATGAGTCTCTTTGCCAAGAGATTCTATAAAATGGCAAGGAAGGATTTCAGAAGAAAGTCATCCAAGCAAGATGACAAGCCAAGATATGACAAAACCCCCACTAAAGAAGTGGTTTGCTTTGGCTACAGGAAACCTAGATACTTCATCTCAGAGTGTCCAGAAAATTAAAAGAAGGAAAAGAGAAGAAAAAAAGGATTCTAGAAGACAGCAAAGCAGCAAGCCTTCTTCCAGCAAATACAAGAAGAAGGACAAAGACTTTGTAGCTGAATCTTGGAGTGAAACTGAGGATGAATCCACATCCTCCAGCTCCAGTGGAGAAGAAGAAGAGGTAAGGGCCAAAGAAGTATGCTTCATGACCATTGATGCCTCCAGGAGTCAATCAGATGAAGAAGGATCTGACAATGAAGAAGCTTCAGAAACAGAAGCTGATCATGTACTCTTATCTTTTGACTATAATTCTGATGCTTTTAAAATTGAATTTAAAACTATGTGCATTGATTTAATAAATTCTGAAAAATAAATCAAAGCACTTAGGGAAAACTAACTAGTCAAAAGACACTGAAATCTGAAAACACCAAGCTAAAAGATGAACTTACATTAGCTATTGAATAAATTATTCTGTTAAAAACTGAGTTATGTGAGGCTAAACAACTTGAGGAATCTCTCAATGGGAGAAGCCTTAAGCTAATGGACATCACAAGCACAGTCAATGCCAGACTAAATGACAAACTGGGCTTGGGTGCATCATTAAGTTTACCCCCATTCTTAAGAAGAATATTTTATCAACCCCCATTAAATTTGTTTCTGCTAAGGGCAAAGAAATAACAACCATTAAACAAACCACAAAAGAAATGCCCAACTTAAAAGGTCAAAATAACAAAAACCAGAAAATAAGTAAAAACAAAGTTCAACAGATTTCGTCAAACTTAGATCGACGAAATGTGGCCAGTTCGTCGAACTCAAGTCGACGAACGTTGAACTCAAAATTATATAATAATCATTCGTCTTGCTGCGATCGACGAACTGTGTATGGTTCGTCGAGCAGAGATCGACGAACTTGGGGCACAGAAAATGAACTTGTTCATTCTCTGAGCAGAGATCGACGATCTCATTACATTTCGTCGAACTCTAGTCGACGAACTCACAACAATTCGTCGAATCCAGTCAGACTTAACAAAAATTATAATTATAACACCAAATCTAATCAAACTAAGAAACCATTTAAACCACTTACAGATTGGATAATACCTCACAAAAGATATCATCCATTAGGATATAAATCATAACTTGAGTATTCTGTGATTTCAAGCTTTTCCTATCAACAATATAAAGGACCCAAGGTAACCTGGGTCAAGAACAACTAACTATTTTCACTGTAGGAAAAGGGCTGTCAAGTGGTTAATCAAATATGGTATCGGGACAGTGGATGCTCCAAGCACATGACTGGCAGCAAGGATAACTTATACAATTACAAGTCCAAGCTGGGACCAAAGATAATCTTTGGTGATTCAAAGTGTGGCCAGTCTGAAGGCTATGGAGAATTAAGGATTGGAGCAGTCACATTCAAGAAAGTGACTTATGTAAGAGGACTAAAGCATAACCTCATCTCAATAAGCCAATTATGTGATGAAGGTTATCAGGTACATTTCAACTCAAAAACTTATATTATTTCTAATAAAGAAAAACAAAATGTTTTAATTGAAAATAGACAAGGAAACATTTATTTAGTTGATTTCTATTCTGCCAATTCAGATATTTGTCTGCTTAATATAGTTTGCAATCAAAATGAATTATGACATAAAATGCTAGGACATGTAAATATGAAAACATTGATAGGCTATCTAAAGACAAGCTTGTGAGAGGCTTACCTTCTGGTCCCTACAAAAAGTAAGGCCTTTGTAGGGCTTGTCAACTAGACAAGCAAACTAAATCTAGCTTTAAGTTAATAAATAAAAGTGATTCACCTAGGATTTTGTATTTGCTACACATTGAACTCTTTGGACCCATTGCTGTGCAAAGTCTAGGAGGGAAATCCTATACCCTAGTTATTGTAGATGACTTATCAAGATTCACTTGGGTGTTCTTTCTGAGATCTAAGTCAGATACCTTTAAAGTTCTTACAAATTTTCTCAGGACCATACAGATTGAGTACTCTACTCATGTTACATTGATCAGAAGTGATCATGGTACAGAGTTTGAGTCTTTTCTTATCCATAAGTTCTGTGAGAATGTATCAGGCACTGGAGGTCTGGTGCTAGCATAATCTTTGTTTTGGGCCATGATTTGTGCAAACAAAATCTAATAATAAAATACAAAAGAAAAACAGATCTAGGTTGAGATCTTTGGGTTCAGGTGTTAGCCTGTACAACCAATCAAGTATGGTATGTTTAACCAACCTCGCTTTGATACCAATTGAAAGTGCAACTAGATCTGATATACTCTAGAGGGGGGTGAATAGAGTATATGATGCTTTTAAAAACTGTTACAAACTTTTACAACAATTGTTGTAATCTGTGTGAGCAGGGAAGCAAAAATAAATCTAATCACAGCACAAGCTAAGCAAAAACTAAGCACAAAAAAAATCAAGGCCAGAAACAAAATAAAAGCAAGCAAAACCAGAAGACATAAGGAAATATAGTGGTTCCCCAAACTTGGGTACATCCACTCTTCTACCACCCTAGGTAGGAATCCACTACAGGATGAGTTGATCAGGTGTCCTGGGCACCAATGAGCTTTTGATAAGGTGCTCAAAAACCAAAACAGATTTTTTGATCAGGTGTCTTGCCACCAATGAGCTTTTGACAAGGTGCTCAAAAACCAAGTTCAAACTTTTGAAGGGAGTTTGAGAAACCCTTTACAAAGTGTGGGTGAGAGAGTGATGTAAGTCTTCTCTTTCTCAAACAACTGAGAAGACTATGTGGATTGATGTCAAAGCTCCCCCTGAATCCTTGAAATCTTCAGGAAGAAAAGCTTTGCTGAGGGTGATAGGCCTTCAAAGATTGAACTCCAGCAATGGATGATTTCAGCAATAGCTGAAATGTTGAGTGTCTGGAGTCTAGAAATATGTTGGCCTTGAACACTTAGAAAACTACAGAGATCTGAAGATATTGAGAAAGCTTGATCTCCTTGGATGAGTGTTCTTGAGAATTCTTTGTGACAGAAGATTTTTTGAATATTTCTCTGTAATCAGTATTCTCTCTCTGTATTGTGTGTTCTATTTTTGTTGTGTGTAAGAGATTCAAAAAGTTCTGTCTCCCATTCTCTGGTATTGAATAGAATATCATTCTCTGTCAAGGATAGCCGTTGGTCTGCATTGATTGCATGCTTAATTGCATAATCTCTTCTGGAGGAAAGTCCACAGAAACATTCCTTGAAAAATCCCTTGAAACTTGGTCCAGAATTGAATAAAAACGGCTAGCAAATCTCTGAATTAATTGCAGAATAACTCCTAACTGATTTTGAATTTGAATTCTGGAAGTTATCTGAAATCGTCGAACTGAGCTCTGCTATCGTCGAGCTGAGCTCAGCGACCTGGAAACACACAACAGCAAAATATCGTTGATCTGAGCTCAAAGATCGTCGAACTGAGCTCAGAGATAAAGATCCAAAGCAGAGTCAAAATCGTCGACCTGAGCTCACCGATCGTCGAATGGAGTTCGACGATATTATGAAGTTGAGCTCAGCGATCGTCGAATGGAGTTCGACGATCTGTCGAAGTTGAGCTAGACGATCGTCGACCGGAGTTCGACGAATCGTCGTGCTGAGCTCGACGATCATACTTAGTCTCCAGACTGAGAATCCTGGTCTTCAGGGCAGCTTCCAAACCTAGACTTCTAACCCTTAGACTCAATTCTAATTGACCTATTAAACTATACAGAAGGTCAAGCAAAGAATCCTAGAGACATAGTGATCCTGACCCAAATTAGTAATAGGGTGTTCCAACATATCCCTCTATTAGTACCTGGTGGAACTCTACTGGGTGTTTGGGCATTTGCGGTGTATGGTGGAGTTTCTAGTATCCCTCGCAATTAGATGAATAATATGTCTGTGGGGGTGTGTCCAGATGAGTTGACAACCTCGCCCGTATTATTTTTGGTGAAGTTGACCACAGGTGGCTAATAGAGTTTTGCTATTCTTCCTGATGGTTTAATCGTGATTTTTCCCCTTATAGTCTTATGCATCTCGGGTACTTTTGTTGTACGTGACGATTCACGTAAGTGTTCCTTTCTGAGCTTATTTTTGTACCTTACTGCTGTACTTTATTTCAGTATTTTGTTTTGGTCTTGGGTTGATACCCCTTGACCTTTGTTTACTGTAGCATACTTTTCCTGCCATCTGTTGGGTACATTGGAAAATGTGTACCAGATTTGAAGAAGCCTCACCTTACTCAATGATATGCATCAAGGTGTATTTGATGTTGTTTTGAGTTTATATGTGCAGGTTAAGAAAATGCAAGAATGCAGGAAAAAGTTTCTAAGTCCATATGTCGACACCAGAAGAAGTTGTGTCGACACTTATGAAGGCTTGTGTCGACACTGGAGAAAAGCTGTGTCGACACTTGGAGTTAATTGTGTCGACACTTGGAATGGCTGTGTCGACACCTGAATAAACTGTCTCGGCATATAGAGGCAGTGTCGACACACAGAGAAGCATAGTCAACATCAACTGTGTCGACATACAGAGGCAGTGTCGACATACAGAGAAGCTTAGTCGACATCAACTGTGTCGACACACAGAGGCAGTGTCGACACACGGAGAAGCTTAGTCGACATCAACTGTGTCGACACACAGAGGCAATGTCGACACACAGAAGACTTTGTCGACATCAACTGTGTCGACACACAGGACTTGTGTCGACACACAGCAGAGTTTCAACAAAGTTAAAGAGAAGAAGTGATTGTGTTGACACCATTCTTGTCTCGGCGTCAAGGCGAACCAAGGCGAGCGCTGGGCGCCTTGACGCTTAGGCGTCATGGCGGACGCCTAGGCGACACTAAGGCGAGCAAGTCGCAAGGCGCCATTTTTTTTTTTAAAAAAAAGCAGCCTATCGACTGCGGTTATTATAATAACCGCAGTCTATAATATAGACTGCGGTTATTAAAATAACCGCAATGTATAGTATACATGCTATATACTGCGATTGTATAATAACCGCAGTGTATAGTATACATGCTATAGACTGCGGTTTTCTAATAACCGCAGTTTATAGTACACATAATATAGACTGCGGTGTTATACTAACCGCAGTTTATAGTATACATGTTCTAGACTGCGGTTGTTTAATAACCACAGTATATGTTATATATACTGCGGTTAATAGAATAACCGCAGTATATATCTATTGACTATCGACTGCAGAAATAATAAGCTTCCTCCCCTCTAGCCTAAGCTTATTCAGTTCATTCATTTTCGTGAAGCCTCTTGTTGACCTCGATGAAGATCCCTTGTCCGACATTTTCCTGTAAAACCCTAAAAAAAACCTAAACCATACAAAAAACCTAAACAAAATTCATACAAAACCGCAATGATATTGAGCAACTAGTTATTAGTTAGTAGTTAGTAGTTACTACTTACTACCACACAATGTTTATACATGTATAAATGTATAAATGTATAAATGTATAAATGTTTAACAAGGTTCCTAAGGAGGTTTAGACATGTATAAATGTATAATAATAATAAACACACAATGCTTAGCAAAGAGCAAAGAGATCAAAAGTTCAAAAACCGAGAAAAGGTATTAAGAAATAGTATACCTAAGTGAGAATATTAGTTTTGTCGAAGAAGAATCGTTCGAAGCAAAGGAGAGCAGCAACTTGAACAAAATCGCCTTTAGGGTTTCTCGCAAAGCGCAGGGACTGTAAAAAGAAGAACCAAAAACACGGGGAAACAAAAGATTTTTACGGCAAACGGTTAAAAATAGATATAAACGACTGCGGTTTCTATATAAACCGCAGTCTATACTACATTCAACTGCGGTTATTGTACACACCGCAGTCTATTCTCTGGAAGAAATAGACTGCGGTTTGAAAAGAACCGCAGTCGGTGTGAGAATGGACTGCGGTTTATACAACCACAGTCTATTCTCTGGAAGGAATGGACTGCGGTTTGAAAAGAACCCCAGTCGGTGTGAGAATGGACTGCGGTTTATACAATACCCGCAGTCTATAGTAGCATAGACTGCGGTTTCTATAGCAACCGCAGTCTATGCTACACCCTACACTGCGGTTATTGTACAAACCGCAGTCGATGCTCTGGTTCATGGGATAAACTGCGGTTTTAAAATAACCGCAGTATATTCTCGGTTTCATAAAATAAACTGCGGTTGATATATAAACCGCAGTCTATTCCCATATTTTTTGTAAAAAAAAAGGCGCCAAACGCCTTGTTTACAATTGGGCGCCGTGACGCCTAGGAGACGCCTAGGCGACGCCTAGGCGACGCCATGACAAGAATGGTTGACACACAGAATTAGTGTCGACTCATTCTACAAAAACTATGTCGACAAGAAGTGTCAACACCAAGGAAGCTGTGTCGACACCACCAAGGCTTGTGTCGACACTTAGTCTACTTGTGTCGACACATGATGAAGTTTAGTCTCGACACTTTGCTGACAGAGACAGAGTTTCAAGAAGTGACTAGATTACTTGACAGTTGCCATTACCAACCGGTCTACTGCAACTGTCAGAGCTGTCAGAAGGTTGTTAGAAACCGGATCAGCCGATTACTATGGAGGAAGTCTATATAAAGGTATTCTCCATCAATAGAAAAAGAGATTGATCATGGAAGTTATTCTGATACAGAATGCATAAAAACAAAAGAAGATTTTCGTCAGAAGATCATAGAAGAAGTTGGAGAGAGAGAGCTCCATCTATTGAAGTGAAGAAAGGGACTTATATCAACAAGTCCCTCAAGTGCAGATTCTGAACCAGTCTACCAAGAAGGATTCAGATTGAGATCTGAATTTCAAGAAAGAAGCTGATTGAAGATCAACTTCAAAGGAGTTCAACCCTACTGAGTTCAGATTCAAGAAGCTTTGAAGAAAGCTAAGAGTGGTTGTTCTCTGCCATCAGATTCTTCCAAGAACTGATCAAGAAGCCATCCATCCTTTCTCTCTCTACCAGGGTGGTGGTAAAATACATTGTTAAATATATTTTTGTAGGATCTTTTTAAGATCTGAGCTGTAAGCCTGATTTATAAGGGCTGAGTTGTAGGAAATTTAAATCTCTGAGTGGTAGGCCTTGTTGAAGTCTGAGGTAGGGCTGTGAGCCTGAGTTGTAGGAGATTGTTATCTCTGAGTTGTAGGCCTTGTTGAAGGCCGAGGTAGGGCAGATTGCCTGAGCTGTAGGAGTGTGGACTCACTCTGAGTTGTAGGAGCCTTGGTTGAGTTCTGAGCTGCTGTAAGATCTGAGGATCTGAGGTGAACAAAAGAAGTTAGGCCGAATCTAGCACACTGCTAGATAGGCGAAGGGGGAAAGTGGATGTACCCAGAGCTTGGGGAACCACTATAAAAACTATGTACAATTTGTGATTGTGTAATTATGTGAATTATGTGCTGTGTTAGCTGTAGAATTAACTGTTTTTGATTAATTAACTGAATATATATTCTGCCTTAGAAGAAAAAGGAATTACACCTATTCACCCCCCTCTAGGTGTTTAGGAACTAATTCTTTCAAGTGGTATCAGAGCCAGGTTCCTCAAAGATAGACTTAACAGTCTGAGTGAGATCTGTAAGGCAGAATTAAGATCAAGAAGATGGGTTCAGGAGAAAACCATAAAGAACTTGGTTCAATGAAATTACACATCTACAGGAAAGAAATATTTGGAATATGGAAAGAAAGGGTCAGATTAATCATGTAGGCATCTGATTCTAGAATTTACATAACAGTTAAGGAAGAGCCATATGTTCCAATGAAGATTTCTGTTCTTGATGCCAATCAAAGAATTCCAAAGGATTTTTCAGAGATGACTAAGGATGAGATCATCTTGGCTACAATGGATAAAAGTGCCCAAAATATTATAGTAAGTGTCATTGATGATTCAACATTCTAGAATCTAATTCACTGCAAAACCTCCAAGGAGATGTGGGACACATTGATTGTCTACATGGAGGGTTCTGAAGAGGTTAGGAAAGATAGAAAGTATATGCTTAATCAGGAATATGAGAGTTTCAGACAAACCAAGTCTGAAAGTATAACTGAATGTTATAAGAAGTTCTATAGGATTGTCAATGTACTAATGTCTTATGGAAGAATATTCAGTACTTATGAGCTGAATGACAAATTCCTTAGGTCTTTGACTAGGCATTGAGATACTAAGATCTGTGCCATAAGAGAAGTGGCCAGACTGGGTGAGATTTCACCTCCAACATTATTTGGAAAATTGCTGTCTTATGAGATGCAGCTGTTAGCCAGAAAGGAGGAAGAGAAAAACACCAAGGGTGACTATAGAGAAAAGTCTGTGGCCTTCAAGGTAGAAGCCACAAGGAAGAATAGGAGAATGTCTCAATCATCTCCTAAGAAGAATGCAGAAGTGATTTCAGAAAATTCTAATAATCACAGTACAGATAGCAGTAACTCTGATGAAGACTTTACAGCATTCACAAGACAACTCCAGAAATTCTTGAAGAAGAAGCAGTGAAAATCTAAGCCATCCTCATCTCAGTCCAAGGATGACTACTATCAGAAGAGGAAATCATCCAGGAAAGACAGGAATGGGACAAAGCCTAGCAAATCAACTACATCCAAGATCATATGCTATTGCTGCAACAAAGCTGGACATGTTGTGGCTGACTGTCCAGACAAAAGGAAGGAATCTGCTAATAGAAAGAAGTCTCAGCACAAGAGCAAGAAGGAGAAATCCTTGGTTGCTGAGAAAGAGAAAAGTTTGACAGATCAATCAACTTCAGAGGCTGAATCTGAGGCTGAGGCATATATTGGTCTGTTTGCAAAAGAAGAGGATGAGTTCATGCAATTACTGGACTCTATCTATATTGGTTGTATCTATAGATTCTGATTACTTCACTGGGTTAGAATCAGATGCATCTCCATCAAGAGATGAAGATGGGTCTGAATCTGAAGGAGATATTCATCAGCTGATAGATGAATATGATGACTTATTGCAGGCACTTAAGAGAAGCAAAAACCTGGCCAAAAATCAGGCTAAGGAAATTGTAGCTCTCAAGTTGGCTGCATCTGATTCAGAGAAGTTGCTGGATTAAAAGATGAACGAGATTGCCAAATTGAAGAACATAACTGTTATTCAAATGAGAACAATCACATTAAAAAATGATCAGATTAAAAGTCTGAAAATCATACTTCAGAAAGAGAAAGAGATTGTGGCTAGTTTCTCTAAGCCAAAATCTATCCTACCCTTAATAGATGACTTTGTGTCACAAAAGGGTAAGACAGGAATAGGCTTTAAGAGAACTGCATGGGCTTCACGGTCCAATAAGAAAGGCAAAGCCCCAGCACAAAACAAAAGACCTGTTGCAAATAATTCAGCTAAGGTTGTACATAAACAGAGGTATGATAAGTTTGAGTGCTGGTGCTGTGGCAAGATAGGCCATTATGCCTTACACTGTTGGCACAATTCCAGTGTCAAGGAGAATAGTAGTCTACCTGTTAGAAGAGCTGCCGGCAGATTTGTTAAGTTTCAGACTAACTTGAACCAAGGACCCAAAAGTTATTTGGGTTCTAAGGTTAAGTAATCTTTGTTGCAGGTGAGTCCAAGTTGCCATGTCCCTATATGGTACTTGGACAGTGGATGTTCCAGGCACATGACTTGAACTAGGGGATTGCTAAAGGACTACTCACCAATGCTGAATGGGCCTAAAGTAATCTTTGGTGGTTTTGAAAAGGTAGTCATCAAAGGTTTTGGTAACATTTCTAGCCACTCAATTACAATCACTCAAGTGGCCTATGTAAAGGGTTTGAAAAATAACCTAATAAGCATAAGACAGATGAGTGATCTAGGATATGACATTTCAATTGTCAAGAATGGGTGTCATATCAAGAGGTCAAGTGATCAAAAGTCATATTGACTGGATATAGAAAAAGAAATGTGTATTGCCTAGATTTTGTGTGTGAGAATAAGAATTCTCCTATCTATCTTGTGGCTGATGAGAAAGTCTCTCATTGTGTCAAGTGACACAAGATGCTAGCTCATCTTAACTACAAGACAATTGGTCAACTCTTTAGTAAAGAGTTAGTGAGGAATGGTCCTCAAGTTAAGTGTTATAAGGATGAAATATGTTCAGCTTGTCAAAAAGGCAAGCAGACTAGATCCTCCTTTCATAGCCTTGAAACCAAGGATTCAGTGAGGTGCTTGTACCTCTTGCATATGGATTTATTTGGTCCTATGCCAGTTCAGAGCTTAGGTAGGAAGGTCTACACTTTTGTGGTTGTAGATGACTATTCTAGATTCTCATGAGTATTCTTTCTGAGACAGAAATCTGAAACCCCAAAGGTCTTCTACAATTTTGTCAAACAAATTTAGAATGAATTAGATAGTTCAGTGGTCAAAATCAGAAGTGACCATGGAACTGAATTCCAATCTGAAAGTATGACAAGGCTGTGTGAAGAATATGGGATTCTTCAGGAATTCTCCTCACCTAGAACACCTCAGCAAAATGGCATTGCCGAGAGAAAGAATACGACATTGATTGAGGCTGGAAGAACACTATTGAGTGATACTTCTCTCCCAGAATATGTCTGGGCTGAGGCAGTAAACACTGCATGCCATGTGCTCAATAGGGCTTCCATCACCAAAAGCCACAAAAAGACACCCTATGAGGTTGTGGAAGGTAGAAAACCAAACTTATCCTATTTTAGGATCATTGGTTGCAAATGTTATATGCTTAATAATGGCAAATCCCACCTAACTAAGTTTGCTGCCAAATCCCAAGATGAGATATTTGTTATGTACAACAACAATAGTAAAGCTTATAGGGTCTACAATTTGGCTACTCAAGTTATAGAAGAGTCAGTTCATGTCATCTTTGATGAAACTAGACTTATTAACAGTGAGTTGCCAAGTAGTTCTTGTAGCTCCACATGTATACAACAGAAGATGGACCAGATTACTATCAAAGAAGTTCCAACTGCAAAGCAGGATGAGGAAAATGGTAGTTGCTGTCCAGGGGGAGTACAAGACACTCAAGATGCTGATGAAGACCATGAGGTGCAGCATGATGAAGAGATTGGAGAAGGTCAAACTGCTGATAGATTACCTCCAGCAGTTAGACAGTTGAAGGATCATCCTGCACACCAGATCATTGGTGATCGAAGACAATGAGTACAAACAAGGAGCAGGAACTTGAACACAGTTCTTTGCTCTAGCTTCTTATCTCAAGTGGAACCCAAGAGATTTGAAGAAGCAATACAAGACCCTCACTGGATTGATGCTATGCAGGAGGAGTTAAATCAATTCAGAAGGTGCAAGGTCTGGGATTTGGTTCCAAAACCAAAAGGCCACAATGTCATAGGGACAAAGTGGATATATAGAAACAAGCTTGATGATAGTGAGATCATAGTGAAGAACAAGGCAAGACTAGTTGCCAAAGGATACAGATAGGAGGAGGGCATAGACTTTGATCAGACTTTTGCTCCAGTGGCTAGGCTGGAAGCTATCAGGCTATTTCTAGCCTATGCAGCATATCAAGGCTTCAAAGTGTTCCAGATGGATGTTAAGTCTGCATTCTTAAATGGAGACTTAAAAGAGGAAGTCTATGTAGAACAGCCCTCAGGTTTTGTTGATCCACTCAAACCTACTTATGTTTATAGACTTAGGAAAGCTTTGTATGGGTTAAAACAAGCTCCAAGGGCTTGGTATGAAACCCTGTCTAATTTCCTCATTGAGAACAAATTCTCAAGGGGGAAAATAGACAAGACTCTATTCCTTAGTGAATCCAAAGGAAAGATAATCCTAGTCCAAATATATGTTGATGACATAATATTTGGTTCTACTGAAAGTAACATTTGTAGAAAGTTTGCAAAACTTATGCAAGGGAAATTTGAAATGAGCAGTATGAGAGAACTTATGTTCTTCTTGGGTCTCCAAGTAAGACAGACTGATGATGGCTTATCCATATCCCAGTCTAAGTTCACCCAGCAGTTAATTAAGAAGTATGGTATAGAGTCATCCACTACCATGAGAACTCTTATGGGGACAAGTGTATCTCTTAGCAAAGATGATGCAGAGAAACCTGTAGATGAAACTTTTTATAGAGGAATAGTTGGCTCCCTCCTATATCTGACTGTTAGTAGACCAGATATCATGTATGCTACATGTGTCGGTGCTAGGTACCAATCATGCCCTAAAGAATCTCATCTTACTGCTGTCAAAAGGATTTTGAGATATCTTAAGGGTACACCTAATCTAGGCCTTTGGTATCCTAGGAATAGAGATTTTCTACTAATGGGCTATTCAGATGCAGATTTTGCAGGTTGCAAAGTAGATAGGAAAAGTACACCAGACACCTGTCAATTTTTAGGAGGAAGATTGGTGTCTTGGAGCTGTAAGAAGCAGACTAGTGTGGCAATATCCATAGCTGAGTCTGAGTATGTTGCTGCAGGAAGTTACTGTGCACAACTGTTGTGGATACAACATCAGTTCGAAGATTTTGGTATTTAGGTAAGTAGAACTCCATTATTATGTGATTCTACTAGTGCTATTTCTATTGCTCATAATCCTATTTCTCATAGTAGAACAAAGCATATAGAAATAAGATACCATTTTCTTAGAGACCATGTAGAGAAATAAGATATCTCTTTAGAATTTGTTAGTACTAATTTACAACTAGCTGACATGTTTACTAAGCCTTTAGATGAAACTAAATTCAACAATTTCAGAATTGAATTAGGTATGTTGAACATAAGTTAGTTTAACAAATGTGGCTAAGTAAAATTGTGTCGACACAAGAAGTTGTCTGTGTCGACACATAGTAGTTGGTGTCGACATTCCAGGAAAATGGTGTCGACACATCTAAAAAATTGGTGTCGACACTGCAGGAAAGTGGTGTCGACACATCTAGAGAATCTGTGTCGACACTTCAGAGAAGTAGTGTCGACACATCCAGAAGTTGTGTCGACACTTAGAGTAAACACACAGATTTCATCGAGCGCAGAATCGACACATATCGTCCAGCGCAGATTCGTCGACCTCAGATCGTCGAACTCGACTAAGGCAAATAGAATTGATGTCGAGACATTAGAAGTCTGTGTCGACACTTTTCAACAGTGTCGACACATTAAGAGAATTATGACGTGCCTTTTCACCTTCGTTATTTAGAAAGGTATAAATAAGTCAACAACATAGTCTGTCGACACGCTCTCGAGAACAAAACCCTGTGTCGACAACTTCTCTCTTCTAAATTCAAGATTTTTCTCAACCCTAATTGCGCCAAAGCTAGAAGATAATGTCAATGAAGGCTATAAGCTGGTACGCCACGCCTTTGATAATGCGGAACTCGAAATTAAATCAGTAGTAACCCTAATTGCTGAAAATGGGTTGGAATTTCTGGTATCTGAACCACCAAAGATTTGGAAGAGAGAAATACTAGATTTCTATGGCGTAGCTACTTTGGATTCTACTGGATTTAAGATCAAGTCTACAGTTCAGGGAACTAAGGTTAAACTTACTTTGAAGAGCTTGAGGAAAACTCTTCAACTTCCAAGAACTCAAGAAGAAGAAGAAGTACCCTCATCAAGACTAGGGAAGCACTTCAATGGTGTGGATTGGATCCCACCTTGAAGATTGGATCATCAATGAATAGAAAAGGGATGAATCTACAAGGCAAATTTGTTTCAGAAGTGGTTGGCAAAGTCATTCTCTGCAAGCCACGGGGACATGATAGAGTTTCTGCCTATATGTTCAGCTTGATGACCAGGATCATCTACAGACTAAACACAGATTGGTCAGTAGTAATATTTGAAAGGATTAAGGAAAGTATTAAGAAACTAAATTTGGGAAGGATTATGAGTCTCTACTTGGCTGGAATAATTCCAGAAGTAATGACACAGACTGCTGGTTCAAAGATCAACCATATGAGAAGAATGGACATAAGGATTATCTCCAGATGGGATAGAGTCCTAACAAAGGACATGCCAGATGAAGAGAGGCCAGAGATTCTTGAAAAATCTCCTGCACAAGATATTCCAGATAGTGCTCAAGTGCAGGGGGAGCCTCAACTTGAGGAAGAGCCAACCCACTTGGAAAGTGAAATGTCTACACAGACTATACTTGAGGTAATCCAAGAAATTAATTAATCAATTTTCATTAATAAGGACGAAACACTAACTGTGTCATTGGATGATGATGACCAGAACACACAACTAGATAGTCAAGCACAAGATATTATCATGGTGGATACATCTGCTGCTGCTAATGCTCCTGAGTTGGTGGTGCCTCAAGTCCCTACTCAACAAGAGTTTACCCTTGAGGAGTTGTTTCCAGATATAGTACAAGGAAGAACTGAGGGGAAGAAAACTGAATTTGAGGGGGGAGAAAGCATACTTTGAGGGGGAGCAAGTTAACATTGTGGAGGAGCAAGTAAGTACTGTGGGGAAGGAGCAAGGGACTCAGGGGGAGCTACCTAGGACTGAACAGGAATTGCCTCCTAATCCTAAAGAAAGAGTTAATATAGACAGTACCTCAGCTTCTGAAGAGGAAGCAGAAATTCAAGCTAAGAAAAGAAAGCTAATGGTATTCAAAAGAAGAAGCCAAAATTATAAAAGGGCTTTACAAACTGCTCCTCAACCTACCCCAGCAACTAATTATAGTTCTTTGTTGATATCCTTGCAAGTAAAATTGGATGAACAAAGGATTGCCATGGAGAAATATATGGATGAAACTCACAAAGATCTACAATTCTCCTTGGCTCAAGATATTAAATCGATAAGATTTGAAGTAAATCAGAATAAGAAGGAAATGACTGATTGTTTCCACAAAGGTGGTAATGCTGTGGTTTTCCTAGCAACACATCAAGAAAAAATCAAGACTCAAGTTGATGATATAGCTATTAAGCAAGACTATGTCCTAGAGAATCAACTTAGAATGATTGATAATCTGACTGAATCACATAATGTGATTGTTACAGAAATGAAGAATATTACTACTACCCAGACTGAAGCAAGGGCTAAAGCCCAGGCAGATTTTGATAAGCAATTACAGGAAGGCCTAGTTGTTGTACAAATAGCTATTGTGCAATCTCAAAAGACCATTTCTGCACAGCTACTGAAGTTAAGGTCATTTTATAAGGATGGTGTAAATTATCTAGATGAACAGGTAAGATTTCAAAAAGATGACCTCAGGTATCATATTGCCAGAGAAGTCATAAAGGGGGACAGAGTGTTAGTCAAAGATGGCTCTGATCATGCTAAATGGATATCTAATAGCATCAGAGCCACCCTTGGATATCCACCCCTCTGTGATGATGACAATGTAGCTGAGTCAGGTATACACCCTGCTTATTTTGGAGGTGATCAAGCTGAAGTTGCTCAGGTCATTTACCCTCCAGCAGATTTTGAAATGATTCATCAAGACGTACAATCAATGTACATCCCTCCAGAGGGTAATAAAAATGTTATCATTGAGAAAGTTGAAATGTCAGAAGCAGCTATGAATAAAGAGCAAGAAGCTCAACTGTCAAAGAAGAGATTCAGAGAACAGGCTGAGTTAAAAGCCTAATTTTGAGTAGTGGAGTCCTACTTCTAGGAATATTATCCTGACTGCCTGGAAGGCTGTAAAGGACCAGACCCATGACAGGGGCAAATGGTACACATAGCAAGAATGACAAAAGCATGAAGCTAGACAAGAAGCTATTCTGCAATATAGAAGAAAGGCAAAGGCTGGGAAGCTACCTCCTAATGCTCAGGAGCCTAGCAAATATTTCCCTAAGCCTTTTCATTATTTTGAAAGACATAGAATAAGTGCTGAAGAACAAAAGAAGAAGGATCTGAAGGGCAAGAAGCCAGCTGAAGATACAGATGCTCCTGTAGAAGCCAAGATCCAATCAGGCAAAGGCATAGTCATCAAGGAGCCTGAGCAGCCTTAGGATAGATTTACTAGATTTTACAACTTTGTGATCTTTAGTGTTAAAAAATCTATGTAAACTTCTGTTAAAGAAATTTTTGAAAATTGAAACAAAACAATGTTTAATGCTTATTCTGGTTGCATTATTATTCTGTGATGATATCTTATATATGTTTTGTTTATAAGTTACCCTGTCATATAAAGTTTTGTACATCATAATATGTGTTTGTTATGAATGGTGTATATCATTGACTAAGGGTTATGACTTTTCCAAATAGGGGCAGATTGTTGGGTACATTGAAAAATGTGTACCAGATTTGAAGAAGCCTCACCTTACTCAATGATATGCATCAAGGTGTATTTGATGTTGTTTTGAGTTTATATGTGCAGGTTAAGAAAATGCAAGAATGCAGGAAAAAGTTTCTAAGTCCATATGTCGACACTAGAAGAAGTTGTGTCAACACTTATGAAGGCTTGTGTCGACACTGGAGAAAAGCTGTGTCGACACTTGGAGTTAATTATGTCGACACTTGGAATGGCTGTGTCGACACTTGAAGAAACTGTGTCGACATATAGAGGCAGTGTCGACACACAGAGAAGCATAGTCGACATCAACTGTGTCGACATACAGAGGCAGTGTCGACACACAGAGAAGCTTAGTCGACATCAACTGTGTCGACACACAGAGGCAGTGTCGACACACAGAGAAGCTTAGTCGACATCAACTGTGTCGACACACAGAGGCAGTGTCGACACACAGAAGACTTTGTCGACATCAATTGTGTCGACACACAGCAGAGTTTCAACAAAGTTAAAGAGAAGAAGTGATTGTGTCGACACACAGAATTAGTGTCGACTCATTCTATAGAAACTGTGTCGAGAAGCAGTGTCAACACCAAGGAAGATGTGTCGACACCACCAAGGCTTGTGTCTACACTTAGTCTACTTGTGTCGACACATGATGAAGTTCAGTCTCGACACTTTGCTGACAGAGATAGAGTTTCAAGAAGTGATTGGATGACGTGACAACTGCCATTACCAACCGGTCTACTGCAACTGTCAGAGCTGTCAGAAGGTTGTTAGAAACTGAATCAGCCGGTTACCATGGAGGAAGTCTATATAAAGGCATTCTCCATCAACAGAAAAAGAGATTGATCATAGAAGTTTCTCTGATACAGAATACATAAAAACAAAAGAAGATTTTCGTCAGAAGATCATAGAAGAAGTTGGAGAGAGTGAGAGCTCCATCTATTGAAGTGAAGAAAGGAACTTATATCAATAAGTCCATCAAGTGCAGATTTTGAATCAATCTGCCAAGAAGGATTCAGATTGAGATCTGAATTTCAAGAAAGAAGCTGATTGAAGATCAACTTCAAAGGAGTTCAACCCTACTGAGTTCAGATTCAAGAAACTTTGAAAAAAGCTAAGAGTGGTCGTTCTCTGCCATCAGATTCTTCCAAGAACTGATCAAGAAGCCATCCATCATTTCTCTCTCTACCAAGGTGGTGGTAAAATACATTGTTAAATCTATTTTTTGTAGGATCTTTTTAAGATCTGAGCTGTAAGCCTGATTTATAAAGGCTGAGTTGTAGGAGATTTAGATCTCTGAGTGGTAGGCCTTGTTGAAGGCTGAGGTAGGGCTGTGAGCCTGAGTTGTAGGAGATTGTTATCTCGGAGTTGTAGGCCTTGTTGAAGGCTGAGGTAGGGCAGATTGCCTGAGATGTAGGAGTGTGGACTCACTCTGAGTTGTAGGAGCCTTGGTTGGGTTCTGAGCTGCTGTAAGATCTGAGGATCTGATGTGAAGGAAAGAAGTTAGGCCGAATCTAGCACACTGCTAGATAGGCGAAGGGGGAAAGTGGATGTACCCAGACCTTGGGGAACCACTATAAAAACTGTGTACAATCTGTGATTGTGTGATTCTGTGAATTCTGTGCTGTGTTAGCTGTAGAATTAACTGTTTCTGATTAATTAACTGAATAGATATTATGCCTTAGAAGAAAAAGAAATTACACCTATTCACCCCCCCTCTAGGTGTTTAGGAACTAATTCTTTCACCATCACTTGTACTTCCTTGCTGAGGTGTTCTGTCTTTGGAATGCCTCAGGTTCAGAGCTGTAGCTGGTAGTGGAACTGATTTTGGAGTTCTTGAGCAGCAGTGTTGGCTGTGGTGTTTACCTCGTCATTGCGAGGTAGTTTGTTGTTGTAGTTTTCTTTTTTTAGTTCAGACATACTTTTGTTTTATGTGGGTTTGTGTCAGATTGTTGACGCCCACAGGATGGTTGATTATGAATACTTTTGCTAGCTGCTAGTTTGTTCCCTTTCTGATTATTTGATTACTTGCTCTCTGGTATGTTTTGTGCTAGGATTGCATGATAGGTATTTTTATGTATAAAAACTACTATTATTACTTCATGCATTGTATTTTTAAAATGCTAAATCACTATATTTAACGACCATAAAAAGCTACTTTTACTTCTAACCTAGAACTTGCATACCATGAGTTATCATCTGGGGACCTTTTTACTCATGTAGGATATCTAACCTTGTAAAAGAAGTATTTTTCACATCGTATAACTATTTTTTTCTAGTAGACTAGATGAGCCACTACCAAGGGATACGGCTAAATGCTTCACTTAAACTGGATTTGTCTCTAAATAACTTAAAGATCATTCTTTATGTGATAAGTAGGAATTTTGCCAGAGCGTCTGCAGTTATCCCCTACTGACGTAGCATCATGGCGCGCATTTTCCCTTACTCTGATTTATCTTTTAAGGCGGTGAAAATGACGGATGTGACAGTTGGTATCAGAGGGATGTTTGTTTGACAAGTTGGTCGAGCTAGCCAATCTCGTATATTTTGTTTCCCTTCATTCATTGACATACATACACCGATGTGTCATCAGTATGTCTTAACCGAAGCATAGTCACTACACTCATATCATGATAAGAATTATACATGGCATATTATATAGTATTGGATGCATAATAAGTGTTTGTATATAGATCCACCATAGGAGGCGACATGTCACGGTTATGTAGTATGGGATGCATAACCATCACCGCATGGGTGCCCATTCACACGTTTTCTTTTCTCGTTGCATGCGATGTTATGTAGTATGGGATGCATAACATTTCATGTGTACGCCACTCATACATGTGTTAAGGCCTTTTTAGAATGCATAGCACTTCATACATAACATATCATCGCTTAAGCATGCATGCTAATTTAAGGTTTACATGATGACACATGTACACACATGATGTTCTAAATTGGAATAAAAAATTCATGCATTCATATCATAGGCACATAAGTATATAGGATGAGAGGATATCATCATAAGTAGGACATAACATTATTATAAAATCCCAGAGCAAGTTTGCAGCATAAACAAGTGTCTTTAAGTATGGTCTGAACAAGTTGTGTGGTATAGCTATAATCTAGGATTTTTTGTAAGTCGTTCGTTACTTTTCTAGAAATGCCAGCCAGACATCCTATGACAAGGTCGACTCCCCAGTCGGAGGGTAAGTCATCTGGTGCGCAAAGTGATGTGGTGATCGAGAGTTTGCTTCAGAGTAACGAGACTTTATCGAGACAGTTAGTTGCAATGCAATCACAAATTCAGTCCTTATTGTTTGCCGCTCCAGCGTAGTAACCCTTGGCGCAAGATTCTGCAGCGGGTCAAGCCGTGCCCGTTACTCCTGCTCCTCTGGTGCCCCCTGTGACGCTACCACCAGAGATGAATTTTATATCGCATTTCCAGCGATTGGCACCTTCCACTTATGACGAGAGTGCCAACTTTATGGTTTTGGATGATTGGATCATCGTTATCGAAGAGATGTTCTCATATTTGGGGATTAGAAAAGACCAAAAGGTGATGATTGCGGCATACCAGCTAAAAGGCATGGAAAAGAGCTTGTGGATTCAGGAAAAGGAAAGTTTAAAGGAAGGATGCTCTTGGGAGTCCTTCACGAAGATGCTGCTTAAGAAGTTTCTACCCTCGGTCGAGCAGGACCGTCTGATGAATAGTTTCCTACATCTGAAGCAGACAGCTCACGGTGAGCGAATATGAGATTGAGTGTAGTAAGTTGAGCAGATTTGCTCCTAATATTGTAGCTTCGAAGGCAGGAAGAGTGAAGCACTTTCTCGGAGGACTAAAAAGCGATGTCCAATAGTTGGCATGTGCTTATAGAGTTCAAAGCTATGTTGAGTCAGTGGAAGCCAGTCTAAAGGTTGAGGCAATTGAAAACACCAAGAATCGAGGTGCTGCAGAGAGAAAAGAGAAGAGGATGGGTGATGAGGATGGAAGCTCTAGGGCATCCGTCCCTTCTTCGAAGAAGAGAAGTATAGATATATATAGCTTCTGTGGTCGATCTGGCCACCCTTACGAAAGGTGTTTCAAAAGGACTACCACCCTGAAGCAGCAGCAGGTTCTCGCAATCCAAGGTGCAGCCAAGGGAGATCTAGTGTGCACGTTCTGTACAAGGAAGGGATATGACGTGAGTTGTTGCTGGTTGAAGGATAACACTTGCTTCTAGTGCGGGCAGAAGGGACACCTGAAGCATTCATGCCCCCGTGCTCAGCCCCCACTACAGCCTGCCCCGCTTCGAGCTCTACCGCCGCCACCAAACTAGGACAGAGGGAAAGGAAAGCTGAATGTGGTGACTAGGGAGTAAGCTCAGACCTCTACTCAAGTAATAACAGGTTAGCTTTCCGACTAGCTTTTAATCTGCATTGTTTGCCCTAGTTTTCATTCGTTTAGTTATGTATGCTACGGGTTTAGGGGAGTTTAAGGTGAAGAATAGGTGGGCGCGCGTTCTTTTCAATTCGGGTGCCACCTATTCCTTTGTGGCGCGGAGTTTCGTAGATAAACATCGATTGAATGTGGATCTATTTGGAGACTCCTTCAACGTCAAGCTTCCCTCCGGAAATTCGGTGATATCAAATCAACGAATTCAGAGTTTCCCTATTTGTCTAGGAAATTTCGTAGCCTTTACAGATCTGATGGTGTTAGATCTGGCGGATTTCGACGTGATTTTGGGCATGGTCTTGTTGTCCAAGTATGATGCGGTCATCCGGTGCAAGGCGAAGCGACTGGACTTCAAGATGGACAATGGACAACTTATGAGCGTCTATGATTTTCAGGACAAGGTTTCCCCTATTATCTCTATGGTGCGTGCCTGTCGTGCTATAGAGTCTGCTTGTGAGGAGTATCTGGTTTCTATTTCTGCTTTGGAAACAAAATTTGTTACACCACATCTTGAGAATATCTCGGTGGTGCGAGAGTTTACAGATGTTTTTCCTGATAGTCTTCCAGAACTTCCTCCTGTGAGAGAGGTAGAGTTTGTGATAGACCTCTAGGTAGGTACTCGTCCTATTGCCAAGGCAGCGTACCGTATGGCTTCGCGTGAGTTGGATGAGTTACGTACTCAGCTCGACGAATTGCTGCAGTGTGGATTTATTAGACCCAGTTCATCTCCGTGGGGTGCTCCTATATTATTTATAAAGAAAAAAAGATGAATCAATGAGGCTCTGCATTGATTATAAAGAATTGAATAAGATGACCATTAAGAATAGATATCACTTGCCGAGGATTGATGATTTGTTCGATCAGTTGTGTCGTAGCTCGGTATTTTCAAAGATCGATCTTCGTTCGGGCTACCACCAGTTGAGAATTCGCGAGGCAGATATTCTACGGACCGCTTTCCGTTCGCGGCATAGACATTTTGAGTTTTTGTTGATGTCCTTTGGTTTGACAAATGCACACTCTGCTTTCATGGATTTAATGAATAGAGTGTTCAAAGATTTGCTGGACCGTTTCGTGATTGTGTTCATAGATGAAGTTCCCGTGTATTCTCGCAGTGTTGAGGAGCATACTCAACATTTGCGATTGATTTTTTCGACCCTGAGGGAGCATATGTTATATATGAAGTTGAGCAAGTTTGAGTTCTGGCTACCTCAGGTGTCCTTTCTGGGTCATGTTGTGAGCAAGGATGGTATTTCGGTAGACCCGACCAAGATTTCTGTTGTGATGGAATGGGAGAGACCTTCTACACCTAAGGAGATTAGGAGCTTCTTAGGGCTGGCCGGCTATTATAGAAGATTCGTGGATGGGTTTTTGTGGTCTGCTCCTCTAACTAGACTTACCCGGAAGAACACCACGTTCATTTGGAGCGATAAGTGTGAAGAAGCTTTCCAAGAGCTGAAGAAGAGATTGTGTATTGCTCCAGTTTTAACCTTGCCTACTAAAGGAGTTGAGTACGCTGTGTATGTGGATGCATCACACATTGGACTGGGTTGTGTTTTAATGCAAGAAGAAAATGTGATATGCAATTAAAAATTCATGAAAGGAACTATCCTACACATGATTTAGAGTTTGCTGCTGTAATTTATGCGTTTAAACTTTGGAGACATTTATTGTATGACGTGCTGTGCAAGATCTATATAAACCACAAGAGTTTGAAGTATGTCTTCACTCAGAAGGAGCTAAATCTGCGCCAGCGTAGGTGGTTAGAATACATGGCCGATTATGAAGTGGAGATTCTTTACCATCCGGGAAGGCTAACATAGTGACCTATGCTTTGAGTAGAAAGACCGCCAAAATTATTAATCTATCTGTACAGTCCTTGGTGGAAGAATTCTTGTTGATGGACATTGGAGTTGAGAGTAGCACTGTGCCTGCTAGTTTAGAAGCAAAAGAGCCCTCTTCGATTTCCTTTACTAGAGCGCACCAGAAGGATGACCCAGATTTATTGCATCTCCGGAATATAACTGAGAAGGGAGAGCTTCTTGATTATTCTTTGGACGAGTTTGATACTTTGAAGTATCAGGGTAGATTTTTGTATCCCCGCTTTTGGTGACATTCGGGCTAAGATTTGTAATGAAGCTAATGGTTCCAGTGTTGCCTACCATCCTGGTTCCACCAAAATGTATAAAGATCTAAAGCAAATTGTTTGGTGGTCGGGAATGAAGAATGATATAGCAAAGTTTGTGTCGGAATGTGATACGTATCAACGTGTTAAGGCTGACCATAGAAGGCTTGGTGGTAAACTACCACCACTTGATATTCTTACTTGGAAATGAGAGATTATTTCGATGGATTTCAACACCGGTTTACCGAAATATCCCTGTGAGCACGACTCTGTTTGGGTGATAGTTGATAGATTGACTAAGTGTGCTCATTTTGTGCCCTTTAAGATTGGGTATTCTATAAAGAAGATAGCTGAGATATATCTTGATGAAGTCATTAGATTACGTGGAGTGCCTATCAGCATCGTATCAGATCGAGACTCTAGATTTACGTCTCGTTTTTGGGAGAGTTTACAGGAGGGATTAGGTACCGATTTGAGGTATTCCACCACCTATCATCGACACACGAATGGTCAGACGGAAAGGGTAAATCAGATCGTGGTAGATATGATCAGGTGTTATATTTTGGATCACGATGGTGCTTTGGATGAGCATCTCAGACTCATGGAATTCACATACAATAATAGTTATCAATAGAGTCTGCAGATGACCCCATTTGAGGCCTAATATGGGAGGCATGGTAGGACTTATTTGTTTTGGTTTGAGGTTGGTGAGAGACCGTTGCTAGGCATGGAAGCCCTTGAATAGATGAATTATGCTGTGACTTATATTCGAGAGAAGGTCCGTGTAGCACAAGAACGCTATGTAAAATATGCTAATCAACGAAGGGTCGATCTGGTGTTCGCCGTTGGGGACTTGGTTTTCCTGAAAGTTTCTCCAATGTCAGGTATTAAAAGGTTTGGATGGAACCACAAGTTAGACCCCCAGTATGTTGGACCTTTTCAGATTCTGGAGTGCATCGGAGCATCAGCTTATAGGCTGGAGTTGCCTGTTACCTTCCCTGGTGTCAATGATGTGTTAAATGTGAGGCAGTTGCGGAAGTGTGTTCGTAGTGATCGTCAAGTATTTGAATCGGTGCCCCAGATTCAGCCCAACCTTACGTGCGTGGAAGAACCTGTTCGTATTTTGGAATCTCAAGATCGAGTGTTCCGGAGAAAGACCATCCCCATGGTTAAAATTCTCTGGCAAAATCAAGACGTCGAGAGCGCGACGTAGGAATTGGAGTCGGCAATGAGAGAATCTCATCCACATCTCTTCCTTTAGTTATGGTATGCACTCATGTTTTTGGTGGTATTTGGTTCTTCGTTTTGGTTTGGTTTTAAAGTTGTGATAAGTTTCTGGACGAAACATCTTTTTAGGGGGAGTGACAGTAATGCCCCCAATTTTCTGGTAATATTATTTAATTGGTATCGTCATAATTATGACATTAGGGCGTTACCTTTTCACCTCATATTGACGGCGCTGCACCGTTAGTGCGTTTTCGCATCTGTTGGGTCTGTTTGACCAGATTTTGGGGTTTTTTTGAGGTGTTTGAAGGTTTTTATGATGGAAGAATTGCATACATGTTTTTCTTGGTTTTTTGCTTATCCAATCTTGTTGTGGTCCAAGAATTTTGGAGCCTCAGTGCGTGTTTGGATTTTTGCGTTGATTTTGCTTAAGCATTTGATGATAATGCCTCGAGAATGGTGCGTCGGATTCTAGGGTTGTGTTCGCTTCTAAATTCGTAGATTCGACATTTTATCTCGGAATGTTAGTCAAATTCGAATTTCTGAAATTACCCTGCTTGGTACTTGTGATGATCAACCTCGTTTCTTGAGAAATGTTTTTCTGTTCCCGAGAAGTGCATACTTGTTCTAGGGAAAAGTTGTTCTGTTCCCGAGAATGCCATGTTGTTCTTGAGAAGTTCTACTTTGTTCCCGAGAAATGTTCTTCTGATCTCGAGAAATATCTTTTGTTCTCGAGAAATCGATTGTTGTTCTCGAGATGTACAGAAGCCCTTCTCGAGAAGTCCATAGTCTTGTTCTCGAGAAGCCCATTTTTGTGCTCGAGATCTGCCCTTTTGTTTTCGAGAAGTCCTCTTGTTCTCGAGAAGACTCTACCTTGTAGTCGAGAACATGAGTCGTTGTTCCCGAGCAGTACTTCTACTTGTTCTCGAGAAACCCTTCTTCTATACCCGCGAATATTCTTTAGTTCTCGAGTTACCTTCCAATTAGTTCTAGAGTAATTTTGTTGTACTTGAGAACTGCCCTTCTAGTTCTCAAGAAGTTTTGTTGTACTCGAGAACTGACCATCTAGTTCTCGAGAAGTCTATTTCACTACTCGATTGGTCCTGCTTTCTACCTGAGTAAAGCTCCCTTCTGTTCTTTTCGAGAAATCCATACTTCTTCTCGGGAATACCGATTCAGCCGAACTTTGTTTCTTCTCTTAAGTGTACTAATCTTTGTATTATATTCATTATATAAATACATGTATATATATATATGAGTTTGGAATATATAAGCTCAAGCTTTTTTAAGGCTATAAAAGCATGAGTTGGTTCTCCCATAATACATATCGGAATTAGACAAATAATATATGCATTTTGTAGACAAGAACGAGATCTACAACTTTTATGTTGAACATTTTTCCAAAATTTGCACTTTAGCCGGAATCTGACCCAAAAGTTTGGTGGCTCGAATTTTAAAATTTATTATTATTATATTCATTTCGATTCAGCAACCTTTCGGGCGAGATTCTGGCCAAACCGTGAAAATTTTAAAAAGTGTTCGACATGAAAGTTTTAGATCTCATTTCTGGCTACAAAATGCATATATTATTCGCCTAATTCCTACATATATTGTAAGAGAACCAGCTCAAACTTTTTTAGGCTTAAAAAAACTTGAGTTTATATATGTTATTCTGCATATATATATATATATATATATATATATATATATATATATATATATATATATATATATATATATATATATATATATATATATATATATAGAAACCACTTCTTCCTCCTTAAGTCGATTGAACTTCTGTTCATTTTCTCGAACCAGAGTGGCATTAGCGAGAGAGAGAACGTCCGTTCGTGAATCTTTCGGTGGCCGCCGACGGTGCTCCGATGCTCGAAATCTTGAAGCAAACATAGATCACGAAAGCTCTCAACGAGAGCTACGCCATCGTGGTAAAATCTTCCACATTTCTTGAGTTTTCCTCGTTAGGGTTTTTGGCCCTAACCTCTATTTCGACCATTTTTTTTGTTCAGATTTCAGTTTCTCCCATCTTCCTTAGTCCCAATCTACGCCGTGGTACGATTTAGAGGTCTTCTATGGCAAAACCAAGGCAAGTGATGGTTTTTTCTCCCCTCTTCCCTTCTTTCTCCCGCTATGCTGAAATTTCTAACTTCCTTTTGTCATTATCATTAATAACATGGTGATTATAATGCTTTCTAAATCCTTTGTTTGAATCTACTTGTATTTTCATGTTCTTAATTTTGCAAATCTAACCATGTAAAGTGGCAAATGTTTTGATGATGTGGTTGAATTTTGCTCTTTTAACCGTCCCTTCACTATTATGTAGGACATGTTAGAGTTTATCTAGGATTGTAAATCCTTCCTAAAGGTTGATCAACCGTTTCTTAAATCTAGATACGTCTAGTAGAATCCGATGTGCCCAATCTTGAGATTTATATCATTGTTTCCTTAGTAGCGATGTCGTATGGCGAGGCAAGCCACCAGGCCCGAAAGGGTTGTCGTGGGCCTCCGAGCTCTAAACCCGGGTCGTTACAGATTGTGATGGTGATGGTTTTTTCTTCGTTGCAAGTGTTATTGGTGGACGAGACCACCGTCGTAATGTTTGATCCCTCTATTAGTACCTTGTGGAACTCTACCGGGTGTTTGGGCATTTGTGGTGTATGGTGGAGTTTCCAGTCTCCCTCGCAATTAGATAAATAATATGTCTGTGGGGGTGTGTCCAGATGAGTTGACCACCTCGCCCGTGTTGTTTTTGGTGGTGTTAACCACAGGTGGCTAATAGAGTTTTGTTATTTTTCCTAATGGTTTAATCTTGATTTTTTCCGCCTTATAGTTTTGTGCATCTGGGGTACTTTTGTTGTATGTGACGATTCACGTAAGTGTTCCTTTCTGAGTTTATTTTTGTACCTTGCTGTTGTACTATATTTCAGTATTTCTTTTTGGTCTTGAGTTGGTACCCCTTGACCTTTGTTTACTGTGGGTTACTTTTCCTATCATCACATGTACTTCCTTACTGAGGTGTTCTGTCTTTATAATGTCTCAGGTTCAGAGCTATAGCTGGTAGTGGAGCTGGTTTTGGAGTTCTTGAGCAGCAGTGTTGGCTGTGGTTTTTACCTCGTCGTTGCGAGGTAGTTTGTTGTTGTAGTTTTTTTTCTAGTTCAGACATACTTTTGTTTTATGTGGGTTCGTGTCAGATTGTTGACGCACACGTGATGGTTGATTATGGATACTTTTGCTAGCTGCTATTTTGTTCCCTTTCTGATTATTTGATTACTTGCTCTCTGAGATGTTTTGTGCTAGGATTGCATGATAGATATTTTTAAGTATAAAAACTACTATTATTACTTTATGCATTCCATGTTTTAAAATGCTAAATCACTATATTTAACAACCATAAAAAGCTACATTTACTTCTATTATAAACCTAGAATTTGCATACTATGAGTTGTCATATGAGGACCTTTTTACTCATGTAGGATGTCTAACCTTGTAAAAGGAGTATTTTACGCAGCATATAACTATTTTTTTCTTGTGGACTAGATGAACCACTAAGCCTAGGGATACGACTAACTGCTTCACTTAAATTGTATTTGCCTCTAAATTACTTAAAGATCTTTCTTTTTGTGATAAGTAGGAATTTTGCGTGAGCATCTGCAGTTATCCACTACTGACGTGGCATCATGATGCGCATTTTCCCTTACACGGATTTATCTTTTAAGTCGGTGAAAATGCGGGTTGTTATAGTTGGTATCAGAGGGAGGTTTGTTTGACAAGTTGGTCAAACCAGCCAATCACGTATAGTTTGTTTCCCTTCATTCATTGGCATACACACACCGATGTGTCATCAGTACGTCTTAACCGAAGCATAGTCACTACACTCATATCATGATAAGAAATATACAGGGCATATTATGTAGTATGACATGCATAATATGGATCCACCATAGAAGGCAATATGTGATAGTTATATAGTATGGGATGCATAACCATCACCACATGGGTGCTCATTAGCATGTTTGTTTTTATCATTACATGCGATGTTATGTAGTATGAGATGCAAAACATTTCATGTGTACGCCGCTCATACATGCATTAAGGCCTTTTTATGATGCATAACACTTCATACATAACATATCTCGCATAAGCACGCATGCTAAGTTAAGGTTTACATGATGACACATGTACACACATGATGTTCTAAATTGAAATAAAGAATTCATGCATTCATATCATAGGCACATGAGTAAATAGGATGAGAGGATATCATCCTAAGTAGGACATATCATCATTATAAAATCCCAGAGCAAGTTTGCAGCATAAGCATGTGTCTATAAGTATGGTCTGAACTAGTTGTGTGGCATAGCTATAATCTTGGATTTTTGATGAGTTGTTCGTTACTTTTCTAGAAATGTCGGCTAGGCGTCCTACGACGAGGTCGACTCCCCAGTAGGAGGTCGAGTCGTCTGGTGCGCAAAGTGATGCAGTGATAGAGAGTTTGCATCAGAGTAACGAGGCTTTGTCGAGTCAGTTAGTTGCGATGCAATTGCAAATTCAGTCCTTATTATCTGCCACACCAGCGCAGCAACCCTTAGCACAAGATTCTGTCGCGGGTCAAGCCGTACCTGTTACTCCTGCTCCTCTGGTGCCTTCTGTGACGCTACCACTAGAGTTGAATTTTATATCGTATTTCCAGCGATTGAGACCTCCCACTTATGACAGCAGTGTCGACTTTATGGTTTTGGATGATTGGATCATCATTATTGAAGAGATGTTCTCGTATTCGGGGATTGCAGAAGACCAAAAGGTGATGATTGCGGCCTGCCAGCTAAATGGCCTGGTAAAGAGCTGATGGATTCGGGAAAAGGAAAGTTTGAAAGAAGGATTCTCTTAGGAGTCCTTCAAGAAGATGCTACCTAAGAAGTTTCTACCCTCGGTCGAGCAGGAGTGTCTGATGAATAATTTCCTGCATCTGAAGTAGAGACAGCTCACGGTGAGAGAATATGAGATTGAGTTTAGTAAGTTGAGTAGATTTGTTCCTGATATGGTAGCTTCGGAGGTAGGAAGTGTGAAGCGCTTTCTCGGATGATTAAGAAGCGATGTCCAACTGTTGGCATGCAGTTATAGAGATGAAAGCTATGCTGAGGCACTGGAAGCCGCTCTGAAGGTTGAGGCGATTGAAGACGCCAAGAATCGAGGTGCTGCGGCGAGAAAAGAGAAGAGGAAGGGTGATGAGGATGGATCTCGCGCCTATCAAAGTTGTTACATTGGCTCGGGGGATCTCACCCCTTATAGAAGTTCATAAAAGTAAATAAAAATTATTTTCAAGTTAAAAACAAAATGCGAAAACTCTTTGGGAAGAGTCGTCGGACGTCTCACTAGATGATCTGCTGGTAGACTCGTCGCTCTCGCCAAGGATTATTTCATCATCCTCACCCGTGGAGTCGTTCTCTCCCCCGGGGCTTGGGGACGGGATAAAACAGCCAGGGAAGGATCCCGCGTGGCGTGAGCGTCTCGCCACCTTTGTTCAGAAAGCTAGACTCCCGCAACACATGGATCATGCACTTAGACGCCGCCTGTGCATTCTCTTGCATTACCACCTCTATCTCATAATTTGAGTATTGGTGGCGGGTGACCTTCTCGACACGAAACAGAGGAACGGGTGCCTTGGCCTCCTGCGATTACTTGAGCTTGACCTTCAGCAGCACGATCACGACCCTGATAGTTGCCTCACGTGCACGCGATAGCAGGGCTTGGGAGGAATCCTATAAGAAATTTGTTAGAACCAAACAGGTAAATGACAGGAAGTCAAAAGGTCAAATGACTCTAAAGATTTACATACCTCAATCGATTGGCGGATGGATATAAGTTTATATGAGGCCTCTAAGTGGGGCCTTTAGGGTGACGACCTCGGAGCAGCCGGAATTGGTCATCGTGACCAAATCCTAGAAGAAGGACCCCGCTTAACCTTGCACAAAAGATTCACTGGGGAAGAGATAAGAGAAGTGATCGCCGAGGAATGCAGGCAAGTTGGCCAACGAGATATTCACCCTCGTCGACCGCTTCACCAAGGCTCCCCACTTGCAGTCCTGGTTTCGGCTCATCCAATGTTGTATGACTTTAAACTACCGAATATCGAAACCTTCAGCGGGACATACGACCCGTTAGAAAACGCCAAACACTTTACTACGATCATGAGGATCTATAATGCACATGATCAACTACACTGCCAAGTCTTCACAGCCACTCTTAAAGACCAAGCTCGGACCTGGTTCCACACTCTAAGGGAAGGAACTATCACAAACTTTATAAAACTATCAAGGCAATTCACCGACCAGTTCATCGCCAACCGAATGATCGTACGAGACCCTTCACATTTGTCGGGGATTCGAAAAAATAAGGCATAATCTTTGAAGCAGTTTTTCAGCTAGTTTACCGCAGAAGCCCGTCAGATTCCAAGAGTAGACCCAGAACTATTGAGGGGTGTGTTTTCTGGAGGGCTTTGCCCTAGTGGGTTCTACACAGCACTGATGAGGGAAACTGTCCCTAGCTACCCAGACCTTGTACACCGCTTGGAAGCGCAGATTGTAGCAGATGAAGCTATTGAAGCCCATTGACAGTAGTTCAATGGAGACTTGAAACATAAGAGGGATAGAGAATAACACATAAAAGTCAAAGAAGGAAGATTTCCAGAAGAACGACGCAATGGCCAGTGACGGTGTGACTTTTAGAGGGACTAGCCATCCCGATAATACACTCTATTAAACACCACCCACACTAATGTGCTTTATGCCATCTTGAATGAGCCTGTTCTGCACTGTCCCAAGCACGCTGCCCCAAATGTCAGAAGCGACCAGTCAAAGTATTGTGAATTCTGAAATATAATCCTATGGGTAGATAATCACCTAGAGGGGTGAATAGGTTACTTTTAAAATACTGCAGCAAATCTTTATCACTTAACAGATTTAGTAGTTAAATCATTCACAACACAACACAAGAAGAATTAATTCACAACACACAACACACACAGAATTTATAGTGGTTCCTCTTTCTTGGGTACATCCACTTTCCCCCTTCTTCCTCACTAGTAATATGGTAAATAAGGTTATAGCTCCTCTTTAACTCAAATTGAAAGATCTTAAAGGCTCAGTTTCTGTTAAGAAACCTACACTCAGACCACCAGATCCTACCTCAGATATTCTCCCAATCTCCTACCTCAAGTCCCTCAAGAACCCTACCTCAGCCTTTATAAAATAGACCTACAACTCAGTGATTCCCTCAAACCACCTACCTCAGGTCGCTCAAGAACCATACCTCAACCTTTATAAAATATGCTTAGAACTCAGAGATAAGATCTCCTACCCACTAAGATCTCTAGGAGATCTTACAAAATTAAGAGGTAAAGTATAAAGAATAAATTCTTAGAAAACAAAATTTCTGTAATCTGACTTATCTGTTTCCACAGATTCTTCAATCAGCAGCAATATATTACTCCTTGATAAACTGGCTGGCTGATAAGTTGCTTTTCTGAATCTAATATCTTCTTGATGTTGATCAGATTGATAACCTTGAAGAAACTGTTGATCAGATCCACCTTGATCTTCAGATCGACCTGTATAAAAGATCTGGAGATTTTTTTTGAAGACTTTCGTCTTCTTCCTCCTTGGGATTGGAAAATGAATGAGAATTTTCTGATTGCTTTTTCGATTTTTCTCTCTCACTTGTTGGTGTAGACTACCACTCTATTCATAGCCTTCATGGATAGGTAGTTACTGAATGATGACATCATCATTTGACATCATACATCAAATTCTCCCTTACACTATTTTTGTTGATATATCTTATTCTTGTACCCGATGTAACAGTTCTGACTCATCTTGGCACATCTGTGTTGACTCTGCACATTTTCTGAAACATAAGTGTTGAGATGTCCAAAGTGTCTCAACACTTGTGTCGAGACATCTTAACAGTCTCGAGACAATTCTACTTGAAGGAATTTTCAACTGAAACTTTAGAGTGTCGAGACAGTTGATTTGTCACGACACTAGCGTTGTCTGTGTCGACATCTTTTGCTCTGCTCGGTGTTGGCATCTTTTCTTCTTCCTAATGTCGACATCTTTTGTTCTACCTTGTGTCGACATCTTTTGTTCTTCATTGTGTCGAGACAGTTGATTTGTCTCGACATAATTTTTCTCCGTAAAATTTCATGTCTTCTTTATGTTGAGATAGTTGTATTGTCTCGACTCAACTGCTTTAAACTTTACAGTGTAGAGTAAGCTGACTTAATATTCAAAGTGTTATGACAACTGACTTGTCCCAACACAGCTGTCTTGAATGTTCTATGTGTCAAGATAGTTGACTTGTCTCGACACAATTTCTTTAAAGGTGTCGACACAGTTGAAGTGTGTCGACACTTTTGTACTTAGTCAATTTTCTACGCTACAAGTTGTTGAATGTAAACATTGCTGACTTGTATCGACACAGTTACTGAAAAGGTGTCGACATAGTTGAAGTGTGTCGACACTTTTGAACTTTGACAACTTTTTCTTCAAAAACAAGTTAGCTTCCCGTGTCCACCTGTCCAATCAATATGTAATCCTGCAAACATAAGCTGAAATATACATCAAATACAAATATGTGTATATCATTGAGTTGAAAGGGCTTCTTCAAATCAAGTACATGTGACCAAGGTACCCAAAAATCTTCCCCTATTTGGAGAAGTCAGAAGCCCAATTCAATGATGTACAACATGATACAAAAATATGATGACAGTTATAAATTCATCAGTGCTAAATAGCATATGAAATGACACAATTGATAAACACATATAAAGAACATAGTATAACCAAAATTTTCTTTATTAATCTGTTCAGGATTACATTTGTTTGATTAGGTATACCGATCTATTAGTAAAAGTACAAAAATGCCTAGAAAATATATTCTAATGATCTTCTGGTTCTTTGATGACTATGCCCTTTGCATATTGTATCTTTGCTTTCACTTTAGGCACCCTGTCATCTGCTATCTTTTTCACTATGTCAATCTTGGTTTTTGAGATCAGTTCTGCCTTGATTCTTTGTCTTTCAAAATAATGCTAAGGCTTTGGAAAATATTTGCTAGGCTCAACTGAATTAGCAGGTATCTTCCCAGTCTTCAGAACATGTCTGAATTTCTGGATAACCTCTTGCTACTTTAAATGTTTAGCCCATTATTGCTCTTGGTACCATTTTACCTTATCTGTAACATTGGCATTAACTGCTTTCCAAGTAGTGAGGATTTTTGATCTAGAGGTTGGGCTCCATTGTTCAAAGTCATGTCAAGCTTCTACTTGTTCCCTAAACCTTTTTTTGACAGTTGAGCTTCTTTTTCTTTAAGCATAGCAGATACAAATATCTCCACCACTTCACTTATAACAATATGAACTGGTGGTGGACGACTGTACATGGTTTGGACAGCTGCTTAAATGGCCTAAAATGAAACTTGTGCTGCAGGATTGTGCATAGTTTGCTCAGCAACATGAGTAGATTCAAAATGAGTTGGTTGATAACCAGACTCAGCAGTTTGATCACCATCATACCATATGGGAGGATGGTCTAAAGTGTCTCTGATATTGTTTGATATCTAGGTAGCATGTTCAGAACTGGCCCTTATCATTACCCTCTCCCCCTTTATGACTTCTCTTTCAACATGCACTCTTAGATCATTCTTGTGAAACCTCACTTGTTTATCTAAGTAATTGATTCCTGAGGTTACAGTATTTTTTTTTACTTTCAGCAAATTGTTATCCAAATATTTATCAGAAGCTTTGATATTTTTAAGCAATGATGCTGAATGGATTGTGAGCTGAGTATCCATGTCTTTTATAGCAGCAACTATTTTGTTTTCTAAATCTGTATTTTGTTGAGTCAGCTTCACTAGTGTTTCTGTATTCATAACAGTCATGTTTTCATCCAAAATTCTTTGATTTTCAAGGGCATAGCCTTATTTGACAATCATCTCATCCTCAGTCTTCTTTGCTTCTTGCTGTTGTTTAGCAATATAAACTACTGCATTAGCTCCCTTCTGAAAGAAATTAGACATTTCTGTTTTTAGGAGATTTACTTCAAATCTTATAGACTTTATATCCTGAGACAGTTGAAATTGCATCTCCTTATTCCTTTCATCCACATACTTTTCAAGCAGTGTTCTTTGTTGGTCAAGCATAATTTGTAGTTGTATATGCAGTGAGCTTGCGTCTACTGGAGGAGCTAGAGTTGGTTCAGACTGAATAAACTTTTTATTGTTCCCACTTCTCTTTTTCATTTCAGATATTTTTCTTTTCTTCAGTAGAGATTCTTCTGCTTCCTCAGATTCAGAGGAACTTCTTCAACTAGTGATGTATTTTTGGCTTTGGCAGTATCTGGGTCCAACTCCCCCTCAACTATGGCATCTTCATTTACATTGATATTTTCTAAATTTGCATCTGCATACTGAGTTTCAGCATCAGGAATTTGATTCTGTGGAGTGTCAGCTAACTCCCCCTGAATTTTAGTTTCCTTGAACAAAAGATTTTCTTCCACTGCCTCCTTTGAGACAGGATCTTCATGTTCTTTCCCAGAAATCTACAAATTTTGTGCCAGATTCTCAGAAGTTACAGTTATCTCCCCATGGATGATATCTATTTTATCCAAAAGAATTTCTTTTTCAGTCTCCTTATTGACTGCATTTTCAGTATCTTCGTCTGCCATTTGCAGATCTTGTGCAGTTGCATCATTCAGTCTTTCCTCTTTGTTCAAGTCATGAACCACATCCAACACTGTTTGGCCAACAATTTCACTTTCTAAAGTTGGAAGCACATTGAGGTTTTCTTCTTCAATGTGTTCCTTCTCTGGTACTATCTCCCACTGCATCTGTTCCCCAGTGCCAGATGAAAGTCTAGGAGAAATTTCTGGGGCTGGAACATCTGTTCATCTAGGCTTGAACTTTCTTGTCCATCAGATTTACTGGAAGAATTTTCTTCCACTACTACTTCCTTCTTCTTTTTCTCTTGCTTGTTTACCACTCCAGGGGTCTCTTTAGATAGAACTCTATCCCATCTGGATAAAATCCTCATATCCATTCTGCGCGTGTGATTGATGTTTGTTCTAGTCTTTAGGTCCAAACAATTAGCAAAGGCCTGTACCAAGTAGAGGCTTATTATTCTATCCAGATTGGGCTTCTTAAGGCATTCTGTGATTTTGTTAAAGACTACTTTGCTTCAATCAGTCTTGAATTTGAATATTATTCGAGCCATTAGCTAAAACATTTTGGTTGATATCCTGTCATGTGCTCCTGTTTTGCACATCATCACCTTCCCTATTATTTCTGACAGGAATATCCCTTGATTGTTCATGCCTTTACGACACAGGGTACTTCCCAACTTAGTGGTTGGAGCCAATCCACACCATTATAATGCATCTGTGGTTTTTGGCAGAGTCTAAGTCTTCCTCTTGTTCAATTCTAGGTATGTGGAATACCTTGCCCAGTCTTCTTGTTGTGATTTTCACTTTTATTCCATTCACCTTGGACTTAATCTTTGTTAAACTTAATTCCAGTGATGCATTGGAGAAGAATTCTAACAATTCTCTTTTACAGATATTGTAAGTTCAGAAAGCAAATACTCCAAGCCAGCCTCATTGATCAGGTTCACCACTTCCTTGATTTCATCATCCGCCGACTTGAATCTATTGCGAACCAGCTCATATCCTTCAAAGATGTTATCGTCATTCTTGGTAGCCATTGGAATTGAGTGAAATTGATGAGGATGATGTGTTGACTAAAGAAGTTCTAGGTCTCGACACTCAGGATTCAATCTCTTAGGAATTTTGGTAAGCGTAGACAACACCTTCTTTCTTTCCCTATTTATAATAGATGCTGCAGAAGTTGAAAAGGCGCGCTACCAAATCTTTTCCAAGTTTTAGTAAATGACCTAGTGTCAACACCAGTATTGAGTGTCGACACAAGATTGTCGAGATGTGTTGACATAGTACAAATCAAGTCAGTCATGATGTGTGGACTCATGTGGACACATGTTTTATGTCTCTCTACATTTATGGTTTGGGTTTTTATATTCGTATGTCTCGACACATCACTTTTTAAAGTGTCGACACACCCTATGTTGTCTCGACATATTACTACATACAGTGTCGACACATTATCTTGTGTCTCAACACTGACTAGTCAAAATTTTATTTTTCCTAAGTGTTGATTCTTGACACTTTTGTTGCTTATTTTTGAAACCTAGATGAGTATATTTAATTACTGATTAGTAAGTTTTATACTTAAGTTATTACTGTTTTACTCAAGATTGAACATTCCAAGTTCAAATTTAAAGAAATTATATTTCTCTTCTTCCAAAGGCTTAGTAAAGATATCAACAATCTGTCTATTTGTGGGAACAAATTCTAAGCTAATATCTTCATTTTCTACATGTTTTCTAATAAAATGCTATCTAATTTCAATGCACTTTGTTCTACTATGTGGTATAGAATTATTTCCAATAGAAATAGTACTAGTAGAATCACAGTATAAAGGAATTTTACTTAGCTGTAAATTATAATCTTGTAACTGGTGCTTAATCCAGAGCAATTGTGCACATCAACCAACAACAGAAATGTACTCAGATTCAGCTGTGGATGTTGCTACACTTGTCTGCTTTTTGCTGCTTCATGATACCATCATCGTTCCAAGAAATTGACATGACCCTGATGTGCTTTTCGTATCTTCTTTGCATCTGCATATTTTGCATCAAAATATCCTATTAGATCAAAATAACTATTCCTGGGATACCATAGCCCAAGATTATGTGTGCCCTTTTAGATATCTCAATATTCTTTTAACTACAATATAGTGATATTCCTTAGGGCATGCTTGATACCTGACACAAACACAAGTGACATACATTATGTCTACTCTACTAGCTGTTAGATAGAGTAGAGGACCAACTATGACCCTAGACAAGGTGATATCAATTGGCTTCCCAGCATCATCCTTTTCTAAAGGCATACTTGACCCCACGAGAGTTTTCAATGAAGTGGATGTTTCCATGACATACTTCTTGATTATCTCCTTGGTGAACTTAGACTGACTAATGGAAAAGTCCATCTATAGTTTGCTTAACTTGGAGACGCAAGAAAAACTTGAGTTCACCCATGCTACTTATCTCAAACTTGCCTTGCATTAATTTGGCAAACCTATGGCAAAGTAACTCATCAGTAAAACCAAATATTATGTCATCAACATATATCTGTACTAAGATGGTATTGCCTTTGACATCCCTTAGGAATAGTGTTTTGTCTATTTTCCCACTTGAGAATTTATTCTCTAGAAGCAACTTAGACAAAGACTCATACCAAGCCCTTGTGGCTTGTCTTAAACTATAGAGAGCTCTTAAAAGTAAATATACATGAGTTGGTTTAGTAGAATCAACAAAACCTGAGGATTGTTTTACATAAACTCTTTCTTTAAGATTGCCATTTAGAAAGATTGACTTCACATCCATTTGATATACTTTGAATCCTTTATAGGCTGCATATGCTAGGAAGAGTTGTATATCCTCCAATCTAGCTACTAGTGCAAAGGTTTGATCGAAGTTATTCCGTCTTCTTGTCTATATCCCTTTACAACCAGTCTAGCTTTGTTTCTGACTATAACCCCATTCTCATCCAATTTGTTTATATATATACATTTGGTTCCTATGATGTTGCAGTTATCTGGTCTGGGAACCAACTTCCAGACATTGCACCTCTTGAACTGATTCAATTCCTCCTACATTGCACTTATCCAGAATGTATCCACATTAGCTTCTTCAAATTTCTTTGGTTCTGTCTGGGACAGAAAGCTTGAATACATCACTATGTTGTGTTGTTTGCTTCTTGTAGTCACACCCTATGATGAATCTCCTATGATCAATTCCCTTGGATGATCCCTTAGATGTTTGATAGTCATAGGTAATGTGACTTCTTCTCCTTGACCACCTGCATCTTGCTGAGTTTCTTCTCCTTGATGTTCCTGTGCAAGCTCTTCTTCTACTATGTTGACTCCATCTTGCATATTCTGGCATGCTGCAGCAATATCATCTATAGTCAGTTTCTTTTGCTTTAAGTCTTCACGTGTTGTGCTTGATGAACTGGCTTATCATTATAAAACATAGAACTTTCATCAAATAGTACAAGAACATACTCTTCCACAACTTGATCCCTCAAGTTGTAGACGCTATAGGCCCTACTGTGGTCACTATAAACAACAAATATTCCATCATAGGACTTCTCAGCAAACTTGGATAGATATGTTTTTCCATTATTTAGGATATAACATCTACATCCAAAGATTCTAAAATAGGCCAAGTTTGATTTTCTGCCCTTCATAAGTTCATATGAAGTTTTATTTATTCTTTTGTTGATTGAACCTCTATTAAGAACATGACACGTTGTATTTATAGCTTCAACCCAGAAGTATTCTGGAAGTGAACAATCACTCAGCATGGTTATTCCAGCTTCACTGAGAGTCCTATTCTTCCTCTCAGCAATCCCATTCTGCTGGGGTGTTCTTGGTGAGGAAAACTCTTGCTGAATCCCCAATTCTTCACAAAACTTTGTCATATAATCAGATTGAAACTCAGTTCCATAATCACTCCTAATTTTGACCACTGAGCTATTTAATTCATTCTGAATTTGGTTGACAAAGGTCTTCAAGACATCAGGGGTTTCCGACTTTTTCCTTAAAAAGAAAACCCAACTGAATTTGGAGTAGTCAGCAACTATTATAAAAGTGTAAATTCTCCTTCCTAAACTATGAACTGGCCCAGGACCAAACAAGTCCATATGCAAGAGGTATAAACACCTCACTGAATCCTTACATTCCATACTTTTGAATGTAGTTTTAGTTTGCTTGCCTTTTTAGCATGCTGAGCATATGCTCTGCTTTGAACATTTAATGTTAGGGTCATTCCTAACAAGCTCTCTACTGAAAAGTTTGCCTATGACCTTGTAGTTCAAATGAGCTAGCATCTTGTGATATTTTACACAGTGTGATGCTTTCTCATTTACAAATAGACATAAGGATGAGTCTGACTTTAAACAAAGAAAATTCAAACAATACACATTCCCACATCTAGTTCCTGTCAAGATAACCTCTTGGTTATTTGACTTCTTAATTAGGCACTCATCTTTGTGGAAAGAAATGTCATAGCCAAGATCACAAAGTTGACTTTTGCTTATAAGGTTATGTTGCAACCATTCCACATAAACTACTTTGGTGAGAGTGACTAAGCCATTTGTGATCTTACAATATCCTTTGGTTATTCCTTTGTCAGCTCCACCAAAGATCACTTTTGGTCCATTCTCCATGAGGATAAATTACCATAAATTTTCTCTTGTTCCAGTCATATGTCTGGAACATCCACTATCCAAGTACAAGATTGGTCTGTCTCTAGTTCTTGGACATTCCTGCAAAATCAGAATTTATTTTTACTTAGGAACCCAAATTATTTTGGGTCCTAGGTTCTTGTTAACTGTGGTTTTATTGAAACCACCATTGAGCTTCTTAACTGGATATCTTTTCTGAATAAGAGATGCTGAGTAATTGAACCAACTGTCCCAAGCAAAGTGTCCCACCTTTCCACAACACCAACATTCATATCTGTTGTACCTTCTCTTTTGAGGAACAAAAGGACCTTTGTGCTGACATTCCTTAGTACAGGAATCAACACATTTAACTCTTGTAATTATATTGGGAGCAAACATGGTGTTTTGTCTCTCAGTTACAACAATCCTCCTTGGAGCAGGCACATTAGGTATAGCTTTCCTATTCAAATATGAACTTGGTCCATCTAGTCCAGACTTCTGGATTTCTTTTCCTTTAGTCTGAACTATAGGCTGTGGAATGACTGGACCCTTTTATCCTGTCAGTATTTTACATCTTTTCTTCTTGGGTTTAGCATACCCAAGACCACTTCCAGGTGTTCCTGAGAAGGTATCTATAATGGGCAATACAGTCTTAGGTTTAGAAAATTGTTAAACTAACTTTTTCTCCCTCAAGAGTTTGAGTTCCAGCTCTTGAATTGTTGCATCCTTCTGCTTTAGCATTAAGATTTGATCATCAATGATCTTAGTCAGCTTTGTTAACATAGAACATTGAAGACCAATTTTCTGAGTATCCATCTTATGATGATACTCAAAACCTTTAAGTTAAGCTATCTCTATAGGTTGTTCTTTGACAAGCTTTTTGCTATTTACTAGGGCTTCAAACAACTTTCCAAACTTGATTGTAAGCTGTTGTAGTTCAGTGATAGAGTTAGTCTTATGTGAATCAAACTTTGAGTCACATGAGTCTAACTCATCCCCAGTCTTATATACATAAGTTTTAGTACTTGTTGAATTGTCATAGATTATCTAAGTATTCTGACAGTCAAGTGCTTCTGTTTCTCGATCATCAGATCGTGCCATTAAATTGATCTCCATTTCTTCTTCAGAATCACCATAGTGTTATGAAGTTGTGGAGATTTTCCCTTTATAAATAGCCTTTCTGATGAACTCTACTTCACTGGAGAATAGTCTAGCAAGTTCTTGTTCTGAATCAATTGAATCAAAATCACTATCAGATATGGTCTTGGATTTCTTAGCCATCAGACGTTCTCTGATTTTTTGTTCTTATAGAACTTCTTCTCTTTTGATCTTTTGTTTTCCTTCCTTTTTACTGGACAATCAGTTATGACATGGCTAGGCCTGTTACAGCAAAAGCAAATAATGTCAGTCTTAGTTTGTTTATTCTGATGAGAATCATACCTGACCACATATTTATCTCTGTGTTTGTCTTTGCTTTTACTGGAGTTTGATCCAGAAGGTTTCTTTTTATTCCACTGCTTCATTCTCCTTAGCATTTTCTTGAATTGCCAAATAAACAATGCTAATTCATCATCTGATAGATCTTCTGATGAAGAACAGACTTCAGTGCTATCTGTACCTTCATCCCTTTAGGTGATGATGGGATTTCTGTTATAGGCTTTTTTAGATGTATCTGCTTTGAAGGCCACAGATTTAGTATGAGTTGAACTTCTGGCAGATTTACTTTAACTTTTTTAGAGTTAAGTTGAAGCTCATGTGACATAAGCTTCCCATATAAGTCTTGGGGTAACATATTTCTTAAATTCCCCATTTCTCTTACTGAACAAATCTTGATGTCCCATTCTTTATTTAGGGATATTAAGAACTTATCATTCAGCTCATAATTTGAGAAAATTCTGCCATAGTTTCTTAAGTCATTTACTATTCTAAAGAACTTTTAATAGTATTGTTCTATAGAATCATTCTTTCCTTATCTAAAGGCCTCATACTGCTGGTTAAGAAGAGATTTTATGTCATCTCTTACCTCTTCTATGCCATCCATGTATACTATGAGTTTATCCCACATCTCCTTTGATGTATTACAGTGTACAAGATTCTTAAAGGTAGAATTATTTGTTGCACTAACTATTATATTCCGTGTCCTCTTATCCATGGTGACAAGTACCACCTCATCCTTTGTCATTTCTGACAGTTTCTTGGGGGTTTGAACATTTGCATCTAGGACTGATGTCTTCATTGGTACATATGGTCCTTCTTGTACAGTAACAAAGATTCTTGGATCTGAGGCTTCCATGAGCAATCTTACTCTCTGTTTCCATATAGCAAAATTGTCCTTAGTGCAAATAGGCAGTTTTATATAACTGAGTTCTCTATGTGATTCAAAAGTCATAGATCTGATATTTTTCTAATATCTTTTGGATCTTTTTCCGACTGTTAAGTCTTTCTTGAATAACCTCCCTCTGATACCACTTGAAAGATAATCCTATGGGTAGATAATCACCTGGGGGGGGTGAATAGGTGACTTTTAAAATAATGCAACAAATCTTTATCACTTAATAGATTCACCAGTTAAAGCATTTAAAATACAACACAAGCAGGATTAATTCACATGACACAACACACACATAATTTATAATGGTTCCCCTTTCTTGTGTACATCCACTTTCCCCCTTCTTCTTCACTAACATTATGCTAGATAAGGTTATAGCTCCTCCTCTTTAAGTCAGGTCCAAAGATCTTACAGGATCAGTTTCTGTTAAGAAACCCACACTCAGACCACCAGGTCCTACCTCAGAGATTCTCCCAATCTCCTACCTCAGGTCCCGCAAGAACCCGACCTTAGCCTTTATAAAATAGGCCTACAACTCAGTGATTCACTCAAACCACCTACCCCAGGTTCCTCAAGAAACGTACCTCATCATTTATAAAATAGGCTTACAACTCAGAGATAAGATCTCATACCCACTCAGATCTCTAGGAGATCTTACAAAATAAAGAGGTAAAGTATAAAGAATAAATACTCAAAAAACAGAATTTCTATAATCTAACATATCTGTTTGCATAGATTCTTCAATCAGCAGCAATGTATTACTCCTTGATAAATTGGCTGGCTAATAAGGTGCTTTTTTGAATCTGATATCTTTTGATGTTGGTCGGATTGATAAGCTTAATGAAATTATTGATCAGATTAACCTTGACCTTCAGATTGACTTATATAAAAGATTTGGAGATTGATATTCTTGAAGACTTTCATCTTCTTCCTCCTCCTCGGGATTTGAAAATGAATGAGAATTTTCTGAATGCTTTTTTGATTCTTCTCTCTCACTTGTTGGTGTAGACTACCCCTCTATTTATAGCCTTCATGGATGAGTAGTTACTGAATGATGACATCAGAGTCTGACATCATACATAAAAATTTTCCCTTACACTATTTTGTTGATTTATCTTATTCATGTACCTGATGTAACAGTTCTGACTCATCTTGGCACTTCTGTGTTGACTATGCACATTTTCTAAAACATAAGTATCAAGATGTCCAAAGTGTCTCCAAACTTGTGTCGAGAAATCTTAGTAGTCTCGACACAATTCTAGTTGAAGGAATTTTCAACTGAAACTTAAGAGTGTCAAGACAGTTTATTTGTCTCGACACAAGAGTTGTCAGTGTCGACATATTTTGCTCTACTTGATGTCGACATCTTTTGTTCTGCCTGGTGTCGACATCTTTTGTTCTACCTTATGTCGACATCTTTTGTTCGTCATTGCGTCGACACACTTAATTTGTCTTGACATAATTTTACTTAGTAAAATTTCCTCTCTTCTTTGTGTCGAGACAGTTGTATTGTCTCGACTCAAATGCTTTAAGCTTAACAGTGTCAAGTAAGCTGACTTAATCTTCAAAGTATCGAGACAACTGACTTGTCTAGACACAGCTGTCTTGAATCTTCTATGTGTCAAGCTAGCTAACTTGTCTCGACACAGCTTCTTTAAAGGTGTCGACACAGTTGAAGTGTGTCGATGATGATGCATAATTTGACCTAAGTTATTAATACAAAAATCTAAATAATCTAATATAAATATATAGATATTGTTAATTTTATCTGTTAAACTGTATCTTTATATAATTCTATCCTAACCACGCTTATTTTACTATTTTGTAGGATCTCGAGACAAGTTGCATTATCAATTCTACAGAACACACCTTCAGATAGGGCGTGCCAAAATAAATGTCGAGTGCAGTCATGCTTCTGTGTTACTAAACCATATTCAAGAAGGGAATGAAGCCACAATGGTCCGATGAGATATTTTCTCCCAAGTATGAAAGAGGCTAGCCACCTTTGACTATATATTCAGCATGTGTTCTTAAAGGAAGCTTCTTGGAAAGAGAGAAAGCTACCTAACTTTTATAATGCTTTTCATGACAAGTGTGAAAAGGAGTAGCCGTCTTTGACTTTTAAACCAACATGTGTTTTTTGACCAAGGGAAGCTTCATCCTCATGCCAAATTCCAACCTACCCCCTTGGTTTTGGCCCTATAAATAGGCAGGAAGGAAGGGGGGAAAGCATCATCCTTTCTCCTCCATTTGAAACTTCTAGAGAGCTGTTGAGAGTTTATTTTTAGAGTATTTTAGCTTAATGTTTTCATGTTTTAATATTCTTGTAATCTCTTTTATCGCACTTGTAATCTTTTTATAAACTCTCTTTGTAATGTCTCTATACCTTTTTTTTGTAACTTCTTTTCAATAAAATAAAATAGTTTGTTATTCCCTTTCTCTCTCTCTTTCTTATTATGCATATTCTTAACATGATTTTCATTTCCTACACTATTATGAGTAACTAAACTTTGTTTAGTGCTTGATTGAGATGATCCGAGGAATGAAATGATCTCATTTTCTTAATTCTTATCTTCTCTTTCTCTTTTAACAAATGTTTAGGATTTACCCTTGATTAATCTCTAGAGTGGTCATATCATCGATATATGATTTTCTATTTTATTTCCGTACTAGAGTAGCCGAAAGGATCATGCGTATGGATTGATCACTCATGGGTAAAGGGAGTTGAGTGCAATCCTTGAAAGAGGACGACATAAATTTCCCGGATTGGAGTCAAATCCAATAGAGGGGTTCATCACATAAAGCGAGTTTTAGGGGTTTCAATTATAGAACAAAAGTTCTTTTGATCAACCTAAACTCAGTTGGGCGTAGCCTTGAAATAGGTGCGTTCATATTTTGGGAACCTCCACGGTCCAAGCATCTCCGTTAAAGAGAATTAGGGGTTTATCTATTTTTGGTCATTTTCATTCCAAGGTGATTCAAGATCAAGTACTAACCTTTTAAATTATTGCTTAATCATCCTCTTTTATCGTTTAACCATTCTCTAGAAGTATCTAATTGGCAAACCAACACAAAGTATCTAATTGATAAAATAACAAAAATCTCTTTGAAGTAGAAGTAATCGACGCATCTTGGTTCTAATACGACCTTGATATTATATCCTATACTATAAGCGATAAGGTAAACTTGCCTTTATCGAATATAGATTCAGAGAACATCATCTTCATCTTCTCTCTTTCATAAAACACCTCCGGGATTTTCTCCATCAAACTTTTGGCACCGTTGTCGGGGACTTGCGTCGATATTTCAAAAAAAAATAACTATTAATTTTATCGTTTTTCTTTTTTTTTTCTAAAATAAATATATATATATCTTAATAGGATACCTAAAACCGCCTAAAAAGAATAAAAACAAAAAAAATTACATTAATAATTTTTATACTCATCTTTAATCATTTGTCACTCTCTTCTCTTTTCTTCTAGTACATGACCCGAGCAAGTTCTTTGAATAATCTTAAATCCCATTTTGATCCAGAAATTGAGCGCGCCTTTAGGCGACGCCTTCAATCTCGTGGACAGGATTTACCAATTATTCTCGAAGAATCTATCAGAGATACTAATATAACAACTATGGGTGACCCCAATCCTAATGAAACCCAGCAACGGACCATGTCCTATTATGCACTGCCGAACTTGGAAGGGACACAATCTAGTATTGTTCGCCCTACTATAGCTAATAATAATTTTGAGATCAAGTCTAGCATCATCCAAATGGTGCAACAATTGGTTACTTTTGATCGTTTACCAGTCGAAGATCCAAATCAACATCTTTCAAATTTTCTTGAAGTCTGTGATACCTTCAAAATCAATGGCGTTACTGCTGACGCCATTCGATTACGACTATTTCCCTTTTCTTTGCGGTCAAAGGCCAAGCAGTGGTTAGGCTCTCTTCCTAGAGGATCTGTCACTACATGGGCCGAAATGGCAGAAAAATTCATGACTAAATATTTTCCTCCTGCCAAGACTGCCAAATTACGTACTGATATCTCTTCATTTATGCAAATCGACTCGGAGACTCTCTACAATACATGGGAGCGCTTTAAGGAGCTTTTTCGTAGATGTCCTCACCATGCACTTCCTACTTGGAAACAAGTACAAATTTTTTATAATGGCATAAATTTCTAAAAAAGGCAGATGATTGATGCAGCCGCCGGGGGTACTCTCAATAATAAAACCCCAGAGGCCGCTCAAGTGCTTTTTGAGGAAATGGACATGAATGCCTATGAGTGGAATGTGCCTCGAGCATACGCTAGCAAGCCGGCAAGACTTTATGAAGTTGATATGACAGCTAATTTAGCTTTATAACTTGAACGTTTAAGCAAGCAAGTGGCATAGATGTCTAATTCCTCCTCCACTCCTTCTTGGGCTAATAATAATAGTAATACTTTTATTGAAGAACATGTTGATTTCATGGGGAATCTTACTCGGCCTTCCTTTAACCCGAACAACGCTCCATATAACAATGCTTACAATCCGGGTTATAGGAACCACACAAATTTCTCATGGAGCAACCAAGGTAATGTCCAATGCCCTCCTAATATGAACCTACTTGGTTTTCTTCCACCACCACCAAAGCCCTCTTTGCTTGAAGAGGTATTTTCTAAATATGTTGCCTCGAACGAATCCAACATCCGGAATCTCACCCTATCTGTAAAGAACTTAGAGAATCAAATTGGCCAGCTTGGCAAAATGATTGCCGAGCGCCCGCATGGAGCTTTGTCGGGCAACACTGAGACGAATCCAAGGGAGAATGCAAATGACATCACCCTCCGCAGCGGAAACGAGGTAACCTCTCCAAATAGGATTGAGCCTAAGGTAACTGCTTCTATTGTACCCCCTCCAGTTTTATTTTCTAATTCTCTGAATGCTTCAAAATCTCCTCTTATTTCTACTTTTGCACCCCCTTATCCATCTAAAATTAAAAATGAGCGAGTAGAGGAAGAATACAAAATTTTTTTTAGAAATTTTAAAACAAATTCATATAAATGTTCCATTCTGCGAGGCAATCTCTCAAATGCCTAAGTACGTGAAATATCTCAAGGAGTTACTCTCAAATAAAAAGAAACTTGAAAATATCTCGTGTGTTTCCCTCAATGTAGAATGCTCGGCAGCTTTATTAAATAAATTGCCTCAAAAATTGAATGATCCGGGACGATTTTCTATCCCGTGCCTCTTTGGCAATTTATTAGTAAAGCATGCCCTCGCCGACCTAGGTGCTAGCATAAATCTAATGCCCTACTCTCTGTTTAAGAAATTAGGATTAGGAGATCCAATCCCAACAAAAATAAGTATACAACTAGTAGATCGTTCTGTTAAGTATCCAGTAGGGGTAGTGGAGGACGTACTAGTAAAGGTTGACAAGTTCATCTTTCTGGTGGACTTTGTCATTCTTGACATCGAAGAGGATGACGAAGTACCCCTCATACTCGACCGCCCCTTCCTTGCCACCTCCTACGCAATAATAGATGTGAGTAACGGAAAGCTCCTCTTTCGTGTTGGAGATGATGAAGTTACTTTCAATATCAACCCCTCCATGCGAAATTCTCTTTCAAATGATGATTTTTGTTACCATCTAGATGCATCATTTGAACAAGAATTTTCTTCATTTTCTGATTCTGGTTGCACATCTTGTAATGACACGGAACATGTCGAATTATTTTGTTTTAAGGAATTATCTCGTTCTTCGCCTCCTGAGCCAATTGGCTCAGAGAGTATTAAAATTACGACCTCTTACGAAGTACCACCCACTCTTGAGCTTAAGCAACTTCCAGACCACCTAAGATATGTCTTTTTAGAAAAAAGACTCTAAATTGCCGGTCATCATTTCTTCTACTTTGTGTGATTCGGAAATTTTTGAATTAATTCAAATCATAAATAGGCATCACCGAGCCATATCTTGGCAATTATGTGATATTAAATGGATAAGCACCTCCTTCTGCACACACAAAATATTACTTGAAGATAATTCTCATGATAGTGTACAGCCTTAGCGACGACTTAATCCCAACATGAAAGACGTCGTTAAGGCTGAAGTAATTAAGCTATTAGATGCGGGAATTATCTACCCAATTTCAGATAGCCTGTGGGTTAGCCCCGTGCAAGTAGTACCAAAGAAAGGCGGCATGATAGTAGTGGTTAATGAGAACAATGAAGTAATTCCAACTCGTACTGTTACGGGTTGGTGGATGTGCATCGACTATAGAAAAATAAATGATGCCACCCGAAAAGACCACTTTCCCTTGCCATTCATTGATCAAATTTTAGAACGCCTTTCTGGTCACTCATACTATTGCTTTCTTGATGGTTTATCGTGATATTTCCAAATCCTAATCTCACCCGAGGACCAAGAGAAAACAACCTTTACTTGTCCCTTCGACACCTTCGCTTATAGAAGGATGTCGTTTGGCCTTTACAATGCACCAGCTACATTCCAAAGATGTATGTTGGCCATCTTCGACGAGTTGGTTGAGGATGTGATGAAGTCTTCATGAATGAATTTTCCATATTCAAAAATTCTTTTAAATCATGTTTAGCTAATCTTGATCGTGTTCTTCAACGTTGCGAAGATACGAATCTAGCCCTAAATTGGGAAAAATTTCATTTCATGGTCCGAGAGGGGTTGGTCCTCGGTCATAAAATATCAGGTAAAGGAATCGAGGTTGATAAGGCCAAGATCGAGGTGATTGAGAAACTTCCCCCTCCCACAAATGTAAAATCTATTAGAAGTTTCCTTGGTCACGCAGGTTTTTATCGGCAGTTTATACAAATTATTTCCAAAATTACAAAGCCGTTAACGCACTTGTTAGAAAAAGAGTCTTCTTTCATTTTTGATAATGAATGTTTAACAGCTTTTAATATTATCAAAGATAAGCTTATCAACTCGCCAATTCTAGTAGCACTAGATTGGTCATTTCTATTCGAGATAATGTGCGATGCAAGTGACATTGCTGTAGGCAAAGTGTTAGGCCAACAGGTGAACAAGTATTTTCACCCAATTTATTATGCAGGCAAGACACTCACATCCACACAGGCAAATTACAACACTACAGAGAAAGAACTTCTCGCAATTGTTTTTGCGTTTGTTAAGTTTAGGTCTTATATTACTCTCTCTAAAGTCATTGTGTTTACTGATCATTCTGCCCTTAGGTACCTACTAAACAAGGCAGACGCCAAGCCCCGATTATTAAGATGGATCCTCCTGCTGCAAGAATTTGACTTGGAGATCCGGGACAAGAAAGGAGCGGAGAACTTGGCGGCCGATCATCTCTCCCTCTTTGAGAACCCTGCTGCGGATACGCTGGTGGAAGCTGACATTGACAATAAATTCCCTGAAGAGCGCCTCCTCGCCATCAAAACAATTAACGAATTCTTCTACCCCTTGGTTTGCGGATTTGGCCAACTATCTAGTGGCTCGGGTCCTGCCAAAAGGTTTTTCAAGTCAACAAAAGAAGAAATTCTTTTCCGACGCAAAGAACTACTTTTGGGAGGACCCCTTCTTATTTTGTATCTGCGCGGATCAAGTGGTAAGAAGATGTGTGTGGAGCGACGAAGGCTTGCAAATATTTCGGAACTGCCACGAAGGACCAACCAGCGGACATTACCAAACAAGCCGGACCGCAAGGAAAGTGCTGGAGGTCGGTTTTTACTGTCCCTCGATCTTTAAGGATGCTCACTCTATTGTAAGTGGATGCGACAGCTGCCAAAGGTCAGGAAACATATCTCGTCGAGATGAAATGCCCCAAAACTACTTTTTGGAGTGTGAAATTTTCGATCTATGGGGTATCGATTTCGTAGGTCCTCTCCCTCCCTCATTTAACAATAAATATGTTCTCGTTGTGGTCGACTATGTGTCGAGGTGTGCGGAATCACAAGCTCTCCCAACCAATGATGCAAGAGTCGTCGTCAAATTTTTAAAGAAATTATTCTCTCATTTTGGCACACCTCGTGATATAGTTAGTGATAAGGGCATACACTTCTGCAATAGCCAATTTGCTAAAATTTTAGCAAAATATGACGTTACACACAAACTCTCCACTGCCTATTACCCACAGACTAGTGGCCAAGTGAAGGTGGTGAACCGCGAGCTCAAGCGAATTTTGGAGAAGACTATCTCTTTTAATAGGAAGGACTGGTCATTGAAGCTCGATGATGCTCTATGGGCTTACTGGACGACATACAAGACCGCCATCGGTTGTACCCCATACCGATTAGTCTACGGCAAAGCGTGCCACCTTCCAGTTAAGTTAGAGCACCGCGCCTATTGGGCGCTAAAATTGCTCAATCTTGATTATACTTTGTCCTCCGAGCAAAGAAAATTCCAACTAAATGAACTAGATGAATGACGTGCTAACGCCTATGAAAATAATAAATTTTATAAGGAGCGCTCAAAGTCCTACCATGATAAAAATATTAAAATTCCTAAACATTTTTCACCGGGGGATCTCATCCTTCTTTATAACTCATGCCTTCATCTTTTTCCTGGTAAATTAAAATCCTGATGGTCCGAACCCTTTGTCGTCAAAGAGGTTTGGTCATATGGGACTGTTCTTATTTCCCACCCGGAACTCAGCTCCTTTAAAGTGAATGAGCACCGGCTAAAATTTTATTTTTCTAATGATACTTTGGTCACCAATATTGAGACCCTCTCCATATAATCTTCCATGCCAATTAGTCAAGCTACACGACGATAAACAAAGCGCTTTTGGGAGGCACCCCAAACTTTATCTTCTTATTATTGTTTTCTTTGTTTTAACATGTTTTTGCAGGTTTCCATCTTGCCTCCTCAATTTCACCATCAGGTATGTCCTCTTTCATCACTTCTTCTTTTATTGAATTTTTATTGCTTCATACTTTGTTTTAAACTTTGGGGACATTGTTTAACTTTAAGTATGGGGTATAATTCCTCAATTAATAAAAATTTTAAAAATATATATAAATTCCAAAAATTCAAAAAATATATATATTTCTTTCCTTTATCTTTAGTATATATAATATATATATATATATATATATATATATATATATATATATATATATATATATATCAAAAAAGGATAAAACTTATATAAAATAATTAATAATTTGAGTTAATCTTTGCTAAATCATTTAGTACCCCATGACTTTGCATTTTCTTGTTTTTAATCATTTATGTACTTGTTTAGTTGAAATAAAGTAAATTAAATTTCATTTTGTCTATGTTTCATGAGTAATATGTTGACATGTTATTTTTTAAAAACTTTCTTAAATATGTTTCATGTAGTGTTCCTAATTAAGGTAACATGTTATTTTTGAAAAACTTTCTTAAATATTTGCACTTTTTCATAGCCATTTTTTATGTTTCTCACTTTTATAAACTCTACCATCCCTTGTTTTCTCTTTTAAAAATCTTTGAAATGATTGATTAGTGTTAAGTATAGTGGATGCGAAATAATCTAAGACACATATTATCTTCATTTTTTATGAAAAGTCTATCTAGAATTTGCGTCTCTTGAATTTTTTTTAATACCTTGCTTTAAGTAGACTTAAGAGCATGAGAATGATCTAGGCAAATTTTTGATTAGTTTGAGCTTTTTCATCCCGAACCTTAAATTCCTAACCATTGCTAGCCACTTTGTGCCTTTTCCATTTTCTTTTTATAAGCCCCACTTATTTTTCGCCAAAGCCATATAGCTTACCCATGTTGCACACTTAAAACCTTTTGAGCTTTATGCCACTTGTGTGTACTATATTTTGTGAAAATGGTGGAGATTTGTATTATATCTCAATTGCTACAAAAGAGAAAAAAGAGAGGTAAAAACTCAATTGATTCAAAAGAAGGAAGAAGATATGATATATATATATATATTTATATGCAAAAAAAAAGATTATGAATGACATTTTAACCCCAACTTTATATTGCAAAATTACTTGGGGTGTCAAAATTTTATTTTCTAACAACAAGTTTTTTGCAAAGCTCTTCTTTTTTTAAGTGTGCTTTACCCTTCATGTTTATCTTTTGAACTCCACACCCTTAAAACCTATGCCAAAAAGTTACACCTAACGAAATTCCTTTTGATTCATGCTTCCAAGGTTTACCTTTAGTACGATAGCGAGAAAGTAAATTGAGTAACTTCTAGGTAGTAGTATTGATCTTTGAATTAGATTGATATGACTATAAAATGTCTCTTAGATTTTAGTAGCAACTCAATATCCTTTTCATTTATCACATTACTTAATTTTTAGTTTTGCTTAAAAACATAGGTTGGTTTATTTTTTTTATGCTTGTGAAAATTGTAAACTTTTGTGCTAAGACTAAGTAAAAATGTTTTGTTTTGTTTTCATATTTTCTCTACCTTAATTTTGCATCATACTCATGTTTGGCATAGCCAATTTGTTTGGTTGGTTTTTTTTTATTTTTCCTAACTAGTATGTCTTTGCTTGAGGACAAGCAAAATAATAAGTCTGGGGGAATTTGATGATGCATAATTTGACCTAAGTTATTAATACAAAAATCTAAATAATCTAATATAAATATATAGATATTGTTAATTTTATCCGTTAAACCGTATCTTTTTATAATTCTATCCTAACCACGCTTATTTTACTATTTTGTAGGATCTCGAGACAAGTTGCATTATCAATTCTACAGAACATGCCTTCAGATAGGGCATGCCAAATTAAATGTCGAGTGCAGTCATGCTACTGTGTTACTAAACCATATTCAAGAAGGGAATGAAGCCACAATGGTCTGATGAGATATTTTCTCCTAATTATGAAAGAGGCTAACCACCTTTGACTATATATTCAGCATGTGTTCTTAAAGGAATCTTCTTGGTAAGAGAGAAATCTATATAACTTTTATCATGTTTTTCATGACAAGTGTGAAAAGGAGTTTCCGTCTTTGACTTTCAAACCAACATGTGCTTTTTGACCAAGGGAAGCTTCATCCTCATGCCAAATTCCAACTCTAACCCCTTGGTTTTGGCCCTATAAATAGGCATGAAGGAAGGGGGGAACATCATCCTTTCTCCTCCATTTGAAACTTCTAGAGAGCTGTTGATAGTTTATTTTTAGAGTATTTTAGTTTAATGTTTTCATGTTTTAATATTCTCGCAATCTCTTTTATCGCACTTGTAATCTTTTTATAAACTCTCTTTGTAATGTCTCTATGCCTTTTTTTGTAACTTTTTTTCAATAAAATAAAATAGTTTGTTATTCCCTTTCTCTCTCTCTTTCTTATTATGCATATTCTTAACATGATTTTCATTTCCTACACTATTATGAGCAACTAAACTTTGTTTAGTGCTTGATCGAGATTATCCAAGGAATGAAATGATCTCATTTTCTTAATTCTTATATTCTCTTTCTCTTTTAACAAATGTTTAGGATTTATCCTTGATTAATCTCTAGAGAGGTCACATCATCGATATATGATTTTCTATTCTGTTTCCGTACTCTAATAGCCGAAAGGATCATGCGTATGGATTGATCACTCACGGGTAAAGGGAGTTGAATGCAATCCTTGAAAGAGGACCAACTAAATTTCTTGGATTGGAGTCAAATCCAATAGAGGGGTTTACCACATAAAATAAGTTTTAGGGGTTTCAATTATAGAACGAAAGTTTGGTTGATCAACCTAAACTCAGTTGGGCATAGCCTTGAAAGAGGTGCGTTCATATTTTCGGAACCTCCACGGTCCAAGCATCTTCGTTAAAGAGAATAAGGGATTTATCTATTTTTGGTCATTTTCATTCCAAGGTGATTCAAGATCAAGTACTAACCTTTTAAATTATTGCTTAATCATCCTCTTTTATCATTTAACCATTATCTTATTTGCAAACCAACTCAAAGTATCAAATTCATAAAATAACAGAAATCTCTTTGAAGTAGAAGTAATCGACGTGCCTTGGTTCTAATATGACTTTGATATTATATCCTATACTATAAGCGATAAGGTACACTTGCCTTTATCGAATATAGATTCGGAGAACATCATCTTCATCTTCATCTCTCTCTTTTATAAAACACCTCCGTGATTTCTCCATCAGTCGACACTTTTGTACTTAGTCAATTTTCTGCGTTGTAAGTTGTTGAATGTAGACTCTGCTGACTTGTCTCAACACAGCTTCTACAAAGGTGTCGACACAGTTGAAGTGTGTCGATACTTTTGAACTTTGACAACTATTTTTCAAAAACATGTTAGCTTCCTGTGTCCACCTATCCAATCAATATGTAATCCTGCAAACATAAACTGAAATATACATCAAATACAAATATGTGTATGTCATTGAGTTGAAAGGACTTCTTCAAACAAAGTACATTGTGACCAATGTACCTAACAAATTCCATCGTGGAATCGGGCACACCACAAAAGAGTGTGCAAGACTGAAAGACGAAATCGAGCTTTTAGTTCGTCAGGGACTCCTGGTTAGGTGCTTGCAAGGAAGCCAATAAGATCGACAAGCCCCCCCTACACAGGCAAGAGATCAACAAGAGGCCTAGCAAGGAGGAGCTAGTGGCAGGCAGATAGTAGGGAACATCGAAACTATCGTTGGGTCACCAATTCTCTCTACCTAGATATTCTCGATAAGTACCAAAGAAGATGTCCACGAATACAAAGGATGCAAGCAAGACTCCACCATAGCCTTTAGGTATGAAGATCTTGTGCGAATCCAGATACCCGCCGAGACCCTCTCGTCATCAACGCAGTGATCGGAGATCCCTACAACAAGGTCGAAAGGATACTCGTCGATAACATAAGTTTGTTCGACGTTTTATTCTTCTCCACTCTTCAAAGCATGAAGCTTACCATTCAACATCTTACGCCAGCAGTCGGACCTGTCTACGGCTCTAATAACCATCCAGTCTGAGTACAAGGGACGATAACTCTACCAGTCACCATAGGAGATTTTCTAAGGCAAGCTACGCACGAAATCCAGTTCGCCGTGATAGATTCAATATCACCCTACAATGCGATATTCGGGAGACCCATTCATTTAGTTTTCAAATCAATTCCTTTGATCCCGCACCTTGCCATGAAATTCCCCACTACTGGGGCGACAGGTGTTGACGTTGAAACCAAGAAGCTTCCAAGATTTGTTACTCAAAGCAAGCCCAACCAATAGAAGTCGTAACCCTTAATATTAGTGACTCCTTACTTTGAACTTCCTAAAAGTATTTTTATCATATTTGAACTCTATAATGAAGTAAAAACCGCAAGACCGGACACGTATAGACAATCAGTTGTTCAAACATTATGTTTCCTCTTCAATAGTGTCCGACTAGTTTAAGGTAAACCTAAGCTGCGAGCGATCCTTGTGTGAACTAAGCCGCGAGCGATCCTCATATAAACTAAGCCACGAGCGATCCTTATGAGAATAAAGCCGCGAGCGATCCTCGTGCAAACTAAGCCGCGAGTGATCCTCGTGCGAACTAAGCCGCCAGCGATCCTCGTGCAAACTAAGCCGCGAGTGATCCTCCTGCGAACTAAGCCGCGAGCGATCCTCCTACAAACTAAGCCACGAGCGATTCTCATTGAAATAAGCTGCGAGCGATCATCTTATGAAAGGTAAGACTGCGTATGCAATTTAAATACCAAAGCTATTCACCAAACCTGCCTTCTACGCCAGGACGTCGTCAGGGCCTACCCCGATCACGACCAAGATGCGAGTGATTCGCGTGCAACCTAAGCTGCATGCGATCCGCGTGCAAACTAAGCCGCAAGAGATCCTTGTGCGAACTAAATCGTGAGCGTTCATCGTACGAAAGGTAAGACTGTGCATGCAGTTTGAATAAAAAAGTTATTCACCGAACCTGTCTTTCTACGTCAGGACATCGTTAGGGACTACACCCCCTCACAACAAAGCCATGAGTGATCCTTATGCGACCTAAGACGCAGGCGATCCGCTTATGAACTAAGCCGCGAGCGATCCTCATGACAACTAAGCCTTGAGTGATCATCGTTCGAAAGATAAGATTGTGCATGCGGTTTGAATACAAAAGCTATTCACCTAACCTACCTTTCTATGCCAGGACGTCGTTAGGGCCTGCCCCCCTCACGACCAAGCTGCGAGTGATCCTCGTGTGAGCTAAGCTACGAGCGATCCTCATACGAACTAAGCCGCGAGCGATCCTCATGAGAACTAAGCCACGAGTGATCCTCAAGCAAATTAAGTAGCGAGCGATCCTCGTTCAAACTAAGTTACTGACTAGCTACATGCATAATTACAGCCTCCACAAAGAGAGACCACAAGCTAAACAATGCTCAATTAAGAGAAAGGACACAATCATCATCACAATAACGTGCAAATACATGCGCAAATGGCCAATCAACAACCGCCAAACAATAAAGACGACATACAAAGATACCCAACTAAAACAGTTAGAAATGCAAACACACACTAATGTAGGGAAACAGTACGGCTACTCATCGACCTCGTCACCATCAAATCTCTCATCGCTAGAGATATCATCAAAGCTAAGGCCGGATACGTCTCATACTAAACTCCTGTCAACAGAATGAAAAGACTTCGATACTCTATGCCCGAGGGCCAACTCACGAACCTCTTCCAACTGAGGCTCCACCTCCTTGATCTAGATCTCATCGCAAACTTCCTCGCTGATCAAGCGTCGATCCCTTATGTATTCCAGAGACTCCATGTACTTCGCAAGACCAGCAGCCTTCAACTCCGACACATGGCTATTAAAGTTAACACCTCCACTTGGGCTTTCGCCATACAAAGCTCCATATCCAAATGAGAAGTCTCCAATTGAGCATGATTCAACATCTGTGTAGTCCTTTCTACCAGAGACTTCTCCACATCCAGAGACACTCGAGCCTCCTCCAATTCCTCCTTACGCTCCGATTCAATCCGGCAAAATCGAGAAATGTCCCACTGTCACAACCCGCATTATCTTAACATTTAAGTTACATCATAGTAAGAAAATACGCGTCGTGATGCCATGCCATGCAGGGGATAACTACAGACACTCAGACAAGTCACCAAACTCTACAAGTTAAATGAAATCCATAAGTTATTAAGTAAAAACCAGTTTAAATTTAGATAGCTGTATCCCTCGGCACAGAGGATGACGAGTCCACAAGTAAAGATATAATTATGTGCTGCAGAAAAATACTTGTCTATATTACTTAACATCCTACATGAGCACAAACATCCAACAAGACAACTCATATTATGCATGAATCTAAATTTAGTATAAGTATAGAAATTAATTTGTACGTTCAATAAGATATAGTGACTTTAGCTTTTAAAAGTGATGTGCATGAGTTCGAAATAATACTTAATAGTTTAAAGTATCTAACATGTTACCTAGCATAAAATCTACCAAAGAGCAAGTAGAAACAATTAAACCGTATAAAATTGACTTAGCAGATAGCAAGTACTTAGCATAAAACAAAATCCTGTGGGCATCAACAACCTCACAAGAACCCACCAAAATAATGTATGTCTGAACTAAAGGAAAAGTAAACAACTACCTCACAACTGGTGAGGAAAAGACAGCTGCAGAACACCAGCCTAAAACAAAAAGTCATAGCCGCTCAACCGACTACTACTCCAATCCTGAGACATTCAAAGAAAGAACACCTCAGCAAGAGATATATATAAAAAATACAAGTGGTGAACAAGGGTCAGTATTAACAATGACCAAAAGAGGCAAAGATGGTTACCAACCCAAAATACAAGAATGGCTGACAAAACCTCAACAAAATAAGAAATAAATCATGATAAACGATAAACATACCAAATCCAAGGGTAAGGTGCTTGCACCAGGTACAATAAAGAACTAAGCTTCATTAGATACATATACAAGTAAGTATATAAATGTAAGAACTGGGTCAGCTCAACATGAGTGAGCAAAATCAACGACATAACCCTGTACTTGTGGGGGGGGGGGGGGGGAGACGCCGACACACCCAAAATAAAAACTTCACAAGGGCCTAATGAAAGGAGGTCTTTTATCTTGACACACCAAAACTCGGAGAAAAACCTGCACTTGTGGGGGAGACACCTCCACCAACACACCCACAGTTATAAACCCTTCAGGGTCAAAAGATTTACCAAAATACCGACGATCATAGCCAAGACACTGAAAACCCATAACCAAAATGTTGGACTTCTCCAACAACTATGTAGGAATAAATTCCAAAAATTGGCCTAAGATTAAACTTGATGAAAACAACAGGCACTGGACAAATTTTATTTAGCAAAAAATAGCCCACTAATGATATACCAAGAATCAGCAAAAAAAATAAGAATGTCCACAGAAAAGCGTCGAGTACACTCGACGCCGCGTCGAGTGCAGTCCACGCTCTTGATGCCATCCAGAAAACAAGATGACATTAAGTCTATTCAACACACTCAACACCGCATTGAGTGTGTATAGCTCACCCAACGCTTGATAACTTAGCTTCCAAAATTAGATGACTGCGTTGAGTGAGTTCAGCTCACTCAACGCTGTCAACAGTTTTATACTTATCTTTATAGATTTTAAGCAGCATCGTTGAGGAGTTTAGTTCACTCAACGCTGTCAACGCTTTTTACTTAGCTTGACGAATTAAGCGACGACGTTGAGTGAGTTAAGCTCACTCAACGCTGTCAACGATTTTATACTCAGACTTACAGGATTAAGAGACGACGTTGAGTGAGTTCAGCGCACTCAACACTGCCGACGCTTTTAGACTTAGCTTCTAAAATTTACAGAATGGCATTGAGTGTGCTAAGCTCACTCAACGCCGCGTTGAGTGTATACCACTCACTCAATTCTTTTTAATTTAGCTTCTCAGACCACTCAGCAAGGCGTTGAGTGCAATCAACACACTTAACACTTTCAACGCTTTTATACTTAGGCTTGAAACTGAATATCAGTGTTAAGGGTATACTCAATTCCTAAGGGCTACACTCAACGCCTAGGGCTGCAATCAACGAATCTGCTCTGTTCGATGAACTCCGTTTGACGAATTACCTCCGCCCGACGAACTCCGTTCGACGTATTAGCTCAGTTCAACGAACTCCATTAGACGAACGCTGTTCGACTAATGCGTTAAACGACAAGTGTACCAGTCGCACAAGTAATATAAAATGGGCGAATGCCCCAAAGTATCGATCTCTCAAGGAACAAAAAAAGGTGGAGTTAATTTTGAGGAGGACTTGAGATTGAAGTCCTTAGGTCAGAGTTAACGAAGGGGTTTTTGATTGTTGCAAAAAAAGAAAGTAAAACACTAATAAAATTCTCCTATGCAATGCCGTTATGTGATGCTTCGCTAGGTGGGATGGAAGACTACACGGGCCGCTATGCACCGAATCGCTTTTCAGATGGACGAGTAGGCTTGCGGATCAGGTGGTTAGAACGGAAAAATGAGGGTCGAGAGCACCTCTTCGCTATGCACACCTATAGCTATCGCTAGAGTGGTAGAACCGGATGTGGTGCCAGATGGAAATATGGGCGCTACTGAAGCAACTAAAGCGGTAAAACAAAACAAGTTCACATAAACATGAAACAAATAATGTTTACAACTAAAGTGCACATCATCAACATAAATAGATTTAAACACACATATTCAACAAGAAAGCAAGAACATGTCAAGAGATCGACCGAATCTGAAGGCTCATCGAGGGGTTGCAGAAGGAATCGTCGGGTTGTCAATCCACATCCAAGCTTGGTCCTCAACTACGTCCGGGGCAGAGAAGGCTGTCACTACCTTTTAATGGACTCGTCTTCTTTGTGTCATGATGCGAAAGAAGGTTGCAAGCTTCCCTTTGCTTGTTGGTTATGGCGCCAAACTTGAAATGGGGCTTAAAAGATGAAGGAGGAGGCCGAGAGCTAATGCCGGCAAGATGTAGGCTTCGCGAGCATGGCCGGGGCTTCTCTCCTTGGTGGAAGATGAAGGGCAGAGGTGGAAGGACAGAGCTTTACCGTAAAACAGCGGGAGGAATTATGGGATAAAAATATCTCTCAAATGGTGGGAAATCTGCACTTAAATAGAAGCAGGTCAAAAAAATAGGCACGCACGGTTTGGCACACGACCGTGCGTTAACCGTACGTTATTAACTTCCTATACAAGCTTGCGGGAGAAGATGCATTGACCCGTGCATTTTACTCGCGCACGGGCACTTCCGACCGTGCGTGAATGAAATCGCACGGGTAAACACAGAGCACATGAAAACAAGATAATACAGGGGAACCATGCGTTTTACACGCGCATGGGCGCTTCTGCCCGTGCGTAAACAAATCACACGATTAACCATAGAATGGTACGAACAAGAAAGCTGCAGGAAAACCTTGCGTTTCCTTCGCGCACGATTCCAACGAAACCGTGTGTTTCCTTCACACACGGTTCCGAAGAAACCGTGCGTTAACATTGCATGAAGATCGTCGAGCTCAGCTCAACGAAATTCGTCGAGCTCCACTCGACATTTCTCCAGCTCAACAAAATGCACAATCGGGCACAAACCGTGTGCGAGTAAAACACACGACCGTGTGTTTTCCACAAATCAGAATTCCTGCCTTGGGGAAAACGCACTACCTGCACATCAAAATCAAAGCTGGAGCAAAATCTCCCTACACGAAATATATAGCAAAGAATAGCCGGAAAGATCCATGGGGAGCACCATGTGCTTATCCCCGACAACAGAATGCACAATTGCACACCCGCGGGCAAAAATAGTGCACAATGTGGTCAATGACTAAACGAAGCAAATATAATCGATTACCGGATGAAATGCGGTGCACGAGTGAGAAAACAAGCACAGATGAGTCCAAAAATATGTATATAACTTGGACTCATCACACCCTCAGACTTACCTGTTTGCGCGTCCCGAGCAAACAAAATCTATGCAGATAAGGAAAATAAACTAGCTAACATAGAAATTAAGATACGGAGTACCATGAGAAGTCGCGTGCTCGCACGCGTAAAAATATAATAGTGGAAATTCCTAAGTATACAAAATAGTTTATACTTGTCACAAAGCGTCTCAACATTTTATTACTACTCAAAAATCAAATCACGAAAAATCTTACGGTCACGCGTAGGGAGAAAGTTGACTAATCGCAAGGCGAGCATTGACAAAGATCGTGGCTCGGGATAACCTCCAAAGGAATCCACCAATGTCGGTGACCATATGCTTGCCCGTTCGCACTCTCTCCATGGAACTGGTTTGGTTCACACACGAATCAGGAGGACTTTAGGTGAAGAGATGAGGCTTGGGTTTCGGTGAGGTAAACAAAGATAAATAAGAAGGCTACGCACGTAACCCAAATGAGCTAGCATAAAAAAGAAGCTATCCGCTAACCAAAATATATGCAGGTACACCATACCCCAGACTTAATTTTTAAAATATGGGTGTGTGCACCGCCTACTCCAAATACAATCTCATCTCAAATAGAATTTTCAATTATACTTTTTCTTTTCACTTTTCTTTTTCACAATTATTATTTTGTATATATATATTTTTTGAATCATTTTATTTTAACAATTTCAGGAAATAAAAATTTTGGAGTACATCCACATTTTCACAAGGAATATCACCACATCAACACCCCAACATGAAAATGTAAAACACTAAATCTCGACTTAGGTGTGTGACTAGGATCGGCTATGAGGCTTTGTTTAAATAATGGTGGAGCTGAATCAAAAGACGGGGTAGGAACAACGGGGCTACTGAGGATAAGACGTTAGGAACGGTACAAAGCTCAACCGGGCAAAAATGATGGCGTACATCACGCACATGCGATTGAACTAACATATACCCATGCTTCAAGAATAGCTTGGGGCATGTTCTTAGCCAATGAGAAAGACTATCCATCCTCCAGACTCAAGCAAAACAAATCTAATGGCCGTCTACACACATCCCTAAGCTACCGTCGGATTCACACCAGATTCACTAATTTTTTTGAGTAGAATAAAATAGTATTTACAGAATTAGAAAAATATAAAACTGTAAGTATACAGAAAAATTAAATCTACTCCAATTTCTACACGGGACAAGAGCACTTGACTAGGAGCACAGCAGGGTCAACATTTTACTCAGTCTCACAATCTTATTCCAGCACAATAATTTTCCCAAATCATACAAAAGAAACGAGTTTAACTCGCAACACGCTAACAGCTAAGCGCGCGCTTATGTGGGTGCAGTGGTGTGCGATGCAATGAACTAATAAAAAAACAATAAAAGCTTCTAGTATGCAAATGAAATGTGCATGTACAAAAGGTAACAAATATTGGCTCTCCCCCAGACTTAAACTAAGCTACACGATATATGATATTGAAATTAAAATCAAATAGAGACAGGGTGAGAGCTTACCCAATGCTCAGCTAGTGAGCATACCAGAAGATGCGTGAAAACATAGAAGCAGGTCCGCCAAACGAAGAATCACAACCCCACCAATACGAATTTGCCATGAATACCTGCAGGGGTGAGCTCTGCAAAATCAAAAGAAAAATCGACAAAATACAAATAAATACTAAAACTAAGATAGATGTGAAAAATAAAAAATGCAAAAAATGAAAGATAACTAATGGGGTTATTGTCCGCCCAGCATGACTTATTAAATTTTATACATTTCTAGCTACTGGCCCTATGAAAATAAAAGTGCACAGGTAACTATTCCATTATCAGTTTCGGTAACGGGTACCGAGACGACAATAAAGCAGTTACCCCTCTACCTAAATAATAATACTTGCCCAACACAGGAAGAGGAAATAGGAGTTAAGAAGAGGAGGATCGCTGGTCCTCACTCATCTCACCATAAAATAAATCCTTGCCCAACAAGGTATCGTCTACAGGTAGACGACAGGAGGAGAGTGTAATAAATGGAGCTTCCTAAACAGAGGAGGAATCAACCTCCTCGCGAAAGAGGATGCTATCATCCATGACTCGAGCTGAAAGCTCCAATTCCTCCTGAAGCACTTGCGAAGACTCAACCCGCACAGGCTCAGATACAGAAAGGGGATAAAGAAATAAAGGAGATGAAAAACTAAAATAATCAGAAATAGGGGGAGTGGTCCCAGTCTCACTCCCAACATGATCCAAGCATAGAGCATCATCGGTGTCATATGAGTCGTAAAGGGGGGAATCCAAGAACTCGAGGTCCGCGGTGGTAAGAGGATCCGCCTCACCCAATAAGGAGGTGCAAATCTCCACATCGGAAAGGGAACATTCCTCATCCCACTGGGGTGCATAAAAGTGTTCCGAAGATCTACCTTCTCCGTCGGAGATAGTAAGGTCATCATCCCACTTCGGCACAACCTCATGCGCCGAATCACCCATAATTACGGCATCATCAACCGACTCATAAGAAAAGGGAGTAACACGATTAGGAAATATTGCGGAGGGGAAAAACTGCTCTCTAAATCAGGCATAGAATGAGCAGGCCCCATCGCAAAATCATTCGCAGACACCTCCCATTGACGGGAACAATCTTTACGTCCCATACAGGAGCAGACATGGATCCCTGATGCTCATTTTTCTAGCTAACACCAGAGTGATCGTCATCACTCAAGGGAAGATCGTAAAAAGGGAGCGAGGGACCCATGATGGATCTGTATGCAGTGAGAGATTCTTTGGTAATATCAACGGGTAAAGAATGAGCCAGATGAGCAATGCCAATATATGGGCCATGCAACACCCTGGTAGGCCTATCCACAATAGTCTTCCGCGAACGGGAGATTGCTGCGCACACGCCCTTAGAGGGAGAAGGCTCGCACAAGCGAGGGAAATCCTTCACCATATGGCCTATACCTTGACATTGCAAACATCGAATACAATGCTCGGCATTTAAAATAACCATGGCGTCAATGTATCGGCGCAAAGTGTCATAGAGACGGCACTCGGCTACGGAATACATCGCAAACAAAAATATTTACCGAAAGGGTGCTACACACTAGAATAAAAATAGCACGAACCCGCTTTCTTCCAAAAATCAGAAAAGGGAGATAAAGAAAAATAAGCAACAAATTCTAAAAACTAAAGGAAAGAAGAAACATGCAATGAACACATGGAAAAATAGCTTCTATCTCCTATCTCCCTCTCCAAAAACTCACACGACTATGTTCCCCGGGAACGGTGCCAAAAACTTGATGCGTTAAACGACAAGTGTACCGGTCGCACAGGTAATATAAAATGAGCGAATGTCCCCAAGTATCGATCTCTCAAGAAACACAATAAGGTGGAGTTAATTTTGAGGAGGACATGAGATTGAAGTTCTTAGGTCGGAGTTAACAAAGAGGGTTTTGATTGTTGCGGAAAAAGAAAGTAAAACACTAATAAACTACTCCTATGCAACGCCGCTATGCGATGCTTCGCTATGTGGGATGGAAGACTACACGGGCCGCTATGCATCGAATCGCTAGGTGGATGGACGAGTAGGCATGCAGATGAGGTGGTTAGAACGGCAGAATGAGGGTCGAGAGCACCTCTTTGCTACGCACTCCTCTAGCAATCGCTAGAGCGGCAGAACTTGATGTGGTGCCACATGGAAATGCGGGCGCTACTCATGTAACTAAAGCAGTAAAACAAAACAAGTTCACATAGACATGAAACAAATAATGTTTACAACTAAAGTGCACATCATCAACATAAACAGATTTAAACACACATATTCAACAAGAAAGAAAGAACAAGTCAAGAGATCGACCGAATTCGAAGGCTCGTCGAGGGGTCGCGGAAGGAATCGCCGGGTTGTCAATCCGTGTAATGTACCAAAACTCGGAAATGATCTGGTAGCATCTTAAGGCCAATCTGGGGTCACACGGCCTGGGACACGGGCGTGTCCATGGCTGTGTCCTGCTACGAGTTCGATGATTTTTCGTGTGGTCGACGAAATGCATTCGACGATCCTTGGAGGTTGGGTACACGACCTGAGACACGAGCGTGTCCAGGGTCGTGTCCTGCTGTGTGTTAGCCGGGCTGTGTTGGGTGAGGAACACGGCCTGGAATACGGTCGTGTATTGGTCGACATGGTCGTGTCAAATGTGACACGGGCGTGTCTAAGCCCGTGTCCTGGTCGGAACGTGACGGTTTCCTGTGTTTCTGGCGGGACACGCCCCGTGATACGGGCGTGACATAAGCTGACACAGGCATGTCAAACAGTACATGGGCATGTCTGAGCCGGTGTCCTGTTCTGCATTCGACGATCGTGTTTAGATCGTGAGACACGACCTGTGATATAGGAGTGTCACAGGCCATGTTCGGCCCAGGAAGTTGATTTTAAGTGCGTATCGTGGACGTTCATTTCCTTCAAATGGGATGCAAATGTCACGGGTTATCCTTGCTGTTATAAGGCCGGGAATAGGGGTGAAACCATAATTCCTCTTTAGGTTTTCCCTTTCTAAAGGGTTAGAGAGAGGGGAGAGCAAGGAAGAAGGAGAAGGAGAAATCAGGCAGCCGGTGGAGTTTCTGAGCTCTGAATCACAAAACGAGTCTAGATCCATGGAGGCGTGGCCGTTGCGGTGCTTTTCATCCGGCTAGTTTTCCATGGCGCCAAAGCGAACCTCTAGGGTAACGATTCTCTTCTTGGACATGTGAAGTACTCTTCCTTTTCGCATAGGAAACCCGCTCTCGCGAGTGTGCGGTGAGTGTGTGGTATTTCCTTCGGGTGGACATGAATAGTCCCCGTAATCTTGCATATAGAGTCCGGAATCGAAGTACGGATATAAGCATGGTGTGTGAAGCCTACCCGAACAAGTTGGTCTGGATCGGTGATTTTTCCATTATGCATTGATTGCCGAAGAAGACTCCGTGCCATATGTTTTTGGGTTTCTACGTGGTAGATTGCAATAGGGAGCCTTGTGGATTAACTCCAAGGTGCACCCGGAAAACTGAGCAGAAACACGTTTCTGTCAGGTACCGCGCGATATTTATGATATCGCAGGAGGTAGCTCTATGAGAGAGCTATTCTTGAGGCCTGTCTCACGGAGACCTGGGGGCCTGTATGTTGGGCTGTGTGCTCTGGGAGCCCAGCTTGGTGGCCTGAGAGCCAACCTTGTACATAACCGGGTTATGTACTATTGTATGATCGATATATTGGGATTTGGTGAAGCTTGAACCTCTCTTATGGCTTAAATTACCGTGGCAAGGTGAGCAATGGGCTGGTTGATCCTTACCCACTCCAATTAGTTCGGTTAAAGCGAACTAAGGTACATGGGACTTGTCGATGGCTTGGAGGGCGAGGCTAGGCTTCGACTGAAAGGACTAATTCTCATGATGTTTTCCATCATGCGGGCTGTGGTGGAGTGCGGGATGGACCAGGTTCGGACCGGCTTTACTGTGTAAGTGCCCTGAGAGCACGGGGTGTGTGGCCATGTAGGCCTGCACCTGTGGTGAAGTGTGTTTTTCTTGTACTTTCACTATCTTATTTGGTTATACTAATTAAATTCAGGGAAGGAGCACCGCCGCCCCGATTTAGGGGTGAGGTTGTTATAATTTGGTCAGATTTAGCTGACCGTTGCTTTTGTTTGCCACCGTTGCGGTGGATTGTTGATTGCAGGTGTTGTGGAGCCTAGTGGCAAGTAGCAAGTTGTCGCCTATGTTGCTGAGGCGGCCCTTGAAGGCCAAGGCGAATGTTTACTTTTAATGATCACGTGTGACCGGCCTGCGTGCTGACGTATGGAAGACATTTATTAATTAAGTAAACTCTTTTAAGGCCATAAGGCCAAGTTCTTTGTGTATTTTTACGCTCATTCCTACTTGGAGTTTTTAATAGACATTCATGTTGTGGCTTGGGTTCTTTTCTTTGCAACATTTAAAATGCTTCCGCTAGAATGTGCTCTGTGTAGGACGTGTGATATTGGAAGGATGATTTCATTTAGTAACTCTTCGGTCTGTTTATAGTATATAAGATCGGGCCCCGGCCGGACCTACTGCTATATGCTATGTGACGGATATGGGTGTTACAATTTGGTATCAGACTACCGGTTTCGGTCTTGCTTATTTGAATTCGTGGGCGAATTTTTTTAAGGGGTGGTGAGCACATGTATGCGCGTCATCGTTATAACATAAAAAGAACCCATGAATGTCCACTTAGGAATGAAAATACACTCGTTTAAGAAACCTGAGCGTTCCAATAATTGCCTTTTGGCAATTTGTGTCACCTAATTGAGCGTTTTTCCACTATAGTTGACTAGGTGCGGTTCGCGACAGTCAAAACTACAACATTTCGCGGAGAGTAGTGCACCAACCGATGTGCCTGAGACCCCTCCTTCTGTTGAAATCATAAGAAAGATGGTTGAAGCGGTGTTCGCTGTGAGTAATTCTCAACATGGAAGGAATGTACAACCCTTTGTCCCTGAGGTGGATTCAATGCCGGGTGGTGTGTTGGAGCAAATGGCATGTAGGAGGCCATCAGGTCAGCAGTTGAGCATGTTTTTAGTGCAGGGTACACACTCAGTTGATGATTATTTGGAGGCGTTTCTTATGATAAGGCGCTACCCAGGTGTTGAGTTGGAAAACGAGCAGTCTATGGCCGATAGATTTTATAACGGCCTGCGTGATGATTTACGACTGTTGTTGTTAGGACCAAAGCTACTTGGATTCCGAGTGTTGGTGGAGTCAGCTAGATATTTGGAAGAAGATTTGGAAAAAGTCAACCAGATGTCAGAGTTCAGGGAACCAAACTCTACAAGCTCGACAAAGTCTGAACGCCGAAGGAGAAGGATTAAGAGATCTAGAACATCTACTATTCGAGCTCCAAATACTTTCTATACTTGCGGCAAGTTAGGACACTTAGCCCGAGATTATCGTGATGGTGCACAGAAGACAAAGAAAGGTGTGTCAGGAGCAGCTATAGGACAGAGCGCCAGAGAATGTAGTGGTAATCTAGTGGTAAAGAAGACTGGACCTGGAGCAACAATTGGGAGAGACCGAATTATATGTTTTAACTTTGGGAAGCCGGGACACTTTGCCCGAGAGTGTTGGAGCTTACGTCCGAAGCCTAAAGGAAGCTTGGAGCAACATACGAGAAAAAGGGGAAGGCGGTGGAGTTAACCGCATCCCACTATGCTCCAGCCCAGCCTAGAGTGTACAATCTTGACCTTCAGGAGGCCATAAAGCCAACTGACGTGGTGACATGTATGAGTTAACTAAAAGCAGATAAGCTTTATATATTTATTACCTTTTGAGCATTAGCTTATGACTGCTTGTGATAGGATTTGTTTTGATTTTCGATTATCCGGCGAGAGCACTGTTCAATATGGGAGCTTCGAATTCCTTTTTGTCCGAAGGATTTGTATCGCGCATCAGAGTACCTTCTTCGATGGTAAGGGATAAAATTGGATGTGTTGTTGCCTCATGGGTGTTCACTGCACACAGATAGAGTGTTGCGTAAAGATACGGATTGAGAGTCAAGAGTTTGACTTGCAAGCGTCGCTACTGCCGATAGTGGAGTTCGACGTGATCTTTGGCACGGACTGACTCTCAGAGCAACGTGCGTACATTGTTTACAACCGTAAGGTGGGTAGTTTTCTAAGTTTCCTGACGCATTCCCTGAAGATCTCCCTGAGGCCCCGCCTCGGTGAGAGATCGACTTCACCACTGAGCTAGTGCCAGGTCACAAACATGTGTCACGCCCTCCATATCAGTTAGTACCTAAAGAGATGGCGGAACTGAAAGTACAACTTCAAGAGCTGTTGGAGCGAGGTTATGTGCGTCCAAGTTCGTCGCCTTGGAGCGCGTCGGTCCTCTTTATTAAGAAGAAGGACGGAAGTTTACGGCTTTGTATCGATCATCGGGAGTTGAATAAGATAATGGAGAAGAATAAGTATCTGACCACAAGGATTGATGATTTGTTAGACCAGCTGGTGGGGTCAACTATGTACTCAAAATTGGATCTGAAATCCAGATACTATCAGCTGCGGATAAGGGAAAGTGACATCCCCAAGACAGCTTTCAACACACGGTATGGGCATTATGAGTTCACCGTTATGCCGTTTGAGCTGACTAATGCGTCGTCCGTTTTTATGGATTTGATGAACAGAACGTTCAGAGAGTACCTAGACCACTTCGTGATAGTCTTCATCGATGATATATTGCTGTACTCGCAGTGCGAGGATGATCATTTCAAGCATCTGCATATGGTGTTGGAGACATTAAGGAGGAATCAACTTTATGCCAAATTCTCCCAATGCGAATTCTAGTTATGCTCGGTAGCGTTCCTTGGTCGTATAGTTAGTGGAGAAGGGATTGCGGTAGATCCGGTGAGGATAGTTGCGATACGGGAGCGGCCTGTGTTATCTACAGTGTCAGAAGTCCGGAGTTTCCTTTGACTTGCCGGCTACTACAGGCGCTTCGTAGAGAACTTCTCACGGATAATGTTACCCCTCACGACTTTGACGAGGAAAGATCAAAAGTTTGCGTGGTCGCTGGAGTGCGCGTAAGCTTTCAAAGAACTGAAAAGTCGGTTCACCATGACATCTATTCTATGCTCGCCGAGTGGGACCGAAGGATTTGAGATTTACAATGATGCTTCGGGCTGTGGATTAGGTTGTGTTCTATTGCAGCATGGGAGTGTAATAGCTTATGGCTCGCATCAGCTGAAGGTGCACGAGAGGAATTATCCGGTCCATGTCTTGAAGCTAGCGACCGTGATATTAACCCTGAAGCTCTGGAGGCATTACCTATACGGACTGAAGGTGTATATCTATACTGATCACAAGAGCCTGAAATACTTGTTGGATCAAAAGGACCTAAACATGCGGCATTAGAGGAGGATGGAGTTGTTGGGTGACTACACATTCAAGATACATTATGTGCCTGTGAAAGGTAATGCGGTGGAGGATGCGTTGAGTGGTAGGGGCCCCGCGCAGGCCAATTGGTTGTCGGTTCATGACGAGCATTTGATTCGGGATTTGGAGGCATTAGAGATCTCTTGTGTTGACAAGCATACGAGTGTCGAAACACAATTGAACTGGACAGAGGTGCAGTATGACCTTGCTGATAGGATTCAACAGGCTCTGGACATTTATAACAACATGAAGCAGACCATGGTTGAGGCTTTGGATGGGTCAAATTCCCAAATTGTTGTTGTTGATGGACTGTTATGGAGAAACAGTCATCTGTGTGTCCCCAATGTAGGTAAACTGTGGGAGGAATTGATGTACAAGGCTCATCACATCAAGTACTCGATTCACCCAGGGAGCACAAAAATGTAGTGTGATATGAAAAAGTTATTTTGGTGGGCAAGACTTAAGAATGACGTGGCACTTTATGTGGCGAAGTGTCAAACGTGCGCATTGGTGAAGGCAGAGTGCCAGAAGCCCGGAAGTTTCTTGAAGTCCTTACCTATCCCGGAGTGGACGTTCGACGAAACTTCAATGGATTTTGTGCATGGGTTGCCAAGGTCGCAGAAGGGAAACAACGCCATTTGGGTGGTCGTACATCGATTTACGAAAGTGTAGCACTTCATTCCGAATAGGAAGGGTGATTCGGTGGATAAGCTAGCAAAACCCTTTGTAGATAACATTGTTCGATTGCACGGTGTGCCCCGCAACATCGTGAGTGACTGAGATGGGCGCTTCACGTCCAAAGACTGGAAGTTGGTGCAACAAATGTTGGGAACCAAGCTGAGTTTCAGCACGGCCTTTCATCCGCAGATGGATGGTCAGACCGAGAGGGTCAAGAGGATGATGGAGGACATGCTTTGCATGTGCGTTTTGGATTTCGGAAAGTGGTGGGAAGATCACCTGTACATGGTGGAGTTTGCTTATAACAATAGCTATCAAGCGAGTATTCAAATGACGCCCTTGGAGATTTGTTCTTAAACTTTTCAAGACGAAAAACTGTCAAAACCGCAACCTAAACATTTTAAAATCCACGAAACGGGAAAACTTACGGTTGAAACGTAGATCTAGGTGAGAGTTATTCGGATCTACCACTTGATGAAAATTTCATACACCAGAGCTCCTCCAATCGACGGTCAAAGGAACTACAAGTACATCTCTTTCTTATGCAAACAGGCTGACGGTTTTTAGGAAGAAAAAGACGAATAGGGTTTGACTATTCACAAGACTATTAATACTTAGACATATAAGTATTAAAATAATAGTTTATTATTAAATATTGGTCCAAACGACCCAAAAATTTGCGCCAACACGGATTTCAACGAAAATCACACCTTAGCTAATTAATGACGCTACGAACCCAACGACCTAGTCGAAATTAAGATTCGACGAATCAAACTCGGGCAAACACCTCCCGAAGCCAAAACACAAGCATTCCCAAAAAGTCTCCACCGAGTCACCAAAACAGACACGACTTGCTAGGGAATCTTGCAAACAGGCTAAACCCAACCACACACTAAAAACCTAAGAACTAAAACCACGCTCTAAAAACGGCATACGCCGAAAATGCATCAATGTAACATGCTTACATCATAATCATGTCAGATAACGAGTTAAACTGAATATCGAAAAATCGAGGGCGTTACAACCACTCCCCATACAAGAAAGTTTCGTCCCGAAACTTTACGCACAAAACCTCCATCACAAAAGAAAAAAAGAAATAACTAAGGGTTATTGAAAAGATTACATACCAATCAACTAGGAAAATAGATGAGGATGAGCCTCCCTCATAGCTGACTCCAACTCCCAAGTGGCGCATTCCACGTCTTCGTTTTGCCACAAAACTTTAACCATGGGCATGGTTTTCTTCCACAATACTCGATCTTGAGTATCCAGAATGCGGTCAGACATTTCTACATAGGAAAGATTAGTCTCCAACTGGGGCACAACATCAAGAATCTGTCGGTCGTTGAGCACACATTTCCACAACTAGCTCACGTGAAACACATCATGCACACCAGGAAAATTTGCCGGCAAATCCAGCCTATAAGCTGATACACCAATACGCTCAACAACCTTAAAAGGTCCCAAATATCTCAGGTCTAACTTATGATTGTTTCCAAATCTCTTAATGGCAGACATTGGGGAAAACTTCAAAAAAATCAGGTCTCCATCCATAAACTTCAAATCAGTCCTTCGACGATTAGCATTCTTCTCATAACACTCCTGAGCTATACTGAGCTTTTCTCTGATATGCTTCAAAGAAAAATCCATTTCTTCTAACGCTTCAGGTGTAACACCCCCTATCCGTAGCATAGCATATAGCAGTTGGTCCGGCCGGGGCCCGACGCCATATACCACAGACAGACCGGAAGGTTACTCAATGGAAACCATCCTGCCAATAACCAACGTCCTACACAGAGTACATTCTAGCGGAAGCAATTTAAAAGTTGCAATTAAAATAACCCAACCATAAGCATGAATGTCCACTACAAAACCCAATAGGAATGAACGTACAATATACTAGTACAATGGCCTTAAGGCCTTACAATTGTTTACTCAAATTACACTGTTTTCCAAACCTCGGCACGCAGGCCGGTCACACGTGAATAAAGCAAGTAAACACTCATGATTGAGCCTTCGATGGCCGGCTCAGCAACATGGGCTTTTGCCCGCTATTTACCACTTGACTCTACAGCACCTGCAAGCAAAACTCCACCGCACGGTGGCAAACAAAAGTAACGGTCAGCTATACTGACCAAATTATAATGATCCTGCCCCAAACTCGGGGCGGCGATGCTCCTTCCCCGCACTTTGTTAGCATAACCAAGTAGTATAGTGTAAAAACACTTCATCACAGGCGTAGGCATGCACGGCCACACACCCCGTGCTCTCAGGGCACATTCACGGTGAACACGGTCAAAGTCCGCTGTCACACCACCACCCCATGGACGACAATTTATCATGAGCATTTGAGTCTTTCCGGCAGAAGTCACGTCACTTAAAAACATCGACAGCCTAAGACCCGACCTCTATGGCATCGGTAGGCCTCTAACACTAAACCGCATAGAGCAGGAACGGTTCCACTCAACCCGTTGCTCACCTTGCCATGGCAATTAAAATCATTGGCACGGGTTAAGTTTCCCCGAAGCCCGTGTATCGAACACACAATATTACATAACCCAGTTATGTACAAGTTGGCTCTCAGGCCACCAAGATAGCAGAATCACGCATCCACCCAGTTTTTCGGGTGCACCTTAGAGTTAGTCCCCAAGGATCCCTGTTGCAATCTACCGCATAAAAAACCTGAAAAACAAACATCCGCAGAGAGTCTTCTCTGGCCATTCATGCAATGCAACATCACCGATCCAGACCAACTTGTCCGGGTAGGCTTCACACATCATGCATATGTACATTCTCGATTACGAACTCTACATGTACACAACGGGGACTATTCATTTCTACTTGAAGGAACGCCTCAACTCACCGCAAACTCGCGAGAGCGGGCTTCCTTTGCAAAGGAAAATAAGACTTCACATGTCCTAGGATGAGAATCGTTACCCTAGCATTTTTCCTTGGCGCCATGGAAATCTATGCGGATGAAAAGCACCGCAATCTCCTTGCCTCTGTAGATCCAAAGTCGGCTCGCGATTTGGAGCTCCGAAGCTCCGCCGTTGACCGGATCTAGCCTCCTTTCTTCCTCCTTGCTCTCCCCTCTCTCTAGACTTTAGAAAGAGAATAACCCAAGTAAAATGGGATTTTCTAAGCCCTAAACCCGGGTATATCCAAGCAAGAACAGCCCCCAGCTGTCGGATCCCAAAATAAGGAAACGAACGGCCACGATCCGGGCCTAAAATGCAGAATCTGGGCCGAGCACGGGCTCTGACACGCCCGTGTTCAGGGCCGTGTTCCCCATTCGCCGTCGAAACCAATGCGTCCCGAAAATAACACGGGCACCCGACACGCCCGTGTCGAGCCTGACACGCCCGTGTCGAGCCTGACACGCCCGTGTCATTTAGTACACGGCCGTGTTCCCGGTCGTTTTCTCCCATCGACACAGGACCAAGAACAACCCGCAAGGGAGACGGGTACTTGACACGCCCGTGTCTAGCTGACATGGCCCGTGTGCTGACCCATGTAACACCCCCCGCCACTGCCCGGCTTCACCCCGTGAAGGACACGACTTGTGACATGCCCGTGTCCCAAGCCGTGTTCGCTGCTCGATGATCGTCGACTCCAAAATTCGTTGACCTCTCGGCCAGATCGTCGACCCGAGCACGACACGCCATGGGACACGCCCGTGTCCCAGGCCGTGTGACCCCTGCTAAGTTCTAAACTCGGCTCAAAATGCCACATGTCGCTCCTTTGAGTTTCGGGGCGTTACAACTCTCTCCCTCTTAAAAGAATTTCGTCCCGAAATTAAAGAAAGGGAAATTAACACAAATCTAAAGCGGTACCTGAGTGGAATAACTCCGGGTACTCCTCAAGCATGGTCTGCTCTCGCTCCCAAGAGAGCTCTTCCCGACTGCAATTGTCCCTGCTCTCGCGCCCAAGAGAGCTCTTCCCGACTGCAATTGTCCCAATGGACCTTGACCATCTTGATCTCTTTGTTGCGTAGCCGCTTGACTTTCGAGTCCTCTATGCGAACGGGCTTGACCTTCATCGTCAACCCATTATCGACCGGCACTTGATCGACCGCAATCACTTGCGTAGGCTCTTGCACCGCCTTCTGCAGCACCAATATGTGGAATACATCGTGTATACCACTAAGCTACACTGATATCCTCAATCGATAAGCTGCTTCGCCAATCCGCTCCAGAACCTCAAACGGTCTAAGGTACATCGGGCTTAGCTTCTTCAAGAGCCGCACCCGCGAGACACCCTTGAACGGCTTGATCGTCAAGTACACCCAGTCGCCGACAGTTAACTCCACATTCCTATGCTTGGCGTTATAGTACTTAGCCCGGCGGTCCTGAGTGCTTAGCAATCTCTCTCGAATCGTTCAAACCAACGACATAGCATCTTCCATCTCTTGCCGCTTATACAACTTCGACTCACCCGTTTCTAACCAAGACAACGGCGTGCAACATCTTCTACCATAAAGGGTCTCGAAGGGCGCCATTTGTATGCTCGCCTAGTAGCTATTGTTGTACGCGAACTCCACCAAGTATAGGTGATCTTCCCACTGCTTCCTGAAGTCCAGGACGCACATGCGAAGCATGTCTTCCATTGTACTATTGACTCTCTCGGTCTGCCCATCCGTCCGCGGATGAAAGGCTGTGCTGAAACTCAGCTTTGTTCCCAACATCTGCTGCACCAGCCTCCAATCATTGAACGTGAACTGCCCATCTCGGTCACTCACGATGATGAGGGGCACACCATGAAGCTGTACTATGTTATCCACATATAACTTTGCCAGTTTCTCCATAGAATCGTCCTTCATATGCGGAATGAAGTGCGACACTTTCGTCAAACGATGCACGGCCACCCAGATGGCGTCATTTCCCTTTTGCGACCTTGGCAAACCATGCACAAAGTCCATAGTGATGTCGTCGAACTTCCACTTCGGAATAGGCAAGGACTTAAAGAATCCTCCCGGCTTTTGGCATTCCGCCTTCACCAAGGCGCATGTTTGACACTTCTCCATGTAGAGTGCCATGTCCTTCTTAAGTCCTGGCCACCGGAACAATTTCTTCACATCGCGGTACATCTTCGCGCTCCCCGGGTGAATCGTATACTTGGTATGATGCGCCTCGTACAACAATTCCACCCGCAAATTGCCCACATTTGGGACGTATAGATGACCGTCTTTCCAAAGCAATCCATCAACAACCTCAAATTGGGGATTTGACCCATCCAAAGCATCAACCATAAGCTGCTTCATGCGGCCATCCATATCCAAAGCCTGCCGAATCCGATCAGCCAGGTCATACTGAACTTCCGTCCAGTTCAATAACGCTTCAGCACTGGACTGCTTGTCTACGCAAGCGATCTCCAACGCCTCCAACTCCCAAACCAACCGCTCGTCATGGACCGACAACCAATTGGCTTGAGCTGGGGCCCTTCGACTCAACGCGTCCGCAACCGCATTGCCTTTTCCAGGCACATAGTGGATCTTGAACGTGTAGTCCCCAAGGAACTCCATCCATCTACGCTGCCGCATGTTTAGATCCTTTTGATCCAATAGGTATTTCAGGCTCTTATGGTCGGTATAAATGTTGACCTTCACCACGTACAAGTAATGTCTCCATAGCTTCAAGGAAAAAATCACGGCCGCTAACTCCAAGTCATGGACCGGATAATTCCTCTTATACACTTTCAGCTGTCGCGAGCCATACACTATCACATTGCCATGCTGCAATACGACACAACCCAGTCCACTGCCCGAAGCATCGCTATAGATTTCAAAGCCTTCGGTCCCACTTGGCAAACTCAGCACAGGCGCCGTGGTCAACCGACTCTTCAGCTCCTCAAAAGCTCATGCGCACTCCGGAGTCCAAACAAACTTCCACTCTTTCCTCGTCAGAGTCGTGAGGGGTAACACTATCCGCGAGAAGTTCTCCACAAAGTGCCTGTAATAGCCGGCATGCCCCAGAAAACTCCGAACTTCCGCCACCGTAGACAGCACATGCCACTCTCGTATTGCCACAATCTTCGCCGGATCCACTGCAATTCCCTCTCCACTGACTATGTGACCAAGGAACGCTACTGAGGACAACCAAAACCCGCATTTGGAGAACTTGACATATAATTGATTCCTCCTCAACGTCTCCAGCACCAAATGTAGATGCTTAAAGTGATCCTCCTCACTCTGCGAGTACACCAATATGTCGTCGATGAAGACGATCACAAAGTGGTCCAGGTACTCCCTGAAAGTCCTGTTCATCAGATTCATGAACACTGACGGTGCATTCGTCAGCCCAAACAGAATGACCGTAAACTCATAATGTCCGTATCTCATACTGAATGCTGTCTTAGGGATATCACTCTCCCTTATTCTCAGCTGATAGTAACCGGACTTGAGATCCAATTTAGAGTACACCGTCGACCCGACTAACTGATCAAACAGATCATCAATCCTAGGTATCAGGTACTTGTTCTTCTCTCTTAGCTTGTTCAGTTCTTGGTAATCAATACAAAGTCTCAAGCTTTTGTCCTTCTTCTTAACAAAAAGAACCGGTGCGCTCCAAGGCGACAAGGGTGCCCCTTATCGCCTTACCACTTTATTATTTGCTCAGAATTTCTATCCCTTCTTATCAAAATTAATCATCATCCCGGCTTGGGCATCAAGGTTAGTGCTTCTGCACCTAAGATTTCTCATCTATTATTTGCTGATGATACCCTGTTGTTTGGCTCGGCAACTACGGGCACGGCAAAATGTTTCTCCGCCATTATACAAACCTATTGCTCCTTTTCGGGCGAGGCGATTAACGCCAGCATCCTATTTGGGCCAAAAGTTCCACCTGCCTCCAAGGATCGGATTCTTCTTGAACTTGGCCACAAAAAGTCAAAGCATTATCATATCTCGGCATCAAACTCCGGCCTAGGCCTGCTCGAACCGGTGATTACGATGACTTATTGTCTAAATTATCATGCAGAATTCGAAGTTGGGGATCTAGGCATATTTCTATGGCAGGGCGTTTAACTCTACTACAAAGCACGTTTGCGGCAATCCCGCTGCACACTCTCGCTGATTCGCCACTGCCGATCTCGTTGCTCAACAAAATTAATTTCTTTCTCAAGAATTTCTTATGGAATGGGTCAAGCAACAAAGGCGGTATTCACTTTGCTTGTTGGGAGAATATCTGCTTGCCGAAGGAGTTGGGAGGATTGGGTATCAAAAATATGGCGCTATGGCGGCATATTTTAATGGGGCGGGTAGTAGCGTGCGTCTTGAATTCCGACGGAAGTCTGCTTGCTCGCACTCTTGGCAGCAAATATTGCGAGACAGATTTATTCACCCGCAAAAGGCACCAATCGAAAATCTGGAAAACGATTGCCTTGGGAAATGGGATCATCACCCGGCATACGTTCTGGAGTGTTGGATCTGGACTCTCGTTTTTCACCCTTGAAGACAATTGGCTGGGTAATATGCCACTATCAAAATGGCCCACCTTTGTAAATGTTCATCCTCTCCCTGATAAGGTTAGCAGATTGCTAGATAGTGAGCGCAAGTGGTCGGACAATTGCCTCACTTGGTTTGGTACTGATCTTATGGAGATTATCAGATTTTTGCTGCGAAATGGTGCGGGAGAGGCGGACAAGCTCATCTGGTTTCATACCGAGATGGAGAAACTGAATGTCGCTGCTACTTATTCTTCCGAGTGCAGCCCGTCTCCCTATATTGGCAGCAATATTTGGAAAATCAAGTCGCAACCAAGAATGCAAATACTCATATGGCGAGCAGTTAATAATTTTCTCCCCACAAATCACTGGTTATACAATCATCGGCTCCGCAATGATGCAAACTGTCCTTGGGGGTGTGGTGTTGAGGAATCTCTCCACCATATCCTACAGCTTTGCAGTTTTACTTCCAGGATAAAAACTGAAGGCTCAAGATTAAATATCCATCCCCATATTCTCGGCCAAGATTTATTTGGTTTCATCTGCAATGACAATCTTACCAAAAGGTATCCTGTTGTTGCCTCTTTCATCTGCTCAGTTTTCTACAACATCTGGAAATCGAGGAAAGCCAACGTGCATGGTGAGCCATTCGCGCTCCCTGCATCAATTATTATCAATGTTATTTTGGACTCATCGCACGGGAACTGGGCGCCCCTTTGTAACCACCAATCAACTTGGTCGCCCCTGTACAACCCCGTATCCGGCGAGTAGGGTCATCAGGAGCGAGGTCGGCCGGCGCAGATCGCCCAGGCAGCAGGCGAGCTTGGCAGGAAAACCTGGAAGCAGCGGGCGAGCTCTGCATTCGTCGACCGAAGATCGGCATTCGTCGACCGAAGATCGGCATTCGTCGACCGAAGATCGACAATCGTCGAACGCAAGCTCGGCACTCGTCGACCGCGAGTTCGGCAGTCGCCGACCACGAGCTCGGCATTCGCCGACTAAGCCAGGATTCGTCGACCTGAGTTCGACTATTGGAGGCCTATCGACTGGCGAGCTCACCGTCCCAGCTCGCGCTCACGCAAAGGAGCTCGGCAATATCAGGCGAGCTGATACGCCGAGGTGGCCAAGTTCTCCGACTCACCCAGATCTATGAGGTACTTTTTACTGTTTTGCCCCCACCGGTCTGCCCATAGCCCTTCAAAATAGCGGAGTTTGGTCGTTGGCAGACCCAGCTGAGGGTATTTTGGTAATTTCATGTCAGTTTAGTTTGGTTATTGGCAGTTCAGATTCTAAAATCTATAAATAGGACCCAAGCGGTACCCCGGCAGGCACGTTTTCTGTGCTCTCTTGCTCCAGCTTTCTAGTGTTTTCTGAGGGTACCTTAGCTCGGCCTTTGGCTAAAGAGGGGAAGCACTCTGAGATCTTCCGGGTGTGTGGTGGGACCTCCCGCCGAGCCCTTGGGTCAGTTCTTTCCTGTTTTCCTTGTTGTTTTGCTTGCAGGAGCTAAGTAGGTGCGCGATCACCCCTTCCCCGAGGGTGAACTCCACAGGAGACCGAGAAATCGGTTCCAACATTTTGTTGTGGTGAGCGTGGAGCGTGATCAGCACGGAAAAGTCTTCAATAAGTTTGATGACAGGAGGGCAGGGATCTGACAGGGCGGACTCGCCCCCCCCCCCCCCCCCCCCGCCTCTCGCTACAGTGGGGATGTTCGAAGATTTCAGGAGTGAGATGCTAAACCTCGTCAAGTTCGCGCTCGACACGCATGCCGAGTGCTCGACTCCGGCTGTCCCGATCGCCGCCGCCCCGTCTCTGGGCGAGGACGCCCCTGGCAGGCGAGCTGGGAAGGAGGTCGCCGAGGAGGGCCGGGGGTGCGAGCTCCCTGGTCGCGTGCTGTTCCCCGGTTCGGCAGGAGGTGGCCGGCTCGGCGAGCTGAGCCCGCGAGATGCGCCAGCTCGCCCAGTGGGGGGAGGCAGCCCCTTCAGCGAGTTGGTCTCTTCAGCTCCACTTCCAGAGGGGTTCAGGGAACCCGAGATGTCCTACTATACCGGGAAGGGAGACCCGGTGCAACACGTCCAGTGGTTTGAGGACATGGTCTCGATCCGGCAGTTGTCGGATGGTTTCAAATGCCTACTCTTCGCCATCACCCTCAAGGAGAAGGCGAGGGAGTGGTTCCATCAGCTGCCGGCCAGCTCTATCTACTGCTTTGAGGACCTACGCCGGGGGTTCATGCTGAGGTTCACTACTTCAAAGAGGAGGAAGAAAGAGTCAGAGTCCCTGTTTCACATCAAGCAGGGAGTGAATGAGACGTTGGAGAGCTACGTGGACCGGTTTCAGGAGGAGGTCACCCAGGTCCAGGAGATGCCGGGACATAGTCTAATGATGGCCTTCGCCCTGGGCCTGCAGCAAGGTTTCTTCAGGATGGAGCTGAAGAGAATCCCCCCTCTCCTATGCAGAGCTGATGGAGAGGGCGGCGAGAGAAGTCGACGGGGAGGCATCAAACCCGAACTTCGCCCGGAAGTTGGCCAGGTGGGCCACGAAAGAGGAGAAGGAGTCAAGAGGAGTAAGAGGCCAGGAGGAGAGGAGAGGAGAGCCCCGACAGAGGGAGCAAAGGCAGCTCCAGGGGCAGCAGCAGCCCAGGTGGGGGCATCATGAGCCTGACCGTCGGTTAGGCTGGAGGCCCGAGTGGCAAGGGCAGGGTCCACAGAGAGGGTATCAAGGAAGGAATTACCACCAGGGGGGAGATCAATTCCACCCCTCGGGCCGAAGACAGGCCCAGAGGCCTCGACTCCCCGATCAAGAAGAGGCTATGACCATAGCCATAGGGGGGAGGAGGAGAGTAGTAAGGAGGAAGAGAAGAGAAGTTAGGGTAGAGATGCCCTACTGCGACTTCCATCAGGAAGAAGGGCACGCCACAGCCATATGCCCGGAGTTCCTCGAGATAAGGGGAAATAGGGAGCAACAACAGCAACAGCAGGGGGGCAGGAAGTAAGGATAGAGGAGGTCCTGCCTCGGGCAGAGGAGGACCGTTGCGAAGACCGGGTAGATGTTGGAACCCGAGGAGGGATGGGGGCGATCCATGGGGGGGGGGGGGGGGGGGGTGGGAGTAGAGGCCTCCCGGAGGGCGAGCCTCCACACCATGTATCGTCGGAGCGTTGGCTCCACGTCCCAAGCCCCACCCCCAGAAGAGAGGATCACCTTCTTCAGAAGCGATATGCCGGATCATGAGGATCCATTTTGCGATGCGCTGGTCATCCAGACAGCCATCGAAAATTTTACAGTCGCCGGGATCCTCGTGGATAACAGAAGCTCCGTCATCGTCGTTTTCAAAAACGCATTCGACGTGATGAAGGTGGAGGCGAAGAGGGTGTTGCCCTCGGATGGGCCCCTGTTTGGATTCTCAGGGGAAAGGAAGGAAGTGGAGGGAGGAGTAGGCCTCCATGTTACACTGGGGGGGGGGGCAGTCCAGGAACTGCAGGTTTGTCATTGTGGATGCCCCAGCAACTACAGCGCCATCTTCGGGAGGCCCCTTATCAGCGCCTTCCACTGCATCCCCTCATCATTCCATCAGTGCTTGAAGTTCAATGCTGAGGGGATTCAGGTCAGGGTCAGGGGGGACCCCAAGGTGGAGCGGGAATGCTATGTCACCGCCGTAAACTCCATCTCTTGGCAGGAGGGAGCCGAGGAGATGGGGCGAAGAATAGAGGAGGCTGAGCAGGAAGCTGGCAGGGAGGAGCTGGAGGTGGAGAGCTTCGTTGAGGAGGAGACAACAGGAATAGACCAGGAGGAGATGGCCGAAGTGGTGGCCGTGGAGGAAGAGGTGGAGGTGGAGCTCCCCGTTCCGGAGGAAAGGGATGCTGAAGGATGGAGGGAGCAGTCCAGGTTGGAGGCTGCAGAGGAAGTGGTGGAGTTGGAGGTGCTCACCCGGGGAGGCAGGGTGGAGAAGGTCCGCGTCAGCGGAGGGCTGACCCCGAAGGACCAGGGCAGGATGCTGGAGTGCATCCAGAAGAATGTGAACATCTTCGCATGGAACGCCGCGGAGATGTCGGGGGTTGACGCGGATGTGGCCTGCCACCACCTCAACCTGGACCTGGGAACACGCCCCGTCCAACAAAAGAAGAGGTCCACTGCGGACAAGCTGGCAGAGCCCATCAGAGAGGAGGTGACAAAGCTCCTCGCGACCGGCTTTGTGTCCGAGATCCAATACCCCGGCTGGGTCTCCAATGTGGTCATGGTCAAAAAGGGAGACGGCCGGTGGCGAATGTGTATCGATTTTTCTTTACTTAATAAAGCTTGTCCTAAGGAATGTTATCCTTTGCCTCAGATCGACCCGCTAGTTGACTCAGCCGTTGGTTTTTCTGTAATGAGTTTTCTAGATGCTTTTTCAGGTTATCATCAAATCAGGATACACCCCCCGGACATCAAGGATGTCTCGTTCATTACGGGGGACGGATGCTACTGTTACAAGATGATGCCCTTCGGGCTAAAGAACGCAGGGGCGACCTATCAAAAGATGATGGATAGGGTCTTCAAAGAGCAAAAATGGAGGAACCTGGAGGTGTATGTGGTTGACCTTATGATCAAGAGTCAGGATGTGGACTCCCATCTCCGAGACCTAGAGGAGACCTTTGCTACCCTGTGCAAGTACAAAATGCGGTTGAACCCCTTGAAATGCGTCTTCGGGGCTAGCAGGGGAATGTTCTTGGGGCACCTCCTCACCCCTGCGAGGGTCGAGCCTAATCCTGACAAGGTCAAAGCTATCATAGAGTTAGGGTTGCTACAGAACACAAAGGAGGTACAGCGCCTGACAGGGAAACTGGCAGGGCTGAGCAGGTTCCTCTCCCGGGCCGGGGAAAAGTGCTCCCCCTTCTTCAAAACACTAAGGGGCGGACAAAGGTTCGAATGGACTAAGGAATGCGAGGAGGCGTTCCAGGCCCTCAAGATGCAGCTGACCCAGGCTTCGCTGCTCCAAGGGCCCAAGGAGGGGGAAGACCTGTTTTTGTATCTCGGGGTCGGGGCAGAGGCCCTGAGTTCCGTCCTAGTTCGAGAAGAGGGGAAGAAGCAGCTCCCCATATATTATGTGAGTCGGGTCCTGAGGAAGGCCGAGCTCCGGTACCCGATTTTGGAGAAGTTGGCCTTCGCCCTAGTTATCTCAGCCCGAAGGCTGCGACCCTATTTCCAGGCACACTAAATCGAGTTATGACTTACCATCCCCTCCGCAACATCTTTGAGGGGGTGGAGCATTCAGGCAGGCTGGCCAAGTGGTCGGTGGAGTTGAGTGTGTTCGACATCTCTTTCGTTCCCCGCCTCTCGATCAAAGCTCAGGCAATGGCCGACTTCTTGGCAGACTATGTGGTTGATGTGGCGGAGGAAGAGCTCACTCGTCCGACCCCTTGGAAGGTAAAGGTAGATGGCTCCTCGGGGAGACATTCCCTAGGAGTGGGGGTGATCTTGGAGAGCCCCCAAGGAACTAGAATTGAGCAGACGGTGGTGGTGCACTTTCCCATCAGCAACAATCAGACCAAGTATGAGGTCGTGATAGCAGGGCTGCAGCTAGCCAGGGAGCTGGGGGTGTTGGATGTGGAGGTCCTTACCGACTCCATGGTAATAGCTTCCCAGATCAATGGGGAGTTTGAGGTAAGGGATCCTACCCTACGGTTGTACTTAGCCAAAGTGAAGGGGGTCATAGGCGCGTTCCAAACATTCTCCATCTGACACGTGCCCAGGGAAGAAAATGAGCAAGTCGACCAACTAGCAAAGCATGGTCCCCAGGTGGGGGGTACCATCACTGACTTGTTCCGCCCTTCCATCAAAGAGGGAGAGCTCATGCAGGTAGATCAACGACCATCGTGGATGGATTCGGTCACAACCTTCCTCTCCACGGGAGAGTATCCGGAGGGGGTAGACAGGAAGAAACTCAGGTACAAATCAGTGTACTACCTCCTCCGGGATAGACAGTTGTACAGGAAGACCCTCTCAGGGATGTTGGCTCGCTGCGTGGCCGAGGGAGAAGTACAAAGGATCTTGGAAGAGGTCCACTCTGGAGAATGTGGGATTCACTCCAGGAGTCGGACCTTAGAGGGGAGGATCGTCAGGCAAGGGTATTTCTGGCCTACCCTGGGCCGCGATGCAACTGAGTTCGTAAGGAGATGCTACAAGTGCCAGCTTTTCGCCCCACTCCAGTTACAAGCAGCTCAACGACTCAGAAGTATCACTGCCCCCTGGCCCTTTTCCATTTGGGGGATGGATTTGGTCGGACCATTCCCCCATGCTAGTGGGCAGAGAAGGTTCCTGCTAGTGATGATTGATTACTTCTCCAAGTGGATGGAGGTGAAGGCGTTGGCTAAGGTGACTTCCCAGGTCATCAGAAATTTCATCTGGGGGGAGATCATCTGCCGCCACGGGCTGCCCCAGGCCATCGTCACGGACAATTGGACTCAGTTCGCCAGCGCAGAGTTTACCAGTTTCTGCGGACTGCTCGGGATCGACCTCAGGTTCGCCTCGGTCCATCACCCCAGGAGCAACGGGCAGGTGGAGGCCGCGAACAAGATCATCGTCAACCTCCTCAAGAAGAAAGTGGAGAATTTGAAGGGGAGTTGGGTGGAGCAGCTTCTCGCGGTTCTCTGGGCTCTAAGAACCACCCCTAACACAGCTACAGGAGAGACCCCCTTTAAGCTCTCCCATGGGTGCGAGGCAGTGCTCCCCATGGAATTTGAAATTAAAACGCCTCGGGTTGTCGCCGCAGGGGAAGGCAGGGAAGAATGGCAAGCCAAGAGAGAGGAAGAGCTGAGGCTCTCCGTTGACATTGTGGAAGAGCTGAGGGACCTTTCCGCCATCCGATAGGAAGAGGTGAAAAGGATAATGGTCAAGTACTTTGACAAGCATGTCAGAATCAAACAGTTTGTGGAAGGGGACTTGGTACTAAAGAAGGTGGATACAGCAAGGAGGTCGACATCCGTAGGGAAGCTCAACCCCAGCTGGGAAGGACCGTTTATTGTAAAGGAGGCTTTAAAATCAGGAGGATATCGACTCCAAAATGTGGAGGGAGAGACTCTGAGTCTCACCTGGAGTGGTGACGACTTAAAACGTTTTTTCCCCTGAAACATGTAAGTGATACCTTGATTCTAATAAAATTCTTTAACGCTTCAATATTGTCACAACTATCTTGCATAAAGAAATGGAATATGTTTGGACCCCGAGCAGATCCCGCTGTTAGGCTCTCACCTAGCTGGCAGGGCAGGAAGTCACTCAGTGTCATCCTTCGACCTCGAGCAGATCCCGCTGCCAGGCTCACCTAGCTGGCAGGGCAGGAAGTCACTCGATGGTATCAGCCTTGGACCCCGAGCAGATCCCGCTGTCAGGCTCTCACCAGCTGGCAGCGCAAGAAGTCACTCGGTGTCATCCTTCGACCTCGAGCAGATCTCGCTGTCAGGCTCACCTAGCTGGTAGGGCAGGAAGTCACTCGATAGTATCAGCCTTAGACCCCGAGCAGATCCCGCTATCAGGCTCTCACCTAGCTGGCAGGGCAGGAAGTCACTCGGTGTCATCCTTCAACCTCGAGCAGATCCCGCTGTCAGGCTCATCTAGCTGGCAGGGCAGGAAGTCACTCGATGGTATCAGCCTTGGACCCCGAGCAGATCCCGCTGTCAAGCTCTCACCTAGCTGGCAGGGCAGGAAGTCACTCGGTGTCATCCGTAGACCTCGAGCAGATCCCGCTGTCAGGTTCTCACCTAGCTGGCAGGGCAGGAAGTCACTCGATGGTTTCAGCCTTGGACCCCGAGCAGATCCCGCTGTCAGGCTCTCACCGAGCTGGCAGGGCAGGAAGTCACTCGGTGTCATCCTTCGACCTCAAGCAGATCCCGCTGTCATGCTCATCTTGCTGGCAGGGTAGGAAGTCACTCGATGCTATGAGCCTTGGACCCCGATCAGATCCCGCTGTCAAGCTCTCACTTAGCTGGCAGGGCAGGAAGTCACTCGGTGTCATTCTTAGAACTCGAGCAGATCTCGCTTCCAGGCTCTCATCTAGCTGGTATGGCAGGAAGTCACTCGATGGTATCAGCCATGGACCCCGAGCAGATCCCGTTGTCAGGCTCTCACTTAGCTGGCATGGCAGGAAGTCACTCAGTGTCATCCTTAGACCTCGAGCAGATCCCGCTGTCAGACTCTCACCTAGCTGGCAGGGCATGAAGTCACTCGATGGCATCAGCCTTGGACCCCGAGCGGATCCCGCTGTCAGGCTCTCACCTAGCCGGCAGGGCAGGAAGTCACTCGGTGTCATCCTTAGACCTCGAGCAGATCCCGCTGCCAGGCTCTCACCTAGCTGGCAGGGCAGGAAGTCTCTCGATGGTATCGACCTTGAACTCACCAGGTAAAGACCAAGAAGTTTCGAATGCCAAGGAATAAGGGGGAGAGGTTTTGCACAGGTGAGTTTGGACTCGCCAAACCCAGCTCGGCATCGGCAAAGGGGTGGCGAGCCAGGTCTCAGGACCTCGCTGAAGGAAGGCGAGCCAGGCCAGGGCCCTTCACCCCTTTGTCCATTTTACTTAGAAGAATTGTTTCTGAGATCAACCTGGATGGCTCGCGGGCGAGTTGAGGCGGCGTGACAAGGTTGGAGAGCAGCCCACTCCCGAATCATCTGAAGGTCGGCAAGCACTCAAAACATACTCTCTCAAGGGCGAGTCCTAACAACAATCCTACTCGCACCATCTATCTACGTGAGGTCGCTGGGGAAAGAGCGAGCAAGAAAACAGGGCACGACAAAGAAATCCAGAACGAAAATATATGTAAAATGACATTGTTGTGATGAGCACAAAAGGTATCAAAAATATACTTTCATTAAGTAACAATATTTACATGTTGAGCTCGCCTCGACGAGACTACATGTTATATACATTTAGGCCTCGACCCCCCCCCCCTCGTCAGATTGGCGGTCCTACCCTCCCTCACCAGACAGATCCTGGAAGCCTTTCCTGAACAGCGCGTCCAAGCTATCTTCCTTCTTGCTGGGCGGCGTCGCCGGGAACAGGCTCGACATCAGGTCCCGGGCTGAGATCTCCTCGCACCCCTCCACCAGCACTCCAGAATCCTTCATCATCTGGAGGGTGCATTCGGCGGCCTGGATGGAGTTAATTCGCAGCCTCTCGGCGAGATCGGCCTCGCCGAAGATCCGCGGTCTCTTGTAGGGTAGGGAAGGATCGGAGCCGCTGGCCGGGAAGAAGATCTCCGCCTGGCGGCGGACCTCGCGGTTGAGGTGTTGATTCTCCTCTTTCAGCTTCGCGCTCGCCCCCTCCAGCTCGGCAAGACGGGCGCGTAACTGGCCAATCTCCTCCCCTTGCTCGGCATTGCGAGGCCGCAGCTCCCCTACGGCCTTGGCATCCTGGTGAAGAGAAAATCCGGTTAGCAGCAACACAAATATTCTAAGTAAAAGATAAGAGGAGATCTTGACACTTACCAGTCCGCCGGCGGCCTGGGCGAGGAGGCCCTCAGCGATGCCGAGCTGCTTCGCCTGATCAACAACCTTGTCCTTGGCGACATCGCGGGCCTGCTCGGCTTTTAGGAGTTGATTGCTGAGGGCAAAGCTGCGGCGGGTCAGCATGTGGTGGAGCTCCATGGTCCTCAGGTGGGCCTGCAGACCCTCATGGTCGAGCTGCTGCAGGGTCATGTTCTTGTAGGCCTCGGCATCCTCGCGGCCATAGAGGCCGATGCCGAGGGCATAAGCATGGCCGGTGGCGGGCTAGCGGTCATGCCAGGATGGATGCAGAGTGGAGATGGAGACCTGATGGGCCAGCTCATCCCACTGCACCATGGGCTCCCCCGCCGAGTCCTTCCACCGCCCCCGAAGTTGAAGAGGGGATGTTGTTTTGGCGCCCCCCGCTCGCGAGCCGTCCTCTTCGCCGAAGGAGGTGGGGAGATCGCCGCCCCGGAAGCAGGAGCCTCGCCACCCTTCTGCCTCTTTCTGGGAATCTCCTTCAGCGGGCTCTCCGGTGACGTGTCCGGGACGGTTTCCGGCGAGCTCATATATTTGGGGCTGAGCTGACGTTGTTGTTTTTGTTGCCCCCGTGGAGCCAGCAGGGCTCTCCTCATCTTTTTGGCAGTTGCTGGCGGTGTGGCAGGTTCGACCCCGCATCCTCCGGTCGCCTCTTGCTGGAGGAGGGTTGCGAGAAGGCCGCCTCATCTCGGCAAGCCGCCGCCGCTGCCCTCTCGCGAGCAAGAGGGTCCGTGTGTAGCCCTGAGTCCGCAAATGGCAGGTTCACGAGAATTATCCGCTCCCCGGCAAGAAAATACTTGGAAAAAGTTAGAATAATTTCAGCAGCAATATGACAAGCTCGGCAATCGGGTGAGCTCGGCAAGATGAGGAGAGAACAATACCTTCACCGGGTAGAACGGGGAGGAGCGCGTCGAGGCCCCTTCGCAGGAAAGCGACCACGAAATCCTTGTGGAGGAAGTATTTGTGGAGCTCGGCATCATTACCGGATACGGCCGGCGGGCGGTAGACCTACTCGCCTTTTTGTTGCGGCGAGTACGGGATGTTGCCGAGATCACCCTTGATAAAGGCGATCTCGGTCATCCAGGTGTGGTGCTTGTCGCAATCTCGCGAACCTTGATCAGCGAGCAGCCAAAGTAGGCGACCCCATCCGGCGTCGCCTTGTAGGAGAAGAGTTTCCTAAACACTGTCAGGTTGAACTCGATCCTCTCCCGCCGAAGGTAGCTCGCGAACGCCACCATCATGACGATGGCGTTGGAGTTTAACAGCGCGGGTACTGCGCCATAGTACTTCAGAATTTGCCGGATCTCCGGCCAGAGGGGGAGGCGCAACCCTACCTTGAAATGCAAGATGGGGAAGGCGAGCTCATCCTCGTAGAAGGTGTTGATGGCCTCCCCCTGCCTCGGCCTGCACGCCTCGAAGCCCGACGGGACGTATTCTGTCTCGAACTCCGTGAACTCCTCCTCGCTGGTATGCCCCTCGAAGAAGCAGTAGTCGGTGAAGTGTTGGGCACACTTGCTGCGGCCATAAGCATCAGTGTTGGTCTTACCCATGCTCGCGAGAGAAGGCGGGGCGCGAGTAGAAAACAAATGGCACAGGAAGACAGAGAAAGAATAAGCAGTAAAAGCAGCAGTACAGGGGTTGGTGGGGGGGGCTATTTATATAAAAAGTAATCAGAAGGTCAAACTGTCCAATCAGCCCAGCTCGCCAACCCCCAGCTCGCTGACTTCCAGTGCGTCGCAACCAATGCTAAGTCAAATGAGAAGCAACATTTTATTTGAATACCGCATATTTAAAAATGTCTTGAGATAAATTATTACAACCAAATGGCATACGAATAAATAAGCAAGGCGCGCGGGCAGGGAGGAAACAAGGGGGCGAGTACCGGTCGGCTCGGGAAGGGAGCCGCCCTTCATCTACCCCGACCTTTCATCCCCCGTCCCCCAGATTGTCGCGCACGGAGCAGCTCACGGATCCTCCGCGAATTCGCTTGCGCCACAGAGAGGCCCTCACCGATCTCGTCCAGGAGCCGGGAAGGAGACAACAACTCGCGAGTCTGGCCACCCCGCACTTCGTCGGCAAGCCGGGCGTAGTCCTGCTGCACCGCCTCATGACTTCCCGCACCTCGCGCAGCTCGAACACCAATTTCTTGAAGAGCTTGACTTCCCTCCGGGTCAGCTCGCCTAGCTCTACTTTCGGGCCCAGATAAGACTCCAGCGAGTTCGGGGAAGGGTGGGGCGAGTAGTGGACCGCCCGTGAAGTCTCCTCGGCACCGGATCGGCTGGGAGGAGTTGTGGAGACAAGCGACAAAAAAGTGAGGTATGCTGAGAGGGAACTTTACAGGGATCCAAGGGAAAATTTACCTGACGAACTCGGCAACTCTAAGGAGATGCAGGGAGGGACAAGCCGTAGGTCCTTCCCGCGCCCCGGGCCGCGCATTCCTGGGGAGAGATTCTCAAATCCCGGGATGGGGACGGTCTCCACACCCGCCCCCGTGGTTACAGCAGCTCGCTGGGAAGAAGGGATGGGCACCGACGAGTTCGGCCTCTGCGAGCTCACTGGCAGGATCCCAAAGAGAAGAGGCGGGTCCCGGGGACGGTTATCCCGTGTCATGAACCGCGAGTCTGGGAGAGTGGTCTCGCCTCGCGGTGTGGGCTCTCGCGGCGTGGAACCCCCCACGTCATCAGGTTGACCGTCCGAGTCATCGCCGACTACGACAATTTCTTTATCCTTCTCAAGAACTGTATGAGTGGAAGAGCTGATCCCCATCTCCAGGGTGGTCCTCAGGTCTTCATAAATTGGCTCGGCCGCTTCGGGAAATGACTTCGCCCTCTTGGAGCTGGGCTCGACAGAATCAATTTGAGGAACATTGGGTGGGACCGCTGTCAGAGCGGCCACGCGAGCAGCTGAGGTCTGGCGAGCTCGGTTGAGGCACTCTTGGATTTCCTTGGGGATCGGCATCTTGGCAGTGCAGAGCAAAGGGAATGTCAAGAGTCAAGCAGGTATGCAGGTGTATATATATAGCCGCAGGTGGACTCCACCAAAAGATTCTCTCCGGTCCACCCCACACTCGCCGAACACTTGGCGTTGGATGTTTCTTTCCAAGCTTTGCCAAGCTCAGAAAGAGCGGGGATTATGTACAACCCCGTGTCCGGCGAGTAGAGTCATCAGGAGCGAGGTCGGCCGGCGCAGATCGCCCAGCAGCATGCGAGCTTAGCAGGAAAACCTAGAGGCAGCGGGCGACCTCTGCATTCGTCAACCGAAGATCGGCATTCGTCGACCGAAGATCGGCAATCGTCGACCGAAGATTGACAATCGTCGAATGCAAGCTCGGCACTCATCGACCGCGAGTTCGGCAGTCGCCGACCACGAGCTCGGCATTCACCGACTAAGCCAAGATTCGTCGACCTGAGTTCGACTATTGGAGGCCTATCGACTGGCGAGCTCACCGTCCCAGCTCGCGCTCACGCAAAGGAGCTCGGCAATATCAGGCGAGCTGATCCGCCGAGGTGGCCGAGCTCTCTGACTCGCCCAGGTCTATGAGTTACTTTTTACTATTTTGCCCCCGCTTCTCTGCCCATAGCACTTCAAAACAGCGGAGTTTGGTTGTTGGCAGACCCAGCTGAGGGTATTTTGGTAATTTCAGGTCAGTTTAGTTTGGTTATTGGCAGTTCAGATTCTGAAATCTATAAATAGGACCCAAGGGGTACCCCAGCAGGCACGTTTTTTGTGCTCTCTTGCTCCAGCTTTCTAGTGCTTTCTGAGGGTACCTTAGCTCGGCCTTTGGCTAAGGAGAGGAAGCGCTCTGAGATCTTCCGGGAGTGTGGTGGGACCTCCCGCTGAGCCCTTGGGTCAGTTCTTTCCTGTTTTCCTTGTTGTTTTGCTTGCAGGAGCGAAGTAGGTGCGCGATCACTCCTTCCCCGAGGGTGAACTCCACAGGAGACCGAGAAATCGGTTCTGAAAGAGCTAGTGCCTAAACACCTAGAGGGGGGGGGGTGAATAGGTGCACTTAATCTTTTTAACTTTTAAGGCAGAAACACTGAATTATTAGACATGTCTATGCAATTCTTTACAACAATTCAGCACAGTTTACAAAGCATTCACACAAGCATACAATCAAAGAGATCACACCGGATTTATAGTGGTTCCCCAAGGTCTGGGTACATCCACTTTCCCCCTTCGCCTATCTAGTAGTGTACTAGATTCGGCCTAACTTCTCCACTACTCCTCAGATCCTCAGATCTTACAACTCAGAACCCCAAACAGGTTCCTACAACTCAGAGTGATCCCACTCCTACAACTCAGGCTCAATAGCCCTACCACTCAGTCTTCACAAAGACTTACACTCAGAGAACAAGGTCTCCTACAACTCAGGCCCTTGGCCCTACCTCAGTCTTCAACAAGACTTACACTCAGAGCACACTGTCTCCTACACTCAGCCTTTATAATACATGCTTACAGCTCAGATCCCTAAGGATCCTTCAGAAAATAAAGAATACAAAGATTAATAACCACAACTCTGATTGAGAAAGATGAGTTGACTGGCTTCTTGATGAGTTCTTGGAAGAACTTTGCAGAGATCAACCTCACTTGGCTTTCTTCAAAGCTTCTTGAATTAGAACACAGTAGGGTTGTATCTCTAGGCAGATGATCTTCAATCAACTGCTGACTTGAGAATCAGATCTCAATCTGAAACTTCCTTATCAGCCTGGTTCAATAGCTGTCTTCTTAGAAGAAGCTTTCTCTCTCCAACTTCTTAGATCTTCACTTGAAGGTCTTCTTCTTGTTGTGTTGTTATTCACTCCAATGAATCTTCTTCTACTAATAATTATTGCCTTTTGTTGAAGGAATAAGCCTTTATATAAGCCTTATTCATGATGACCGACTAATCCGGTTTCTAACAACCTTCTGACAGCTCTGACAGTAGCAGTTGACTGGTTGAAATGGCAGCTGTCAAGTCATCCAGTCACTTCTTGAAATCTTTGTCATTGTCTGAAAGTGTCGTGACAGATAGTCTTTATGTGTCGACACAAATAGACTAAGTGTCGACACAAGTAGACTAAGTGTCGACACTAGCCTCATGGTGTCGACACAACTTCTTGTGTTGTAGAAACTGCTTCTCGACACTGCTTCTTCAGAATGTGTCGACACTGATCCAGTGTGTCGACACAAGTCCTTCTTCTTCATTGCTTAGTTGATTTCTACTAAGTGTCGACACAACTCCTTTGTGTTGACACATCTTCTTGTGTTGAAACTTGCTAAGTGTCGACACATCTTCTTTATGTCGACACATGCCTTCTGTGTTGAAATTTTTGCTGAGTGTCGACACATCTCATTTGTGTCGACACATCTTCTTTGTGTCGACACTTGTACTTAGACTTTGTTGAAGTTTTGCTGAGTGTCGACACAGCCTCCTAGTGTCGACACTTGTACTTGAACTTTGTTGAAGTTTTGCTGAGTGTCGACACAGCCTCCTAGTGTCGACATTTTCGATGTCGACAAAGTTCCTCTGGGTGTCGACACTGCTTCTAAGTGTCGACACAGAATCTTTAGACAATTCTTCATTTTGTGTCGACACTGCGTGTATATGTCGACACTTTCCTTCTGGTGTCGACTCTGCCTTCCTAGTGTCGACACAATTACTCCAAGTTTCGACACTGCTTCTCTAGGTGTCGACACAAGCCTTCTTAAGTGTCGATACTTTTCTTCTAGGTGTCGACACATGGACTTAGAAACTTTTCCTGCAAACCAGCAGTTACTTAACCTGCACAATGAAACTCAAAACACATCAAATACACTTTGATGTATATTATTGAGTAGGGTGAGGCTTCTTCAAATCAGGTACATATATTCCAATGTACCCAACAATCTCCCCCTATTTGGAGAAGTCATAACCCTTAGTCAATGATATACACTATACATAACAAATTCTCAGTATGATGTAAAATAATAATATATGACAGGGTAAATACTTAAACATGCATGAACAGAACATGTATATACAATAAGCTCAGAACAATTAATGTAATAGATGATCATATAACATTGTTCTTACAAAGTCCAATATTTACATTAGCCAAAAGTTTACATAGAATTTTAATACAAATTATTACAATTTGTAAACTAAAGAAAATGCTATCTTATTGCTGCTCTGGTTCCTTGATTACAATCCCCTTTCCAGATTGAATCTTTGCTTGAACTGGAGCTTCAGTATCATCAGCAGCAGCAAGCTTCTTCCCTTTAAGATCTTTATTTTTCAACTCTTCAGCCTTTATCTTCTGCCTTTCCAAATAGTGATAAGGCTTGGGAAAATACTTGCTAGGCTCCTGTGCATTAGGAGGTATCTTTCCCAGTTTAGCCTTTCTTATATACTGTACAATGGCCTCTTGCCTATTCTCATGTTTCCTCCACTCCAGATCAGAATACCACTTGCCTCTATCCAGGATATTGTCCTTAGCAGTCTTCCATGCAGTCAAGATGATATTCCTGGAAGTGGGGCTTCATTGTTCAAAATCAGGTCTCAATTTAGCTTGCTCTCTGAATCTTTTCTTAGACAATTGAGTCTCTTGTTCCTTTAATAAGGCCTCTTGCTCTTTTAGTATAGCCTCTGGCACAGGCTGAACAACTTTCTCAATGATAATGTTCTAATTTCCCTCAGGAGTACTATACATAGTTTGTATCTCTTGATGTATCATGTCAAAGTCTAGTGGAGGGTATATCACTTGAGCCACTTCAGCTTGCTCTCCTCCAAGGTATGCAGGATTAATTCCAAACTCTGCAACATTATCATCATCACATAAGGGTGGATATCCAAGGGTGGCTCTGATGGAATTGGAAATCCATTTGGCATGATCAGAGCCTGCCTTGACTAATACCCTCTCCCCCTTTATGACTTCTCTCTCTATGTGATCCCTCAGATCATCTTTTTGGAACCTGATCTGGGCATTCAGATAGTTTACTCCATCCTTATAAAAAGGTTTCAACCTTTGGAGCTTTTCAGTGATTAGCTTCTGTGAATAATGAATGGCAGTGTGAACTACAAGTAGGCTCTCTTGGAGTTGCTTATCAAACTCAGTTTTGGCAGCAGCACGGTGTGCAGTCTGGGCAGTTGTTATATGCTTCATTTTAGTGACTATGACATTATGAGAAGCAGTGAGATTATCATTCATCCTGATCTGGTTTTCCAGGACATAGCCTTGCTTCACTGCCATGTCATCCACTTGGGTTTTTATCTTCTCTTGATGTGTAGACAGATATACTACAGCATTCCCTCCTTTATGGAAACATTCAGTCATTTCCTTTTTATTTTGATTGACTTCAAATATGATAGACTTGATGTCTTGTGCAAGATCAAATTGAAGTGACTTATTCCCTTCATCCATATACTTTTCTAGAGCCTTCCTTTGTTCATCCATCTTAATCTGTAAAGCCACCATCAGTGAACTATAGTCAGTAGATGGGGCAGGCTGTGGAGCAATTGTCTGTAGGGCTTTCTTATAGTTCCGGCTTCTTCTCTTGAAGACCTGGAACTTCCTCTTCTTGGCTCTAGCAGCCTCCTCATCCTCTGAAGCAGAAGTGCTAGCTATATCCACTCTATCCTTAGGACTAGGATGCGAATCCTTCTCAGTCCTTGGTAGCCCTTCAGCATCTCTTGGCTCCTCAGTCTCCTTCCTTGCAGTTTCCTCTACAATCTCTACATGCACCCCCTCAATGTTTGCTTTCTCCCCCTCAACAGCAGCTATTTCTTTCTCAAGATCTGTCTGTACAAGATCAGGGAATAGCTCCTCTAATGTAAATTCTTGTTGAGAAGGGGCTGGAGAATCTCTGATCTCATCAACCACTTTATCTGCAACAGATGTGTCCTCCATGACAACATCTTGTGGTTGAGGTTGTATCTGTGTTTGCTCTAGTATGGTTTTGGTAGCTTGTTCACTCTCTAGTGGAGTTGGCTCTTCCACAAGTAGAGGCTCCCCCTGGAGTGGATCCAGGTGAATTGGGCTAGCTGAGGGTAGCTCCCCCTGCCTCTGTGCATCTACTTGTCTTGCTGGAGACTGACCAGCATTTCTTCCTTGTTCATCATCAGAACTAAACACTACTAGCTCTTCAGAGCTGCTGGAGGATTCTTGAGTCACAGTGGCTGTCTTATTCTTCTTCTTCTGGGGTGTGTCCTTTACTGGAGATGGCAGTTCCTTTGTCAGCACTCTATCCCACCTAGAGAAAATTCTCAAATCCATTCTCCTCATGTGGTTAATCTTGGAACCTGCAGCCTGATTCATCACCTCAGGAACACTTCCAGCTAGGTATAGACTCAGTATTCTACCCAAATTGGGCTTCTTCATACTTTCTTTTATCTTCTCAAACACAACTGCAGACCAATCAGTATTAAGTTTGAAGATGATCCTAGTCATCAAACTGAACATATAAGCTGAAATTCTGTCATGTCCTCTAGGCTTGCTCAGGATGACCTTGCCAACTATTTCAGACAAGAATTTTCCTTGGATGTTCATTCCTTTTCTATTGAAAACAGATCCAATTTTCAGATTTGAATCCAGTCCACACCATCTCAATGCCTCTCTAGTTTTAGAAGCAGATACATCTTCTTCCTCCTTTGTTCTTGGTAGTTGAAGGACCTTCCTTAGACTTTTTGGTGTGACCTTGACTTTGGTCCCATGAACTCTGGACTTAATCTTGAGTCCAGTATCATCAAGGGATGCTGCACTCAAAAACTCAAGGACCTCTTTCTTCCAGATCTTGATTGGTTTTGATACAAGATATTCCAATCCAGTCTCGGCAATTAGGGTTACCACACCTTTGATTTCGGGTTCCGCGTCATCAATGGCATGTCGCACGAGCTCATATCATTCATTAACATTCTCTTCTAGCTTGGGCGCCATTAGGGTTTGAAGAATTTTTGAATTTGGAGAATAGAGATGTCGACACACAAGTTTGGTCTCAAGACTAAGGTAAGCGTGTCGACAAACACTGGGGAAAACCTATTTATACCTTTCTAGAATCGAAGGTGAAAAGGCGCGTCAAAATACTTAAATTGTGTCGACACTGTTGAAAAGTGTCGACACTTACTTATAATGTCTCGACATTATGTGTCGACACAAGTATAGTCGACAGAATATATGTGTCGACACTTATATATGTGTCGACACCACGCAGCTCGACACTTAGTCGAGACTTTACTAGACTAATTCTGTGTAAATCCTAAGTGTCGACACCACCCTGGATGTGTCGACACCTACCCTGCATGTGTCGACCTTAATTCTCTGAAGTGTCGACACAGACTTCCTAGATGTGTCGACACCATTTCTCTGAAATGTCGACACCACGACTATGTGTCGACACAGACTTCCTAGATGTGTCGACACCATTTTACTTAGCCAATTTTTGTAAACTATTTTAAGTTTATCATCCCTAATTCAATTTTAAATTTATTGAATTTGGTTTCATCTAAGGGCTTAGTATACATATCAGCTAGCTGATTATTTGTATTTATATACTCTAGGGAAATATCTTCTTTTTCCACATGTTCTCTTAGAAAATGGTACTTTATTTCTATGTGCTTAGTCCTACTATGAGAAACAGGATTATTTGCAATAGAAATAGCACTAGTAGAATAACAAAATAAAGGTGTTCTACTTACTTGAATACCATAATCTTCTAGCTGGTGTTGTATCCATAGTAGTTGTGCACAGCAGCTTCCTGCAGCAACATACTCTGACTCAACTGTGGAGATAGTCACACTGGTCTGCTTCTTGCTACTCCAATACACCAGCCTTCCACCTAGAAATTGACAGATACCTGTGGTACTCTTTCTATCTTCCTTGCAGCCTGCAAAATCTGCATCTAAATAACCTGTCAGTTCAAAATCTCCATTCCTAGGGTACCAAAGGCCTAGATAAGTAGTGCCCTTAAGATATCTCAAAATTCTTTTGACTGTTGTCAAATGAGATTCTTTAGGGCAAGCTTGGTACCTAGCACAGACACATGTAGCATACATGATATCTGGTCTACTTGCAGTCAAATATAGTAAGGAGCCAACTATCCCTCTATACAAAGTTTCATCTACAGGTTTCCCTGCATCATCTTTGCTTAGAGACATGCTTGACCCCATAGGAGTTTTCATGATAGTGGATGATTCCATACCATACTTCCTTATCAATTCTAGGGTGAACTTAGACTGGCATATGGATAAACCATCCTCAGTCTGTCTAACTTGGAGACCCAAGAAGAACTGAAGTTCCCACATACTGCTCATTTCAAATTGTCCTTGCATAAGTTTTGCAAACTTTCTTCAAAGACTACTTTCTGTAGACCCAAATATGATGTCATCTAGATATATTTGGACTAAGATAATCTTGCCTCTGGATTCCCTAAGGAATAGAGTCTTGTCTATTTTCCCCCTTGTGAATTTATTCTCAATAAGGAAACTAGACAGGGTTTCATACCAAGCCCTAGGGGCTTGTTTTAACCCATACAAAGCCTTCCTAAGTCTATAAACATAATTAGGTTTAGTAGAATCAACAAAACCTGATGGCTGCTCTACATAGACTTTCTCCTTGAGGTTTCCATTTAGAAAAGCTAACTTAACATCCATTTGATAGACCTTAAATCCTTGGAATGTTGCATAGGCAAGGAACATCCTTATTGCTTCCAGTCTTGCTGCTGGAGCAAAGGTTTGATCAAAATCAATACCTTCTTACTGCCTATATCCTTTAGCAACTAGTCTAGCTTTGTTCTTTATAATTACTTCATTTTCATCCAACTTGTTCCTAAAGATCCACTTAGTTGCTATAATGTTGTGGTCTTTTGGTTTAGGAACTAGCTCCCAGACTTTGCATCGTTTGAACTGGTTCAGCTCCTCTTGCATTGCCTCAATCCAATGAGGGTCTAGGATTGCTTTTTCAAATATCTTTGGCTCTACTTGGGATATAAAGCTGGTGTAGAGAACTAAACTTAGATTCCTGCTCCTTGTTTGTACGCCTTGTCTGAGATCTCCAATAATTTGATTGCCTGGATGATCTTTTAAATGCCTATTTGCTGGAGACAGCCTATCTTCAGGTTATACACCTTCAGCTTTTTCATTCAGCTGCTCCTCTTGGTCTTCTTCAACAACAGGAGTATCTTGTACTCCCCCTGGACAGCAGCCACTATCATCCACTTACTGACTTGCAGTAGAACCTTCTTCAATAGTAAGCTTGTTCATCTTCTCAGTCACACCTGTAGAGCTGCAAACACTTCTAGGCAATTCATTGTTAATGAGTCTAGCATCATCAAAGACTACATGAACTGACTCTTCTATAACTTGAGTAGTCAAGTTGTAGACCCTATAAGCCTTACTTTTGGTGCTGTACCCAACAAAGATCCCCTCTTGGGATTTGGCAGCAAACTTGGTTAAATAAGACTTATCATTGTTAAGTATATAGCATTTACAACCAAAGATCCTGAAATAGGATAGATTTGGTTTTCTGCCATTCACAATCTCATAGGGGGTCTTATTGTGGCTCTTGGTGATAGTGGCCCTATTAATTACATGACATGCAGTGTTTACTGCCTCAGCTCAGAAATATTCTGGGAGAGATGTGTCACTCAATAAGGTTCTACCAGCCTCTATCAAGGTTCTATTTTTCCTTTCATCAATACCATTTTGCTGAGGTGTTCTTTGTGAGAAAAATTCCAGAAATATCACAAACTCTTCACATAGCTTTGTCATACTATCAGACTAGAATTCAGTACCATGGTCACTTCTTATTTTGACCACTGTACTATCTAACTCATTCTGAATTTGTTTGACAAAACTATAAAAGATACTAGGAGTTTCAGATTTTTGCCTTAGGAAGAATACCCAGGAAAACCTTGAATAATCATCTACAACCACAAATATGTAAACCTTCCTACCTAGGTTGTGAACTGGCATAGGACCAAAAAGATCCATATGCAAGAGGTATAGGCACCTCACAACATCTTTGTTCTCAATGCTATGAAAGGTGGATTTGGTCTGCTTGCCCTTTTGACAAGCTGAGCATATCCCATCCTTTATACACTTAACCTGAGGACCATTCCTCACTAACTCTTTGCTAAAGAGTTGGCCAATTGTCTTGTAGTTAAGATGAGCCAGCCTCTTGTGCCATTTAACACAATGTGAGACTTTCTCATCAGCTACAAGACAAATAGGAGAAACTATGTTCTCACACATAATGTCTAGACAATAGACATTTCTCTTTCTTAATCTTGTCAGAATGATCTTTTGATCACTTGACCTACTGATATGACAACCATCCTTGACAAATGAGATGTCATATCCTAAATCACTCAGCTGACTTATGCTAATGAGGTTATGTTTCAAACCCTTTACATAAGCCACTTGGGTAATTGTAATTAGGTTGCTAGAAATGTTACCAAAGCCTTTGATGATTCCTTTTTCTGAACCACCAAAGGTAACCTTAGGACCATCCTTGATTGGTGTATAGTCCTTCTGCAATCCCCTAGTTCGAGTCATGTGCCTGGAACATCCACTGTCCAAGTACCATATTGGGGCATGGCCACTTGGACTCACCTGCAAAACAGATTACTTAACCTTAGAACCCAAATAATTCTTGGGTCCTTGGTGCAAGTTAGTCTGACTCTTAACAAATCTACCTGTAGCTTTTCTAGCAGGCAGTTTGCTACTCACTTTGGCACTTGAATTATGCCAACAATCTATGGCAAAGTGGCCTACCTTGCCACAATACCAGCACTCAAATCTGTTGTACCTTGGTTTAGGTACAACCCTGGCTATAGTATCTACAATAGGCTTCATGTTGAGTACTGGGGCTTTGCCCTTAGACTTGGACCTAACTGTCCTGGCAGGTTTTGTAAACCCCAATCCAGTCTTACCATTTTGAGGAATAAACTCATCTATCAAAGGTAAAACTGATTTTGATTTAGAAAAACTTGCTACAATATCTCTCTCCTTCTGAAGTCTAGTCTCCAGATTTCTGATTTGATCATTCTTGAATGTAATAGTCCTCATCTGAATAACATTAATGTTCTTCAGTCTGGCTATTTCATTTAGTTTCTGATCTAATAACTAGTCAAAATCTGTTGCAGCCTCTTTAAGACTAGCAATCTCCTTAGCCTGAGTTTTGGACAAGAGTTTGCTTTTCTTCAAAGCCTGCAACAATACTATATATTCATCAATTAGCTGATGAATGTCTCCTTCAGATTCAGATCCACTCACATCACTTGATGCTGATGTATCTGAATCTGACCCAGTACTAGAAATTGAACTTGAAGAACAATTTTGTACCTGACTAGGTCCAGTCTGATCCTGGATTTTGTCTCCTTCTGATAAGGCCATCAGTCCCTTGCACTGAATGTCCTCATGCTCATAAATGGAGTTCATTAGCTGCATGAACTCATTTTCTTCTTCTTCAGCAAACAAGCCAATATAGGCTTCATCTCCTGAATTTGTTTTTGAAGATGACATATCAGTCAGACTTTTATCCTTCTTGGCAACAAAGGACATTTCCTTTTTGCCCTTGAACTGTATCTTTTTCTTGTCAGTGGACTCTTTCCTCTTCTCTGGACAATCAGCTATTACATGTCCTTGTCTATTGCAACAATAGCATACTATCTTTGAGGATGTAGTTTTACTAGACTTGGACTTTCTCCTATCATTCCTTGATGACTTCCTGTTCTGATAATAGTCATCTTTTGGCTGTGAAGTGGATGGCTTGGACCTCCACTGCTTCTTCTTTAGAAACTTCTGAAAGTGCCTAGTAAATGCAGCAAAGTCTTCATCACTTTCACTGCTTTCTGACTTCTTGCTATCTGAAGTATCTGATACTGTCTCAGCAACTATTTGTGGTGGAGATGGAGACTTGCTTTTATATTTCCTAGTGGCTTCAGTCTTGAAGGCCACAGCTCTTTCTTTGTGCTCCACCCTAGTAGTCTTTTCTTCCTCCTTCCTTACCATTAACTGCATCTCATAAGATAACAGTTTTCCAAACAATGTTGGAGGAGGTATGTCAGCTAATTTGGCCATTTCCCTTATGGCATAAATCTTAGTATCCCAGTCTTTAGTTAGGGATCTCAAGAACTTATCATTCAATTCATAATTGCTGAACTCTCTTCCATATGACATCAATTCATTGACAATCCTATAGAATTTCTTGTAGCATTCAGTTATGCTATCAGACCTGCCTTGTCTGAAGCTTTCATACTCTTGGTTTAACAAAGACTTCCTGTCTTGTCTTACCTCTTCTAATCCCTCCATATAGACTATCAGTGTGTCCCACATTTCTTTTGATGTTTTACAATGAATCAGATTCTGAAATGTGGCATCATCAATTGCACTTACAATAATATTCTGGGCCCTCTTGTCCATAGTGGCCAGAATTATTTCATCCTTGGTCATTTCTGAATAATCTTTGGGAGTTCTCCGATTTGCATCCAGAACAGATACTTTCATTGCCACATATGACCCTTCTTTAATAGTAATGTATATTCTGGGGTCAGAGGCTTCCATAAAAAGTCTAACCGTTTCTTTCCAAATGCCAAAGATCTCCTTTCTGTAGATTGGAAATTTCATGGATCCTAGCTCTTTGTGATTCTCTGTTGAACCCATTTTCTTGATTATTGATTATGCTGATTCTACCTACAAGATCTTTACTCAGACTGTTATGTCCTTTTTGAGTACCCTCGCTTTGATACCACTTGAAAGAACTAGTGCCTAAACACCTAGAGGGGGGGTGAATAGGTGCACTTAATCTTTTTAACTTTTAAGACAGAAACACTGAATTATTAGACCTGTCTATGCAATTCTTTACAGCAATTCAGCCCAGTTAACACAGCATTCACACAAGCATACAATCACAGAGAGCACACAGGATTTATAGTGGTTCCCCAAGGTCTGGGTACATCCACTTTTCCCCTTCGCCTATCTAGTAGTGTACTAGATTCGGCCTAACTTCTCCACTACTCCTCAGATCCTCAGATCTTACAACTCAGAACCCCAAACAGGTTCCTACAACTCAGAGTGATCCCACTCCTACAACTCAGGCTCAATAGCCCTACCACTCAGTCTTCACAAAGACTTACACTCAGAGAACAAGGTCTCCTACAACTCAGGCCCTTGGCCCTACCTCAGTCTTCAACAAGCCTTACACTCAGAGCACACTGTCTCCTACACTCAGCCTTTATAATACAGGCTTACAGCTCAGATCCATAAGGATCCTACAGAAAATAAAGAGTACAAAGATTAATAACCACAACTCTGATTGAGAAAGATGAGTTGACTGGCTTCTTGATGAGTTCTTGGAAGAACTTTGCAGAGATCAACCTCCCTTGGCTTTCTTCAAAGCTTCTTGAATTAGAACACATTAGGGTTGTATCTCTAGGCAGATGATCTTCAATCAACTGCTGACTTGAGAATTAGATCTCAATCTGAAACTTCCTTATCAGCCTGGTTCAATAGATGTTTTCTTAGAAGGAGCTTTCTCTCTCCAACTTCTTAGATCTTCACTTGAAGGTCTTCTTCTTGTTGTGTTGTTATTCACTCCAATGAATCTTCTTCTACTGATAATTATTGCCTTCTGTTGAAGGAATAAGCCTTTATATAAGCCTTATTCATGGTGACCGGCTGATCCGGTTTCTAACAACCTTCTGACAGCTTTGACAGTAGCAGTTGACCGGTTGAAATGGCAGCTGTCAAGTCATCCAGTCACTTCTTGAAATCTTTGTCACTATCTGAAAGTGTCGAGACATATAGTCTTTATGTGTCGACAAAAATAGACTAAGTGTCGACACAAGTAGACTAAGTGTCGACACTAGCCTCATGGTGTCAACACAACTCCTTGTGTTGTAGAAACTGCTTCTCGACACTGTTTCTTCAGAATGTGTCGACACTGATACAGTGTGTCGACACAAGTCCTTCTTCTTCAATGCTTAGTTGATTTCTGCTAAGTGTCGACACAACTCCTTTGTGTCGACACATCTTCTTGTGTTGAAACTTGCTAAGTGTCGACACATCTTCTTTGTGTCGACACATGCCTTCTGTGTTGAAACTTTTGCTGAGTGTCGACACATCTCCTTTGTGTCGACACATTCTTCATGTGTTGAGACTTTTGCTGAGTGTCGACACATCTTCTTTGTGTCGACACTTGTACTTAGACTTTGTTGAAGTTTTGCAGAGTGTCGACACAGCCTCCTAGTGTCGACAATTGTACTTGAACTTTGTTGAAGTTTTGCTGAGTGTCGACACAGCCTCCTAGTGTCGACACTTTCGATGTCGACAAAGTTCCTCTGGGTGTCGACACTGCTTCTAAGTGTCGACACAGATTCTTTAGACAATTCTTCACTGTGTGTCGACGCTGCCTGTATGTGTCGACACTTTCCTTCTGGTGTCACTCTGCCTTCCTAGTGTCGACACAATTACTCCAAGTGTCGACACTGCTTCTCTAGGTGTCGACACAAGCCTTCTTAAGTGTCGACACTTTTCTTCTAGGCATCGACACATGGACTTAGAAACTTTTCCTGCAAACCAGCAGTTACTTAACCTGCACAAAGAAACTCAAAACACGTCAAATACACTTTGATGTATATCATTGAGTAGGGTGAGGCTTCTTCAAATCATGTACATATATTCCAATGTACCCAACAGGTTCCAACAGCCCCCACCCGACGGATGGCTCAAAATAAATTTTGATGGCTCGTTCTTGGAAAACAACATGGCGGGGCTGGGTTGCATTATTCAAAATCATGATGGTGACTTGATCGCTGCCAGAGGTGTCCCACACCGAAGCCGATCGGTGAGTATGACTGAATTTTTGGCGGCCAATGCTGGGCTCCAACTTGCGACACACTATAGTGCAGGAATTGATGGCTTTATTCTCGAAGGAGACTCAACAGATGCCATCTCAAAATTAAAAGCTATCCTTCCCGGCTGCTACTCCGGGAATGTTGAAGGCATTGTGGCGCGCTACATGAAGGATCTACCAAGACTGGTGCTCTCGCAGGTTGATCGAAAGGCGAATTCCGCCGCCGACCACGTTGCAAAGATTGCTTGACATCTTGACTACGATTGGGTAAGAGGCATGCCTCTTACCAATGTTTTCTCTTCCATTTTGAGGCATGATGCCAACTACATGTAAACACTCTTTTTATTTATATATGTATATATCTAGGCTCATGCCAATTTCAAGAAACCCAAAAACTATGGGGGGGCTCTCATTTGGTTTCCTTTCTCTCTCTCTCTCTTGGTTTCTTCCTCTTTTTGTTGGACGGATCCTTTGAGGTTCCACCCGGACTTCCTTGAGCTTGTTCAGGAAGATCTGGCGGGTATCCTACCTCTGTAATCTCCTTCATTTTTACTTTATTATATGTTATATTCATGCTTCAAGGAACCCAAAAACTTTGGCCGGAACCCAAAAACTTTGGATCTCTCTCTCTCTCTCTCTCTCTTGTTCCCTTGAGAGAGAAGCTCTAATGGTGAGAGGGGGCCTTGTGCCTACCTCTCCCATAAGGAGCGGGCAGCTTGGGGGTTCGGCGGATGTTGATTGGAGGCGGGCTCATGGCATCGGTAGTTCGGACTCGCGGGAGGGTGCCGGTTCGGCGGCGGGAAGAGGTGGTCGCACCGCTGGTGTTCGATCGTCTCCTGGGGGACGGCGAAATGCTGGTGAAATCATGGAAGGGGATGCTGTTTCAGAACAGGCCATTATGTTGTTCGGCTCGTCAACCTATCGCGACGATGACTCTTGGGCATCGATGGCGGAGGCGCAGGATCGTGACCTTCCTGCTCAAGGTACGTCTCATACAGAACCTCTTGAGGATGATGCGTTCATGGCACCGGAGGAGGGTCCAGCTAAGTGGCGGGCTGGGGGTTCTGCCGGCTCTGCTCATGCTGCAAAAAACTGCAATGATATCAAGTGCACCCAAGGTGTTTGTCGTAATACCCAGCCCAAACCTGCTTGGGGAAATCCTAACCGGCATCGATCGAAACCTACTCATGATGTCTTTGATCAAATTGAGCCTATTCAGGACTTCTTCTCGGACGGTAAAATTGTGCAAATGGATGCTCATCTTGTCCGGCAAGCGATGGGCCGCTTTGATTTTGCTATTGTGGGGAAACCTCTGGGTCGGCGGCTCCCATTTTAGTTTCTCTTGGCCGACTTAAACATAAACTGGAATTCATTTGGGGAGTTTCAGCTGATAATGCTCAGTGTAGACTGCTTCACATGCATTTTTCAGACGACGGAGGCAAGGGACGGGGTCCTCATGGGCGGCCCTTGGTATGTTAATGGTTACATTATGGGACTGGATGTTTGGTCGAAGGAGTTCTCCCACTCTTCGTTGAATGGCATGTCATCCCCCCTGTGGGTGCGTTAACCTCATCTTCCGTTAATCTACTGGGACAAGAAAAATTTGGGTCAGATTGCTGCCACCCTCGGGGAGCCCTTATGGCTGGATACGGTGACAAGTCGATGGGAACGTGCTGAATATGTGAGATTTTGCGTCCGGGCGGACCTCTCAAAGCCCCTCCCAGCTGTAATTTGGATTGGGGGACCATTTGGCAATTTTTTCCAGAAACTGGAATATGAGGGCATTGCTTCAATATGCTTCCATTGCGGTTGTATCGCCCACAAATTTGACAAATGCCCTTGACGCCCGCCCCCGGCGGTGCAGCCTAAGGTAGCAACTAGCAAGCCGGCTGGCCCTCCCAAGCAAACCCTGGCTGCTTCCACACCTTTTGGTGCAGGTGCCCCTCCCGGCGATCCGAAAGTTGATAAAGGCAAAGCTCCCATGATTCCGGAGCCAGTTAATCCCCCTCCTATGGGAGATGCGGCGGACGTTAACGATGCTGCTCACTATGGTCCTTGGATTATTGCCCACCGACGACGACATCCAAAGGACAAGAAGGGTCCGCTGGTGCTGGAATCGGAGTCTGCGTCACCGCCCCCTGCACCAGTGCTGGTTCCTAGTGCTTCTTTTGGTTCTGCCGTCCCGCCGGGTGGCATTTTTACGGCTATTGCGCCGCCTTTTTCCCAGGAGCTTGCGGATGTGGACGCCGCCGTTAAACCCAAGTTCAAAAAGAAGAATGCTGCCCGGAAATCCAAATCTGTCGTTGATGATGATTTCTTTCTCCCTTTCCCAGCACAAATTTTTGGTCGCAAGTGACGCAAATCGGTGGCGGGCAACCTCCTTGACGACGGCGGGGACGCGTCCCCTTCGGTTGATTAATGTCGTCCCTCATTATTAGGAATTGTCGGGGGGCGCGGAAGAAGGAGACGGGCCATTATCTTCGCAGTTTTCTTCATACGCATGATGTGGGTCTTGTTGGTCTTCTAGAAACCAAGGTGGAGTTGTTAACTCGCAGGGACATTGATGATATTGCGGGTCGGAGTTGGGAGTTCTTCAACCAACCCGCAGCGGGAAAGTCTGGCGGTATTCTTCTCCTATGGCGGCGAGATGTTATCGACGTCGTTATTCTGAATGCCATGACCCAATGCATCCTTGTGATGGCTACGCTTCCGAATCACCATCAATGGTTAGTCGCCCTGTTTATGCCAACAAGGATTATCATCTTCGCCGTCAGATTTGGGAGCTGCTTGCGGCTCACGTTGGGACCCCTATGCCCATGATCGTTGGGGGAGATTTCAATTGCCTCCTCCGGTTGGATGACAAAAGTGGCTCATCACCGTTCCATTATACTTTTGGGTCTCGTGAGATGGATGAATGGATCACCTCCTCCGCTCTTCATGAACTGCACTTTACTGGCCCTGCTTTTACATGGTGTAATAACAAGCCTGGTCCTGGCCGCTTGCTTAGCCGGCTTGACCGCATGTTCATCAATAATATTGCCTTAGACATTCTCCCTTTGGCCACTGTCCAACACCTTAATCGTGTTGGTTCTCATCATTGTCCTCTTCTTCTCCCCCTCGTTGATGGGTCTTCATATCGCTCGCCCCAGTGGCTGCGGTTCGAGTACATTTGGCTCTCTTACCCGGAGGTTTGGAAGGTGGTGGCCTTTAACTGGGCGAAGGCCGACCATGGTGCTGCGGTCTATATCCTCACCCGTAAATGTCGGCGTACTCTACGGGCCCTCTTTTTCTGGAGCCGGCATAAATTTCGTGAGTTGGGGGCACTCCAAACTTCTCTTGAAGCCGATATTTCCAAGCTACAACTTTTGGAAAGTGGACGGATCGGTTTGTCCGCGGACCAAACGAAGACTCTCATTCATAAAGTTAAGGAGCTGAAGAGCACACTTGGGCGATTGAACACTTGGTGGCGTCAGCGGGCCAAGGTTTGATGGTTGACGGAGGGGGACTCTAACACTGCCTATTTTCACTCCATGGCTTCTAATCGTCGGCGGTGTAACCGGATTAACCAAGTTTTGGACTTGAATGGGGCGCTTACGGAAGACCTAGCGGCCATTGAGGCAACTTTTCTTCACTTCTTTGAACAGAAATGGTTGAATATTAATCCTTCTCTTGATGGGTGGCCCTCTTTGGTGGACAAGGCTACTCTCTCGGCTCCAGCGAGGCATGCTCTGCTGCGGCCGGTTATGGAGGATGACATTTGGGATGTGGTCAAAAGTATGAAGCCAAATCAATCCCTCGGGGCGGACGGTATTACCTCCTCCTTTCTTACTCACTTTTGGGCTTTGGTTAAGACTGACGTGTGTAGGGACATTATGGATTTCTTTACTTTGGGTGTCATGAACCCGAGTTGGAAGGAAACTCTGGTTGTTCTATTACCCAAGTCCCCAAACGCTAATGCTCCGGAGCTCTTTCGGCCCATTAGTCTCTGTTCCATCTTTTACAAGATCGTCGCTAAACTTCTTGTGCGGTGCCTTCAGCCTATCCTTCCTTCTCTCATCTCGGAGGAGCAGGGTGCCTTCGTTCCGGATCGCCAAATTTCTCACCAATGTTTCCTTGCTCAGGAGATCATTCACAAATTCCGGTTCTCCACGGCGAAGGCGGGATTCTTGGCCTTGAAAATTGATATGGCGTAGGCCTATGATAAAATGTGTTGGGCAACGCTTTTCAAGCTTCTTCATGGGCTGAACTTTCCCCCCAAATTCATTGACTGGATCATGCAGTGCATCAGCTCGCCAAGCTTCTCCCTCCTCCTTAATGGACTGCGGTCTCGGCCGATTGTGGCGGCCCGGGGTTTCCGACAAGGGTGTCCCCTCTCACCATATCTTTTTATTCTTTGCTCCAAACTCCTCTCCCTCGCTTTCCAGCAACATAGCCCGGACTTGGGTATTGTTTTATCCTCACTAGGGCCATGAATCTCCCATCTTTTGTATGTTGATGACATCCTCATATTCTCGGAAGCCTCTACTACCGCGGCTCATAAGGTGCGGGGCATCCTTGATTCTTACTGTGCTTGGACCGGACAATGCGTTAATGACACGAAATATTTTGTGCTCTTCAATAAGGCGACCCCGCAGTGGAAGAAAACTCGCCTCACCCGCCTCTTTGACTTCCCTCGGGTTGAGGAGTTTACTTACTTGGGTATTAAATTGGCCCTTCGAAAACTACATAAGGCGGACTATGCAGACATCATCCGTAAAGTTCCTCGATGATTCAAGTGTGGGGCTCACGCCATCTCTCCTTGGCAGGGCGGGCTGTTTTGATCAATCACTCTCTGTTGTCCTCAACGACATATATTATGTAACATGCCCTTATCCCGAAGGGGGTCCTGGATGCTTTGGAGCTCGCGGCTCGCAGCTTTCTTTGGCAACGGTCCGCAAGCAGTCGCGGCATGAATTATGTGGATTGGGTATCGCTTTGTAGACCGCGGACTAGTGGCGGCTTGTGTTTTCACGCCACCGCGACCTGGTCAGGCCCGCTTCGTGCTCGGTTTGCCTGAGAGTATTTATAGCCCCAACAGTCCTTATTTGTGCGAGCTATGCGTGGCCGCTATGCGGAGAAGTTATTTAACTGCCTAGCTTTCCATGGCGATTCAACTGTCATTAAAATCCTCCGGGACGGCGCGACGAGCTTTCTATCGGTCTCCCGCTGGCGCATTGGCCGAAGAGATGCTATTCTTATTCTAGCCGTGCGATGGATACATGATCGGGTTGAAAGTCCACCTAGTGTCAACTATGTTCACCTATGGGGGGGGAATAGGTGACGTGAAGCGTATTTGCGGAATTTAATACGGTACCTGCACAATAAAAACAAACAGCACAGCACACAGAATACACAGGCAATTTATAGTGGTTCCCCGACTTGGGTACATCCACTTTCCCCCTTCGACCTATCTCCCAACAAGGGACGACTCGGTCACTTCTCCAACAGGATTGAAATCCAATCCTTGCACTATCGGAAGGAACCCTTCCACGCGTAGGAGTCAACACTCCCACAAACCGGGTTGCACCCAACCCTTACAACACGGAACAATCGTTCCTTTACAACAAAAGTAAAATAGAATGTACACGAGATACAAACTTCGTTTGGAGACTACGGTGTTCCTCTTCGTTCGACGACGTGTTCGTGAAGTCAACGAAGAGTCTACAACCTTGGTCTCTCTTGGAAAGGATCTCCCCGGAACCGGCGGCGGCAAGACGAGCGGCGGCTTGCTTCGGGATCGGCGGCTATGATGATGAGCGGCTGCTGAACTTAGAGATCCAATCTTCGTAGCGAAGCTAGCTTGGTCTTCCAACAGTCACACGAGGATCGGTCGTCTCGATCGATTCGGACGGGGAAGTTTTTCCCGATCAACAAATCGAGAGACAAGAGATCTCTGGATAGACACGTGAGACTCAAAGCTTGGCTAAGCTTCTGTCGCCGGAGATCGGGAAGAAACGCGATCAACAGCGGCGACCGACTAGCTCGAGCGGCGGCGGCGGCGGCGGAGCAGTTTCGCGATTTTAGGGTTTGATCGTGCTCGGCTTCTTTTCTGTCTGTGTCTACTATTCAAAATACCCGTATATATATATACTGTAGATACTACTAATTTGACCGTTGTGGGACCCACAAGAAGAATCCCGAAATCCGGTTCAAAATAGTCCAGAGGCAGAATCCGGTCCAGCAGCTTCCAGAGAAATCGCCAAGTAAAAATCGGCGATAATCGCAGGTGATTCTCGACGAATCGGCGAGAATCAGTTAGTGATTCTCGACGATTCGTCGAGAATCACTAGTGATTCTCGTCGAATCACTTGTTGATTCTCAACGAAAGTTACTTGGAATTCATGATCTGCTCAGCGATGGATTCGGCGAGAATCACTAGTGATTCTCGCCGAATCTTACTTGGCACCGTTTTGAGGTAGCCGGAAAGAGTCGGCGAGAATCACTAATGATTCTCGACGATTCGGCGAGAATCATTAGTGATTCTCGCCGAATCGGCGAGAATCACTTGGTGATTCTCGTCGAATTATACTTAGACGAATTTTCGTCTTTCCTCCCAAGAGCTGCTCCTTGACCCATCCTTGCTCCTTGTCTTCTCTTGCATAAACATTGCCCTGTACTTGAAAGTAAGTGCACTCCAATAGAGAGAGTACACGTAGGCCAACACACTGATCTGCTCAACGAGGGATTACGTCGTGCAGACCCGTGTATATTGACCTACTGCACCCTGACATTGGTGTGCACTTAGCGTGGAATAGCTGCAAGTACAACTTGAAAGATTTTATCAAATACATTGTCTATTGACCTTAGCTTGTCCAGGGGCTTATTCAAATCAGGTACATTGTGGATACAATACTCAACAATCTCCCCCTATTTGAAGAAGCCTAAACCCTACAAGCTAAGGTGAATAGAGCGTATGGGAATGAAAACTATAAACTTAAAATTGAGTTGAGTGAGTGATCCATTACCAATACCAATTTCTTGGGAGCAAGCTTGGAGCCACCTTAGCCTTAGCCGAGAGGGTAATCTCCCCCTTTTCGGCTTCTGCAAATCGGGGTCGGTAGCATTTGACCCCTTGCTCCCCCTCAGTTCTTGCGTCTGTGCTCACACTTGAGTTCCTTGCTCCCCCTCAGATCGTGCACGAGCCTGGAGTTTCTGTAGTCTTCATTCCTCATAATTGAGCATCCCCAATTCAGTCTTAAAAAGATTGAACTTGGCCTCGTCTAAGGGCTTTGTGAATATATCAACAATCTGCTTGTCCGTGGGGACATAACAGAGAGAGATGTCCTTGTTTTCCACGTGCTCCCGAATGAAGTGGTAGCGCACTTCAATATGCTTCGTTCTGCTGTGCGAGACCGGATTGTTGGCAATGGCAATTGCACTGGAGGAGTCGCAGTACATTGGTATGTCTTTGAACTGAAGGTCGTAGTCGGCTAACTGGTTTCTGATCCATAGGAGTTGTGCGCAACAGCTGCCTGCCGAGATGTACTCAGACTCTGCTGTGGAGGTTGCAACACAATTCTGTTTCTTGCTGTTCCAAGAGATAAGCCTCCTGCCGAGGAATTGACACGTCCCGGAGGTGCTTTTCCTGTCATCCCTACTTCCTGCAAAATCAGCATCTGAAAAACCTATTAGCTCGACATCATTGTTTCTCGGGTACCACAAGCCAAGATTTGGAGTACCTTTAAGGTATCTTAGAATTCGCTTTGCAGCGACATAGTGAGATTCCTTAGTGTTGACCTGATATCTGGCACAGACACATGTGGAGAACATGATATCCGGTCTACTGGCAGTAAGATAGCGCAGGGATCCAATGATGCTTCTGTATTTAGTTTCATCGAAAGGTTTACCTTTCTCATCCTTATCCAGAGACATAGTGGATCCTATTGGAGTCCTCATAGAGGTTGCACTCTCCATACCGAATTTCTTAAGGAGTTCATTTGTGAACTTCGTCTGAGAGATGAAGATTACATCGTCAGACTGTTTCACTTGAAGTCCTAAGAAATACTTGAGCTCTCCCATACTGCTCATTTCAAACTTTCCTTGCATAAGTTTAGAAAACTTTTTGCAAAGATTGTTGTCCGTTGAGCCGAATATTATGTCATCGACATAGATTTGCACCAGCAAAATCTTGCCTTTGACTTCCCTGAGAAACAATGTTTTATCTATTTTACCTCTAGAGAACTTGTTCTCAAGAAGAAAACTAGATAACGTCTCATACCAAGCTCGTGGAGCTTGTTTCAACCCATATAAGGCTTTGTTAAGGAAATAGACATGATTGGGAAAAGTAGGATCGACAAAACCTGGGGGTTGCGCGACGTATACTTCCTCTTTCAGGTCTTCGTTCAGGAATGCTGATTTCACGTCTATTTGATAAACTGTGAATCCTTTGTGCGAAGCATACGCCAGGAACAATCTGATTGCCTCGAGCCTTGCGACTGGTGCGAAGGTCTGGTCGAAGTCAATCCCCTCCTCCTGTCTGTAACCTTGAGCCACCAGCCTTGCCTTGTTCTTTATGATGACACCATGTTCATCCAGCTTGTTTCTGAATATCCACTTGGTGCCAATCACATTCTGCTTGTATGGTCTGGGAACTAGCGTCCAAACGTTGCAACGTTCAAATTGATATAGTTCATCTTGCATGGCCAGAATCCATGCCGCATCCTTGTTCGCCTCGTCGAACTTCTTTGGCTCAACCTGTGACAGGAAGTTAAGATGCAATACTTCGTTAATAGTACCTCTTCGAGTTCTGACACCTACACGAGGATCTCCGATGATCTGATCTCTAGGATAATCCCTCACGTGTCGGAGCTCTAGAAGTCTGGCGTCTGGAGCTTCGACTACTTCTTGGGCTTCTCCTTCTTCTAAGAGATTTGTTCCATTTTGATCTTCAACATTTTCAGATGACGTGGAGGGGGAAACTTTGACGTACTTAGGAGTGTCATCTTTGGCAGTCTCGTCCATACTCAGCTGTTCAAGTCGTGCACCTGCATCTTCAAGAATACCACTAGAAGAATTGCTGTTAAGCAAACTTCCTTCATAAAATACAACATTTATTGATTCTTCTACCACTAGGGTTTTCTTATTGAAGACCCTATATGCCCGACTGTGGGAACTATATCCCATGAATATGCCTTCGAAACATTTTTCACCAAATTTAGTACGCGGGTACTTCCCATTATTCAGTACATAGCATCTGCAACCAAAAATCCTCAAGTAGGACATGGTTGGTTTCCTGCGTTTCAGTAGCTCGTAAGGCGTCTTACGATGATGCTTGTTGATCAATGCTCGGTTTTGTACATGACAAGCTGTATTGACAGCCTCTGCCCAGAAGTATTCCGGGAGAGAAGCGTCTTTCAACATTGTCGTGCAGGCTTCAATGAGAGTTCTATTTCTCCTCTCCGCAACTCCATTTTGCTGAGGAGTGCGCGGGGAGGAAAACTCATGAAAGATACCTTGTTCTTCACAAAATTCTGTCATAGCACCAGACTCGAATTCTGTTCCATGGTCACTTCTGATTTTGACCACTGAGCAGTTAAATTCGTTCTGAACCTGCTTGACAAAACTAGTGAAGATGTCAAACGTATCTGACTTTCGTTTCAAAAAGAATACCCATGTAAACCGAGAATGATCATCAACTATCACTAGCGTATAGGACTTGCCTCCCAAGCTATGAACTTGCATTGGACCAAACAAGTCCATATGTAAAAGGTAAAGACATCGGGAAGAGTCTTTGTCTGCAATGCTCTTAAAGGTAGCCCGAGTTTGTTTGCCCATCTGGCATGCAGGACAGGGGCTATCTTTGATGCACTTGATACTGGGAGCATCCCTTATTAAGTTCTTAGAAAACAGCATACTAATTGTCTTGAAATTAATATGTGTCAATCTCTTGTGTCATTGTTCACAAAGAGATACACTGCCTGTTGCCACAAGGCATACAGGGGTAGATGAATCTAAACTGAGAAAATCTAAGTAGAAGATATTTCTGCTCCTAATGCCTGATAATACCGTATCAGAAGAGGTACGTGAAATTATCAGACATTTATCCTTGCAGAACTTAACATCATAACCTTTGTCACATAACTAACTTACACTGATCAGGTTATGGTTTAACCCTTCAACATAAGCCACATCGGTGATAGAGATTATACCGTTGGAAATCATACCGTAACCTCTGGTGACTCCTCGATCTGACCCTCCAAAGATGACTTTGGGTCCATGCTCGACTGGAGTGTAATCACGCAGCAGGCTTCTTGTCCCAGTCATATGCCGGGAGCATCCACTGTCAAAATACCAGATCGGAGTTTTGGTGGCCTTTGGACATTCCTGCAAAACAAAATTAATTTGCCTTAGGAACCCAATCGAACTTGGGTCCTAGATTCCTGGTTAGCACACTCCCCCTCAGTTGGTTAACCCTACGAGTGGTCGGCCTCGCATTGCTAACATGGGGAGTCTTGTAATACCTTGGATTAAACCAACAATCCACGGCAAAGTGACTGACTTTGCCACAGCACCAACAGTCGAATCTGTTGTACCTCTTCCTAGGCTCCTGCCTTTCCCTGGGAACGGTGGGTACAGCTGGGGCCTTGGATCTGGAGGTGGACGCCTCATGGTGACAGCAGTCACATGACTTCGTCACCTTCTGTATAACAGGCTTGGCTTTTGGTGCCTGCTTTCCATTATGGCCGCTAGAGAACGGACCATAATTTCCCATGTGGATTTCCTCATAAGGTGCCTTGAAGGCACTCTCACCGAAGTTCCGGGGATAGGTCCAACCGTCATATCGGCTCTTTGGCTTTGCAACCGAGGGCCGAACATGATGGCCAAATGTTGACTCAAAGTCATGTTGGTTGCAAGGAAAGCCAGACTTTCTGAACACAACAGGACTAAGCGGAGCCTTTCCCTTTTCATCAGCAGAGGCCTTCTTGGCGGCCTTATTCTTCCTCTGGTTCCTATTTCTCCTAGAGGAGGAACCAGATACCCCTACATGCCCCAAGCCAGCTCCTTTGGCCTGAGCAGAGAAAGTATCAACAACTGGAAGAACTGTTTTTGGCATAGAGAAGCTCTTGACGATCTTCCTTTCTGCCGCAAGTTGTTCTTCCAACTTGTTGACTTCCTCCTGCTTAAGATCAAAGAGCTTCAGAGACTCTGAATGCTTTGAGGTCAGGTCAAGGTGCTCCTGTCGGAGAGAGATCAAACTGGTGACCTCTTCCCTTAGGGAAACACACTCACCCTTAAGGAATTTTACTTCCTTTTTCTCAGCCTTCAATCTCTTTCGGCACTCCTCGAAAGTGTTGAGCAGAAGCTCATACTTCTCGAGGAGCTCAGCTTCACGGGCCGAAAGGCTATCCTCAGGTTCATCATCCTGAGACTCAGGATCAGAGTCGGAGTCGGAGAGAGGGGTGTGAGCTTTTACCTTCCCAGTAAACGGGGGGCATTCTCCTTCTGAGTCAGAGCGACCCACCAGCCCGAAGTAGGCTTCCTCATCATCACTGGAGTCTGAGGAATCAGACTCACTCAGTGTCTTTGGCCTTTTGGCGATGTAGCTCCGCTCCTTCTTCTTATCTCTAGAGGATTTGTGCTCCTCTTCTTTCCCTTTTTCTCTCTTGCCTTGATAGCAGTCGGTCACGACGTGTCCTGGCTTATTGCATCCAAAGCAAATAATGTCAGAGGAGCGATGTTTGTTCGGTCTAGATGCATACCTGTCAGAAGAATAATTTTTCTTCTGATGCCTGGAGGAGGAGCCGTCTCTCTTTCTTTGATTCCTCATCTTGAGGAACTTCTTGAACTCTCGAGTGATGAGGGAGAAATCCTCCTCCGACAGCTCTGAGCTGGAGGAGCATGGCTCGGAGTCCTCCTCCTCATCTTTTTTCCTGGCACGGTATGAAACCGCACCCTTGCCTTTTCTGGAGTGACTAGCTTTTAGAGCCACAGTCTTTTCTTTGGTTGCCGCCTTCTCTGCTTCTTCTTCTGCTTTTCTGGTGTTCAGCTGAAGCTCATAGGACATCAACTTCCCAAACAGAATTTGTGGATCAGTTTCTGCTAGTCTGCCAAATTCTCTGATGGCGCAGATCTTTGTGTCCCAATCCTTAGTAAGGGGCCTAAGGAATTTGTCATTGAGTTCACCATTAGTGAACACTCTTCCGTAGCCCTTGAGGGCGTTGACAATCTTTAGGAAGTTCTCGTAGGTGACTCCGATCTCTTCCTTAGGCCCTTGTCTGAAGGCCTCATATTTCTGGTTCAGGAGGGATCTCTGAGCATCCCTCACTTGATCCGTGCCCTCCATTAGGATGATTAGGCACTGCCAGATCTCCTGTGCTGTCCTGCAGTTGCTGAAGTTTTGCATCATTGAGTCATCAACTGCGCTGACCAGAATGTTTCGTGCCTTCTTGTCAAGTCCCACTAGCACCATCTCGTCCTTGTCTATTTCAGAAAGTGTCTTCGGCACCTTCTTGGTGGGATCAATGGTGGAGGCCTTAGTGGGGACATAAGGTCCCTCCTCCACGATCATGAAGAGTCGAGGATCAACTGCTTCCATGTAGAATCTGATCCTTTCCTTCCAGATAGGAAAGTTGAGCCTGGTGCACACTGGGATCTTGCCGGAGAACTTGAGCCCGTCCATAGTAGATGTTTGTCTTCTTCTTGACACTAGGGGCAGGATTCAACTCAAGGAGTTAACCTTTTTGATGAGTAACCTCCTATGATACCACTTGAAAGTCCACCTAGTGTCAACTATGTTCACCTATGGGGGGGGAATAGGTGACGTGAAGCGTATTTGCGGAATTTAAGACGGTACCTGCACAATAAAAACAAACAGCACAGCACACAGAATACACAGACAATTTATAGTGGTTCCCCAACTTGGGTACATCCACTTTCCCCCTTCGACCTATCTCCCAATAAGGGACGACTCGGTCACTTCTCCAACAGGATTGAAATCCAATCCTTGCACTATCGGAAGGAACCCTTCCACACGTAGGAGTCAACACTCCCACAAACCGGGTTGCACCCAACCCTTACAACACGGAACAATCGTTCCTTTACAACAAAAGTAAAATAGAATGTACACGAGATACAAACTTCGTTTGGAGACTACGGTGTTCCTCTTCGTTCGACAACGTGTTCGAGAAGTCAACGAAGAGTCTACAACCTTGGTCTCTCTTGGAAAGGATCTCCCCGGAACCGGCGGTGGCAAGACGAGCGGCGGCTTGCTTCGGGATCGGCGGCTATGATGATGAGCGGCTGCTGAACTTAGAGATCCAATCTTCGTAGCGAAGCTAGCTTGGTCTTCCAACGGTCACACGAGGATCGGTCGTCTCGATCGATTCGGACGGGGAAGTTTTTCCCGATCAACAAATCAAGAGACAAGAGATCTCTGGATAGACACATGAGACTCAAAGCTTGGCTAAGCTTCTGTCGCCGGAGATCGGGAAGAAACGCGATCAACAGCGGCCACCGACTAGCTCGAGCGGCGACGGCGGCGGCGGAGCAGTTTCACGATTTTAGGGTTTGATCGTGCTCGGCTTCTTTTCTGTCTGTGTCTACTGTTCAAAATACCCATATATATATATACTGTAGATACTACTAATTTGACCGTTGTGGGACCCACAAGAAGAATCCCGAAATCCGGTTCAAAATAGTCCAGCGGCAGAATCCGGTCCAGCAGCTTCCATAGAAATCGCCAAGTAAAAATCGGCGAGAATCGCAGGTGATTCTCGACGAATCGGCGAGAATCAGTTAGTGATTCTCGATGATTCGTCGAGAATCACTAGTGATTCTCGCCGAATCACTTGTTGATTCTCAACGAAAGTTACTTGGAATTCATGATCTGCTCAGCGATGGGTTCGGCGAGAATCACTAGTGATTCTCGCCGAATCTTACTTGACACCGTTTTGAGGTAGCCGGAAAGAGTCGGCGAGAATCACTAATGATTCTCGACGAATCGGCGAGAATCATTAGTGATTCTCGTCGAATTATACTTAGACGAATTTTCGTCTTTCCTCCCAAGAGCTGCTCCTTGACCCATCCTTGCTCCTTGTCTTCTCTTGCATAAACACTGCCCTGTACTTGAAAGTAAGTGCACTCCAATAGAGAGAGTACACGTAGGCCAACACACTGATCTGCTCAACGAGGGATTACGTCGTGCAGACCCGTGTATATTGACCTACTGCACCCTGACATTGGTGTGCACTTAGCGTGGAATAGCTGCAAGTACAACTTGAAAGATTTTATCAAATACATTGTCTATTGACCTTTGCTTGTCCAGGGGTTTCTTCAAATCAGGTACATTGTGGATACAATACCCAACACGGGTTCTTGCCCGCTGGCCTACATTCATCCATTCTCTGCTCCCCGAATCCATGTTGCTCTCGGAGATGCTAACTGAAACTGTGGAATGGAATCGTCCCAAACTTCTGCAGTTTTTTGGTCCCCCTCTTGTTGATATCATCATGCAAATACCACTCTACCCCGAAGCGGGACGAGACATATTGAAGCTCAATTTTCAGCATAGTGGTAAGACGATTGCCTCCTTGGCCTATGCGGCCTGTTTCCCGAGCCCCTCCGCGGACTTTGATTGACTCTCTCGGCTGGCCCTTAGGCCTCGTGAATGTCTTTTTTGGTGGCGATTGGCACGGGATGCCATCCCCACCCGCTACTGGCTGCTATGACGGGGCCTCATTGATTCGACTGTGTGCCCCTGGGGCTGCACACCTCCTGAGGACCGGGACCACATCATGCAGGACTGATCCAATGTTACAGCTATATCGCGGGAACTCCACCGATGGGGGATCGACATGCCTGATGTCCGGGACTTTGCGTCCTTCCCCACTCTTGTTGCTTCGACCCGCAAGCTCAATTTGGTCCCTCTTCGTGTGTTCTGCTATGTCGTGTACCAGCATTGGCGGGCACGGAACGCCAAAGTTCATGGGCGGGAATTTGGCACGCCACTGGTCCTTGCGGCATCTATCATGGAGGACATCACCTGCTCTCCTGATTTTCCATCTACGCGCTACTGGGGAACCAATCGGCCGGACATGCCATCTCCGTCGATTTCTTGGTGCCCCCCGCCGCCAGACTGGATTAAAATCAATGTGGATGGTGCTCTTTTCCCAAACAACAAGGCTGGCATTGGCATCGTCATCCGCAATCATCGCACTCAATTGAGGAGAGCCACACTGATGATTCAGCGGGGGAAACCCCTGCACAGAAATGACGGGTCTCATTTTCTGGAACTGCCGGGGGGCAAGCAAGCTCACCTCTCGTGCCTACCTCTAGGAGCTTGTGCGAACTAATCGACCAACCGCCATTGTCCTGATTGAAACCCGGCGCAAAGACTTCTCTCGACGAGACATTGACCGCCTCATTGGGCGAAATTGGAGCTATGAGGTGGTGCCATCCATCGATAAATCCGGCAGAATCTGTTTCCTATGGCAAGAAACCATAATATCGGCAAACAACTTTATTAAAAACAAACAATTTCTCATCGCCACTATCAGCCTACCATCTGGTGTCACATGACAATTTGGTGTGATCTATGCCGACAAATACATGTACAGGAGGCGTCTTGTTTGGGATGAGCTAGCCAAGCTCGACTTGAATGTCACCACAATTATTGGCGGTGATTTCAACTGTGTCCTGCGGGACACTGAAAAACGTGGAGGTGCCCGGGTCAACATGAACAAAGGTCCGCTCGAATTTGCTAACTTTATTTCCCTTTGCAACCTACACGAAATCCCTTTTACAGGAAATCCCTTCACATGGTGCAACAACCAAGGTCCAAATGCCCGTGTCCTCTCCACACTTGATCGGGTGCTCCTAAAGTCCGCTGCCCTGCTCTATTTCCCGGGCTCTATGGTGCATCACCTCCCCAAAATTATCTCTGACCATGCTTATCTTCTTCTGAAGCTGGATTCCCTGGATTTCAAAGCTCCAAAAGCCCAGCTAAGGTTTGAAGAAACCTGGATGCTCAACCCAAATGTTCACACAATTGCTTTCAATGCTTGGAGCAAAGAAGTCTCTGGCCATCCCAGTAAAATACTAGCAATAAAACGTGCCCGAACACTCAAGACATTGGCAAAGTGGAACAAGTTGGCCAAAAGTGATCGAGCACGTCTTTTGGAGCTACAAATCAATGATTTGCAAATGCGCGAACCTAGCTCCCCCCTCAACTTTGATGAGCTACAGACTTTACGCCCTCTGCTCGTGGAGTATAATGAAATTCAGACCAAGCTGGAGACTTGGTGGTGGCAGCGGGATAAAAACAACTGGCAAAAGCATGGCGATCGGAACTCGGCATTCTTCCAAGCTGCTGCTACCCAGAAGAAGCATGATAATAGAATATTCTGCCTAAAAATTGGAGATAATGTGGTATCTAATCAGGAAGTCATGGAGCAGGAATTGATTAAGCACTTCTCCTCCAGGTGGTGTCTCATTGATAATACTACACCAGCTAATTTGCCGACTCCCGACGTCCGCGTGATGGATTTCGAGTCCCAACTCCTCTTGGCCCCGCTCACCGACAAGGAGATCCATGATGCCGTTTTCTCTTGTGGAGCAAACAAAGCCCCTGGGCACGATGGGATCACCCACTCCTTTTTCACCAATTTCTGGGGATTCACGCTGATTGAGGTTATGAATGCGGTCAAGAATTTTTTGCCACTTGCAAAATGGAAAAGAAATGGAAAGACACTCTAGTCATGCTCATCCCCAAATGCAACAATGCCAATTCACCTGCCCATTTCCGACCAATTAGCCTGTGCACCTCTATTTACAGGGTTGTCACCAAAATAATCACCAACCGTATGAAGCCCATCTTGCGATGACTCATCTCCGAAGAGCAGACCGCCTTTGTGTCGGGCCGATTTATGACAGATAATTGCATCCTAGCTCAGGAAATCCTTCGCCGCATGCACACGTCTGAGAGCGGAACGGGTTACATGGCGATAAAGATTGACATGGAAAAGGCCTTCGATAGGATCCAATGGAGCTTTGTTCGAAGAGCACTTGCTGCCTTCAATTTCCCCCAATCATGGATCAATCTTATTATGGAATGTATCTCATTTCCAAGATTTGGGCTTCTCGTCAACAGGACAAGAGCGCAGTGGATCAATGCTTCTTGTGGACTCAGGCCAGGTTGCCCTCTCTCCCCATATCTCTTCATCTTATGCTCGGATTTTCTCTCGCAACTTATTCATAACAGCCGCCACCCGGGGTAGGGCATCAAGATAAATGCATCCGCTTCCAAGATCTCACACTTATTGTTTGCTGATGACACCTTACTTTTTGGGACGGCAACGGCCGGCACTGCCAATGAATTTTCCAACATCTTGCGGTCTTACTGTGCCCAATCGGGTGAGGCCGTTAATGCTTCAAAATCAAATATTATTTTCAGTCATAAGATACAGGCCCAAGCCAAAGAGGCCATTTTGCAGGTGCTTGGTCATAAGGATGTGAAATCTTTTTATTACCTGGGCATTAAACTCCGGCCAGGCAAAGTTAAGTGTGCTGATTATGATGAAGTGCTGGAGAAAATGGCATGTATACTCAGATGTTGGGGTTTGCGCCACCTCTCTATGGCCGGACGAGTTACATTAATCAACAACACGCTATCTGCTATCCCTTTACATGTATTGGCTAACTCGCCAATGCCGCTATCTATTATAAAGAAGATTGAGAGCCTCCTAAAAAATTTTCTTTGGCATGGGGCGCGCAAAAAAAGCTCGATACATTATGCCCGATGGGAAGATGTTTGCTGCCCGAAAGATCAAGGCGGTTTGGGGATCATAGATTTGAAGATTTGGCGGCGTGTGATAATGGCTAAAATCGCGGCTCGGGTGCTAAATGAGGAAAAATGCTTAATGGCCAAATCTCTGTTTAATAAATACGAAGGGCCAAAGATGTTTGCCAACTGCAAAAAACATTCAAAGATTTGAAAATTGGCCTGCTTGGGCGGAGATATTTTGGCAAACCACTCGTACGGGATGATTGGGAATGGTGAAAAAGTTTCATGATGGATTTTTGGATTGGAGATATGTCTATTGCAAAATGGCCTACTCACATAAATATTTCAATTCTTCATGACCGTGTGAGCGAGCTGCTGGACTCCAATGGTTGTTGTTCCGAGCACCTTCATGACTACTTTGGTGACGAACTCGCGGCGAGAATTGCTAGACTTCCGCGTGATGATGTGGGGGGCTCCGACAAGCTAATTTGGTCGCATTCGGAGAACAGAAATATGAATTCCGCCGCCGTTTATAAAGAGGAATGCCAGAGATCATCCCTATCCGGAGGAGAAATATGGAAGCTAAAAGCCCAGCCACGGATGCTCGCACATGCCCGGCGGGCCCACAATAACCTGCTGCCGACACATGATTAGCTCCATTTCCACAGATGAAGATCGGATGTCTGCTACCCGTGGGGATGCGAACAGGCCGAATCCATCTCCCACACTTTTGGTGAGTGCAATTTTTTCTCGAAAATATGGAAGGAATGCTCCAGGTTGTCCGCCGTCCCCGCTATGCCTTCCGGCACTTGCTTGGCCCGCCTCTTTGTCGAAGCCGCGGACAACAAAAAATCTGCTCTAGCCATCTTCTTGGCATCAATTGTTTATTACACATGGAAATCAAGAAATCGCTTCATCCACGGGGAGCCCTATTTACAACCATCGACCATCGCCATCAACGCTTTACATGACAACAATATCGGGAGCTGGAATGTCCATTGTAACCAACAAACCTCTTGAACCGCCCGTTGGATGCGGTTCAGTAAATTTTGACGGCTCGGTCTACGCTAATTTCAAGGCCGGCTTGGGATGTATCGTGCGTGACCATCATGTAGGCATTCTTGCGGCCAAAGGTGTCAAAACATTCAGCCGTTCAGTCAGCATGACAAAGTTCAAAAGTGCTTGCATGGGGTTGGATCTCGTGCGGCGCTATTTCGGTGAAACAGCCGGAATTATCATGGACGGATACTCCATGGAGACATGCACTAAGCTGAACCGCATCCTCGCGGGTGCAGCCTTGGGGACTACCGAAATTGCTTTGGCTAAGATATGTTTGGAGGCTCCAAGGGTCGTCATCTCATTGGTGGGCCGGGAAGCAAACAATGCCGCCGACCATGTCGCAAAGATCGCAGCCGAGTATGATTTTGATTGGGAAAGAGGAATGTCTCAATCCCAAGAGCTCTTATTTTTTATCCAACGTTACTATGCTATGTAGACCGTGTTTTATTTTTATTATATAATAGGCCCATGCCCCCTCTTCAAGGAACCCAAAAACTTTGGAAGGGAGTGTTTCTACAGATTGTAGAGAGCTTCCTAGTGAGAGAAAGTGAGGGAGCAGTGGTGGCGTTGCTGCGGGGGGGGGGGGGGGGGGGGGGGGGGGGGGGGAGCGTGCTGCGGCCGTGGCGGTGTTGCGGTGCTGGTGGAGTTTCGGTGGTGGCATAGCGGTGGCGGGACGCTGTGTGTGGGAGGCGGGCTGCTGTTGATGCTTGGCTGCGGTGGTTGCTTGGAGCTGCTGCAAGTTCTTCCCTTTTATCCCCATTTTCCTCTACCTGGTTGGGGTAGACCTGCTCCATTTTTCTGCTTTGGTGTCCCTTCGGTGTGCTGCTGCCCTTTGGGCTTCGGCGCAATGGGCAAGAAACGCAAGGACAAGATGATAGCTGCTCCTGTGATGGAGAAGGTGCTCAGCCCGACTCCTCCCGCTTCTATTTCATGAGCTTCTTCCGATGCCTCTGATAGTCCAGATGAGTCTTCAACTCCATCTCGCCCCTCTGTTTCTTTTCAAAGGCTGCCATGGAGACGTTAATGTCCTCAGATAATGAGAAAAATTTTTCTGGCCAAAGTTGCTCACAAGATGTTTGTCTAAATGCCACCGAGAAATATCCAGAAAATGCAACATCGTCAAAACCTTCTGCGCCTGCCATACTGAACCAACATGCTAAGCCATTTATTCCTGGATCCATCGATGCTATAATGCAATATTGTGGCAGCTCCGGTAATGCCCCCCCCACCTGCTATACAACAACCTGCTATAATCTCACCAAAGGAACTGCCATTTCCTGGGCTGATAAAGCCTCAAATCCCTTCAAAGCCGCTGCCCCGGGCATGGGCATGTCGTTCCCCAATGGAATTCTCAATGCAAGACGAACCGGGAGAAAGTTACTCAAAAAATGGAATTATATCGCTGGATGAGGATGAAGTCGCTGTTGTTCGAACAAAATTTGACAACGCCCTAGTCGGGCGTGTTGTTGGAAAAAAAGTCAATTTTGAATGGCTATCAAAGCAACTTACCGACAAATGGGGTTCATATGAAGGATTTCGCATCAATGATCTTGGTTTTGGATGCTTTATACTCTTCTTCGCAAACAAAGAAATTCAGGATCAAGTGTGGTTTGGAGGGTCATGGCATGTGGCCGGCTGTGTTGTGGGTCTAGACCAGTGGTCTGATAACTTAATCCCTTCGAGAAATCCACAATTGCGGGTCCCAACCAGGATCCACTTCCCCGGCTTGCCGCTGCAGTTTTGGGGGGAGAAAAATTTACGCCGGATTGCTACGACGATCGGTGAGCCTCTTTACATTGACGCATTCACGCAATCCATAACACGCACTATCTTTGCTAGAGTGTGTGTTAGGAGGAACTTGGCAAAGCCTCTTCAGGGGGGAATTTGGCTAAACAGCATCGCCACCGACAATTTCTTCCAAAAGGTGATTTATGAAGGAATCCACTCTCTTTGTACTGAGTGTGGCTTGGCTGGACATGGAGATGATCTGTGCCCTACACTTCCATTACCCAATGTTAAAGATGGAGAAATCCCACTTGACCCAAAAGCTGGGTTTGATGGATGGACCCGTGTTCATTCCAAGAAGCCGAAGCCAAAGCAACCTGAACGTATCTGGGTCCCGAAAGGTACAGCCCCGCCGCATAAACTTCCAGATGGTTGTCAAAAATCTCCAGATGCCTCCCTAATTCCTGCACATTTGCAAGTTGCAATTGCTGAAAGCAGCCATATCCCACTAATCACGAAACCTCTGCTTGAGGAAAATATAATGCTAGGCCCAAAGATGCAGCCGCCACTGTCCAGCTTGCCACTTAATATTGATGCTGATACCGCTCAAACCTCCAGTGAAGAAGAGATCCAGGAAATCATCTCAGAAAAAGCCAAAAAGCGGATAGCTTTGCCAGAGCAAAACCTGCAGCAAAACATCTTCTATGAGAAGCAGAAATCAACCAAGAAATCATCAAAACCTGAGTTAACATCTTCAAAAAAGATGAAATCAAGTGAAGATTACCTTGCGGATGATGACAGGCGATCACAGTCACTTTCCAGGAAACCAAGAAAGAAGAACAAACAGAGAAAATATGGCATTCATTCTGACCATGCGGGGGGCTCCGCTCCACATCAATGACAGGTATCATCTTCTGGAACTGTCGGGGTGCTAGCAAGCTCACCTCCCGTGCGTATTTGCATGAGCTTGTCAGATCGCATCATCCCATCGTTGTTTTCCTTTTAGAGACACGAAGAGAGTCTTTCACCCGTCGGGATATCGACCGACTTATCGGCCGCAACTGGAGTTTTGAAGTAATCCCCTCCCTTAGGAAGTCGGGCGGAATTGTCCTTCTTTGGCTAAACGACATTATTAAGGTTAGTAATATCACCAAGAACCGTCAATTCTTAACGACATCCATCCTTTCGCCGCTTGGCACAACATGGCAACTTGGTGCTGTATATGCGAGCAAGTACATGCACCGACGGCGTGATGTTTGGGAGGAGCTAGCTAAACTGGACATGTCTATCCCAACTATAATTGGTGGGGACTTTAACTGCGTTCTTCGGCCCACCGAGAAACGGGGCGGTGCGCGAGTCAACTTGAACAAGGGGCCGCAAGAATTTGCAAATTTCATCACGCTGTGCAACCTCCATGAAATCCCTTTCACCGAAAATATTTTCACATGGTGCAACAACATGAACCCGACTTTAAGAGTTCTGTCCAGGCTTGACCGAGTTTTACTCAACGCCCCGGCCCTCTTGACGTTTCCTGGATCAATAGTCCATCATATGCCAAGAATTGGCTCTGACCATGCCCCATTGCTCTTAGAAATGGACAAAATGCAATTTAAATCCGCTGGTCGATTGAAATTTGAAGAGGCTTGGTTAACGGCACCGAATGTTCTCGGTGGCGCGTGGTTCTTGGGTGAAAGCTACTGCGGGCAGCCCCAGCAAAATTCTTGCGGACAAATGTGCTAGAACTCTAAGAGCACTTGCACGATGGAGCAAATTCAATGCCAAGGCGGAGGATGAAAAAGCAAAAAAAGTTGAAGAGGAAATCAAGCATCTCCAACTTATTGAAGCCTTCAGACCACTGGATGATTCAGAACTACAGTGCCTGTGGGTTCTTGTTTCCAACTACAATGAAATACAAACAAGACTTGAAGCCTGGTGGTGGCAACGTGCAAAATGTGACTGGCATGCCCATGGGGACCGAAATTCTGCTTTTTTCCATGCTGCAGCGACTCAGCGAAAGCATGAAAACAGATTTTTTCACTGTGTCATGGTGAGGAAACTATAACAGATGAAAACCAAATTATACAAGAGCTGGTTGCGCACTTCTCTTCAAGATGGTCCTTAGCTGACTCCACACCAAATAATGAATTGCCAAGGCCGCCCAACATCACTAATGATGAGCAGGCCCAAGCCCTCCTGCTCCTCATAATGGATTCTGAAATAAAATATGTTGTATTCTCCTTTGGCCGAAATAAAGCTCCGGGTTTTGATGGCATCACCCACTCGTTTCTTACCCACTTCTGGGGCTTCACCATGCCGGAAATAGTTGCTGCCATTAAAGATTTCTTCAGCTCGGGCCAAATTGAACAAAACAGGAAAGATACTCTTGTTATGCTCATCCCAAAGTGTACTCAAGCAAACAAACCTGAACATTTCAGACCTATCAGCTTATGTTCATCAATCTATAAGGTAACATCAAAGATTATTGCCAATCCTATGAAGCCGCTGTTATTCAAGCTAATATCCGAAAAGCAAGCTGCCTTTGTTCCGGGGCGTTTACTTTCCGATCATTGTATTGTTGCCCAAGAAATCCTTCACCGCATACATTCGACTGAAAGTAAAACAGTTACATGGCAATAAAGCTTGACATGGAAAAAGCTTTTGATAGAATTCAATGGAGCTTTCTTCGGCGGGCCCTCCATGCTTTCAACTTCCCCCTGAGCTGGACTAATTTAATCATGGAGTGCATCACCTCTCCAAGATATGACCTTCTCGTAAATGGTACCAAATCAGAATGGATCAGTGCATCTTTTGGATTAAGACAAGGGTGTCCGCTTTCCCCGTACCTTTTCATCTTATGCTCGGAATTTCTCTCATTACTCATCAAGCAAAGCAATCACCAAGGTTTGGGTATCAAGGTTAGCCAATCAGCTCAAAAAATCTCGCACTTACTTTTTGCTGACTATACACTTTTATTTGGTTCGGCGACTATTAGTACTGCAAAGGAGTTGTCGGCCATCTTGTAACAATACTGCACCATGTCTGGTGAAGCCATAAATACTTGCAAATCCAACATTCTCTTTGGACCCAAGGTCCCTCCAAACTCAAAAACCATCATCCTTCAGGAGCTCGGGCACAGGAAAGTTAATGCCCTTGACTATCTCGGCATCAAGCTTCGCTCTGGGAGGTCTCGACCCAACGATTTTGATGGAATCCTCGAAAGAATGGCATGTAAAATTCGTTCATGGGGCGCTCGACACCTCTCTCTTGCTGGACGGTCTGCTTTAATCAAGAGCTCGCTAGCAGCAATTCCCCTTCATGCTCTTGCAAACTCGCACGTCCCCACATCGATATTGAATAAAATCAATAGCCTCCTCAAAAAATTCCTCTGGTCTGGTTCGAGCAGCAGAGATGCCATCTATTTTGCCCGATGGGACGATATCTGTCTACCAAAAGACAAGGGAGGGCTCGGTATAAAGAACATGATAACTTGGAGGCATGTTTGCATGGCCCCGGAACTGCTGCACACTCATTGGACGACTACCGCCTTATCTCAAAAATCAGATTGGATGGAGCGCGGCTTGGTATGTCGTCACAAGTCCTGCACCAAAATTTGTTTAATTTCCTTGGAAACGACCAACTGACATCCAATGAGCCGGATGTGGCATCATTCATTGCCTCCATAGCTTTTTACATTTGGAAAGCCAGAAATTGTTTGGTTCACGGTGAACCATACATGCAGTCAGCCACTATTATCATCAATGCTTTATACGATACATCGCGCAGACACTGGTCGTCTTCTTGTAACCAACAATCTACGTGGACGCGCTCGCCCGTCGGATGGATTAAGATAAACTTTGATGGCCCCGTTCAAGAAAACAATATTGCGGGCCTGGGGTGTGTCATCCGGGACAGCCATGGAGATCTTGTTGCTGCACTGAGCCTATCGCATCGGAGCAGATCTATCGGCATGACAGAATTCCTAGCAGCTAAGGCTGCCTTATCTCTTGCAACACAACTTATTGTTGGATGCCATGGTGCAATCTTGGAGGGGGATTCAACCAATGCTTGCTCAAGAATAAACCGTATACTCTCTGGCCTCTACAACGGAGACTATGAAACCTCCATGGCAAGGCTCTTGACCAAGTTCCCAAGAATGATTATCTCCCTCGTCAACCGCAAGGCTAACTCCGTTGCTGATCATCTCGCCAAGAAAGCTTGCTCTATTGATTTCCAATGGGATAGAGGAATGCCTCTTCCCACGCCGTTATCTCTTATTTTATTACATGATGTCAACTACTTGTAGTTTTAACTTCCTTGTTTATTTATATACAATATAGGATAATGACAGCTTCAAGGAACCCAAAAACTTTGATTTCTCACAAGGTGCCGGCGGAGTCCTAAAAGCAACATCTGCCGATCCCTAGTCGTCATCGTTTATGGTTGAGACTAGAACGGTATCTGATCGTCTTCGATCCCCCAACTTTTGTTCTTGATTAATGAAAACATCCTTGGCAAATGCTTTCGCAGTGGTTCGTCTTTCATAAATCCAAGAATTTCGCCTCTGACTATGAAATATGAATGCCCCCGACCGTCCCTCTTAATCATTACTCCAATCCCGAAGGCCAACATAATATGACAGAAATCCTATGATGTTATCCCATGCTAATGTATCCAAAACGTAGGCTTGCTTTGAGCACTCTAATTTCTTCAAAGTAACAGCACCAGAGGAACGACCCGACCAATTAAGGCCAGGAACACAACGTCGGTATAAGGGATAGGCACAGCGGTGCACACCGTGAGGCGGACCGACCGACCCAACCCAAAGTCCAACTACGAGCTTTTTAACTGCAATAACTTAAATATACGCTATTGGAGCTGGAATTACAGCGGCTGCTGGCACCAGACTTGCCCTCCACTGGATCCTCGTTAAGGTATTTAGATTGTACTCATTCCAATTACCAGACTCAAAGAGCCCAGTATTGTTATTTATTGTCACTACCTCCCCGTGTTAGGATTGAGTAATTTGCGCGCCTGCTGCCTTCCTTGGATGTGGTAGCTGTCTCTCAGGCTCCCTCTCCGGAATCGAACCCTAATTCTCCATCACTCGTCACCACCATGGTAGGCCACTATCCTACCATCGAAAGTTGATAGGGCAGATATTCGAATGATGCATCGCCGGCACAAAAGGCCATGCGATCCGACAAGTTATCATGAATAATCAGGGCAACAGGCAAAACCTGCGTCAACCTTTTACCTAATAAATGCATCCCTTCCAAAAGTCAGGGATTTGGTGTGCGTATTTGCTCTAGAATTACTACAGTTATCCAAGTAGCACGTACCATCAAACAAACTATAACTTATTTAATGAGCCATTCACAGTTTCACAGTTTGAAATAGTTCATACTTACACATGCATGGCTTAATCTTTGAGACAAGCATATGACTACTGGCAGGATCAAGCAGGTAGCACAACTTCAACATAACATGAAGGCTGTCAAACCATTCACCATCAGCAGGCGAAAGGAAGGGAGAAATCATGGTTGTACAGGTTAAGTGGCAAGTTTGCCTAAAAAATAACTCACATTAACAAGGTTACAATGACACCAAAATATGCTTTTAATTTGCTGCTTCATATAACAACATCATGCAGAGTTACAGATCAGCAACCAGCAGACTGGATGTTTGGGTAGGCACATACGTCTCGCCAAATAGCTGATGAAATAATAACTGCAATGCCAACCATTGCCTCTTTTTGCATTGAAAGCAGAGGCAAGGATCAATCTTTCATCAAATTCAATGCCAATATTGAGAATGGGATCAAAATGCAAGCAACATGGCAGACACACCACATTCATAGTGACTTGTGGCCAACAAAATGAAACAAATGCTTTTAACATTGATCAACAACACTGAAGGTACACCAAACAAAGTGAGCATTATTGAATGCAACTCATATGCCGCAAACGGTCTCAAAACAACCCACATATGCATTTGTTTCAGATTCAAATGCGTATGACATAAGATCTAAGAAGAGGCATATCACGCACAACAAGCACTAGAGTGCAATCAAATTTTCTTCCCTCTACTAGTATGTAATTCAGATTCACAAAAAATGAGCCCCAAAGAGTGCAAAACCCCCTAAAAGCTTAAAAATGTGCAGCCTATCTAGTGCCGACCCGCGCATTATTTGACTCGTAATCCAAACATTCAATATCAAATTTCCCCGGTGCGTGCCTTTTCTGGCCAGACTGGCATTTCTCCCGCAGATACTTATTTCTTACACGACCACACATTTGTTGTCCGAGCGAGATTTATTTGCCACCATGCATAATTTTTGCGCGGCTACGCAATTTTTGACGTCGCACGTATTCTTTTGCTCGAGTGCCTATTAATTGCCTGAGCGTGCATTTTTTCGTCGGGACGTAGAATTTTTTGTCCGTATTTGTCCGGTCGCGCATTTATTTTCTGGAGCGCATTTTCCTCTCATTCGCGTCATATTCCCCCCGACCACGCTATTTCTTATTTTATCCGGTGCACACTTGCTTGCTGAACGCGTATTTTTTGCATGTACGCGCAATTTTAGCATATACATGCATTTTTCGTCACGACGTATTTTTTTGCCCGGGGGCACATTATTTACCTGAGCGTGCATTTTTCGCCGGGGCGTAGAATTTTCTTCTCATTTTTGACCGGACGGACATTTATTTTAAAAATGCGCATTTTTCTATCATTCGTTTTTTTCCTCCCGTCCACGCTCTTTCTTATCCGGTGCACATTTGTTTGACGAACGCGCATTTTTTGTCTGTACGATTACGATACACGCTTTTTTTGCTGGGACGCGCATTTTTCGCCCTTCTGTGAATTTTACTCTCGGGCGCGCATTTTTCGCAAGGGCATGTAATTTTCTTCGACACATTATTATGGTGACCGGAGTGATATAAAACTCAATAATCATAACAATGTGTCGAAGGATCAATAAGATATATTTGAGTACTCGGTAAGAATGACGACAGTCATCATACGGATCGTATCTACCATAATGAGATCGTATCAGTGTATGAACATGATTCCCGGAAGTGATGTTCTGTGATTGATATTAATCATCGAAGTATTGTAAAGATCTCTTTTATGAGACTCTTGGGAGTTGGTGTAAGTTGACTCGTAATCCTCAAATAGAGGATTTCTCATAAGTGTACACCATTCTAAGTAGTGGTTTGTGGTTTATTGAAGGGGTCTAATGGAATGCTCGTCTAGACTATTCACCATAACATTAAGGTTTTTTAATCCTTCTCACACTAGATATTATGCTTTCGGCTAACGTCATCATTTGGTGGACGAAAGGTATAAACCACGGGGGTGTTTCAATCCCTTCGTTTCCACGACTCGATTGACCAAGCTCAACTTGACGCATCTCAGAGTTTTACCTCTTTAGGGTGTTCATGTGGTGAACTGTGATGGGGTGAACTCATACTCACTAACCTATCTGTTGGGTACATTGGAATAAATGTACCTGATTTGAAGAAGCCTCACCCTACTCAATGATATACATCAAAATGTATTTGATGTGTTTTGAGTTTAGTTGTGCAGTTTAAGTATTTGCAGGGAAAGCTGAAAAGTTTCTAAGTCGATGTGTCGACACCCAGAAGAAAAGTGTCGACACTTAAGAAGACTTGTGTCGACACCCAGGAAAGCTGTGTCGACACTTGGAGTAATTGTGTCGACACCAGGAATGCAGAGTCGACACCAGAAGAAAAGTGTTGACACATATAGGTTGTGTCGACACTCAATGAAGAAATGTCCAGAGAAGCTGTGTCGACACTTAGAAGCAGTGTCGACACCCAGAGGAACTTTGTCGACATCATAAGTGTCGACACTTGGAGGCTGTGTCGACACTCAGCAAATTTCAACAAAGTTCAAGTACAAGTGTCGACACTACGAAGTTGTGTCGACACTCAGCAAACTTCAACAGAGTTTAAGTACAAGTGTCGACATAATGAAGAATGTGTCGACACACAGCAAAAGTCTCAACACATGAAGAAAGTGTCGACACTAGGATGCTGTGTCGACACTCAGCAAAGTTCAACAAATTCTAAGTACAAGTGTCGACACAAAGTAAATGTGTCGACACTCAGCCAAAGTCTCAACACAAGAAGAATGTGTCGACACAAGGAGAAGTGTCGACACTCAACAAGGGAATCAACACAGAAGACATGTGTCGACACCAAGAAGATGTGTCGACACTTAGCAAGTATCAACACAAGAAGATGTGTCGACACAAAGGAGTTGTGTCGACACTTACAAGAAATCAACTGAGAAGGACTTGTGTCGACACACAGGATCAGTGTCGACACATGTTGAAGAAGCAGTGTCGAGAAGCAGATTCTACAACACAAGGAGTTGTGTCGACACCATGAAGGCTAGTGTCGACACTTAGTCTACTTGTGTCGACACTTAGTCTATCAGTGTCGACACTTAAAGACTGACTGTCTCGACACTTTCAGACAGTTATAGAAAATTCAAGAAGTGACTGGATGACATGACAGCTGCCATTCCAGCCGGTATACTGCAACTGTCAGAGCTGTCAGAAAGCTGTTAGAAACCGGATCAGCCGGTCACCATGAAGGAAGCCTATATAAAGGCTTATTCTGTCAACAGAAGAAGAGGAAAAACAACAATCAATTGAAGTGATCAGAAGATCTAAGAAGTTGGAGAGAGAGAGAGCTCCTTCCAAGAAGACAGCTGTTGAACCAGGCTGTGAAGACAAGTTTCAGATTGAGATCTGATTCTTAAGTTAGCAGTGATTGAAGATCAGCTGCAGAGAGACTCAACCCTATTGTGTTCTAAATTCAAGAAGCTTTGAAGAAAGCCAAGGGAGGTTGATCTCAGCAAAGTTCTTCCAAGAACTCATCAAGAAACCTGTCAACTCTTCTCTCTCATTCTGAGTTGTAGGTTTACACTTTGTAATTTTAATTTCTTGTAGGATCCTTAGGGATCTGAGTTGTAAGCATGAAATTATAAAGGCTGAGTGGTAGGGCCTGTGTGCCTGAGTGTAGGAGATCCATTTCTCTGAGTGTAGGCCTTGTTGAGGGCTGAGTGTAGGCCTTATTGAAGGCTGAGTGTAGGTATTTGTGAAGACTGAGTGGTACGGCCTTGGGCCTGAGTTGTAGGAACCTGGTTGGGGTTCTGAGTGTAAGATCTGAGGATCTGAGGAATAGTGGAGGAGTTTGGCCGAATCTAGTACACTACTAGATAGGCGAAGGGGGAAAGTGGATGTACCCAGACCTTGGGGAACCATTATAAAACTGTGTGTACTCTGTGTATGAATGATTCTGTGATTGCTGTGCTGTATTACTGTGAAGAATTGTTTATAATTCTGTGATTCTGCCTAAAAATTTAAAAAGATTAAAGTCACCTATTCACCCCCACCCCCTTTAGGTGATTAGTTACAATTTCTTTCAAGTGGTATCAGAGCCAGGTTACTCAAAAAGGACATAACTGTCTGAGTAAAAGATCCTATTGGCAGACTCAGCATAAGCAAGAAAATCAAGAAAATGGGTTCAACAGAGAATCACAAAGAACTTGGATTCATGAAGTTGCCAATTTGTAGAAAGGAGATTTTTGGCATCTGAAAAGAAAGGGTTAGACTATTTATGGAAGCCTCTGACCCTAGAATCTATATCACAGTCAAAGAAGGGTCATATGTGCCAATGAAGGCATCTGTGTTAGATGCAAATCAGAGAACTCCAAAAGACTATTCAGAGATGACTAAAGATGAGATTATTCTGGCCACAATGGACAAGAGGGCTCAGAATATCATTGTAAGTGCAATAGATAATGCCACATTCCAGAATTTGATTCACTGTAAAACATCAAATGAAATGTGGGACACACTGATAGTGTACATGGAGGGCTCTGAAGAAGTTAGACAGGACAGAAAGTCTTTGTTAAACCAAGAATATTAGAGCTTCAGACAAGGAAGGTCTGATAGCATAACTGAGTGCTACAAGAAATTCTATAGGATATTTAATGAGCTAATGTCCTATGAAATAGAATTCAGCAATTATGAGTTGAATGATAAGTTCTTGAGATCCCTAACTAAAGACTGGGATACTAAGATTTGTGTCATAAGGGAAATGGCCAAGTTAGCATATATTCCTCCTCCAACATTGTTTGGAAAGCTGTTATCCTATGAAATGCAGCTAATGGTTAGGAAGGAGGAAGAGAAGACTACCAGAGTTGAGCACAAAGAAAGAGCTGTGGCTTTCAAGACAGAAACCACTAGGAAATATAAAAGTAAGTCTCCATCTCCACCACCAAAAGTTGCTGAGACTGAGACAGATGAATCAGAAAGCAGGAATTCTGAAAACCGTGAGAGTGATGAAGATTTTGCAGCTTTCACTAGACATTTTCAGAAGTTTTTTAATAAGAAACAGTGGAGGTCTAAGCCATCCACTTCACAGAAGTCATCAAAGTATGACAGGAGAAAGCCCAAGACAAGTAGAACTACATCTTCAAAGATAGTCTGTTATTGTTGTAACAAACAGGGACATGTTGTTGCTGACTGTCCAGAGAAGAGGAAATAGTCTACTGATAAGAAGAAGACTCAAATCAAGGGCAAAAAGGAAAGGTCCTTTGTTGCTAAGAAGGACAAAAGTCTGTCAGATATGTCTTCTTCAGAAACTGATTCAGAAGCTGAAGCTTACATTGTACTGTTTGCTGAAGAAGAAGAAGAAGATGAGTTCATCTAATTAATGAACTCAATATATGAGCATGAGGACAATCAGTGCCAGGGACTGATGGCCTTGTCAGAAGGAGACAAAATCCAGGATCAGCCTGGACCTAGTCAGGTACAAAATTGTTCTTTAAGTTCAATTTCTAGTGCTAGTTCAGAATCAGATTCATCAGCATCAAGTGATGAGAGTGGATCTGAATCTGAAGGAGACATTCATCAGTTGATTGATGAATATAGGGTAGTGTTGCAAGCTTTGAAGAAAAGCAAATCCTTGACCAAGAGTCAGGATAAGGAGATTGCTAATCTTAAAGTTGCTGCAACAGATTTTGATAAGTTGATTGATCAAAAATTAAATGAAATAGCCAGACTGAAGCACATAACTGTTATTCAGATGGGGACTATAACATTTAAGAATGATCAAATCAGAAATCTGGAGATTAGTCTTCAGAAGGAGAGAGATATAATAGCAAGGTTTTCTAAACCAAAGTCTATTCTACCTTTGATAGATGAGTTCATTTCTCAAAAGGGTAAAACTGGATTGGGGTTTACTAAACCTGCCAGGACTGTAAAGTCCAAGTCTAAGGGCAAAGCCCCAGTACTCAACAAGCCTATTGTAGATACTACAGCCAGGGTTGTATCTAAGCAAAGGTACAACAGATTTGAGTGCTGGTGATGTGCCAAGGTAGGCCACTTTGCCATAGACTGTTGGCACAATTCTAGTGCCAAGGTGAGTAGCAATCTGTCTGCTAGAAAAGCTACAGGTAGTTTTGTTAAGAGGCAAACTAACCAGCACCAAGGACCCAAGAATTCTTTGGGTTCTAAGGTTAACTAATCTGTTTTGTAGATGAGTCAAAGTGACCATGCCCCAATATGGTACTTGGATAGTGGATGTTCCAGACACATGACTGGAACTAGGGGATTGCTAAAGGACTACACACTAATCAAGGATGGTCCTAAAGTCACCTTTGGTGGTTCTGAAAAAGGAATCATCAAAGGTTTTGGTAACATTTCTAGCAACCTTATAAAAATTACTCAAGTGGCTTATGTTAAAGGTTTGAAACACAACCTCATTAGTATAAGTCAGCTGAGTGATTTAGGATATGACATCTCATTTGTCAAAAATGGTTGTCATATCAGGAGATCAAATGATCAAGAGATCATTCTGACTGGTTATAGGAAGAGAAATGTCTATTATCTAGACATTATGTGTGAGAATAATGGTTCTCCTGTGTGTCTTGTAGCTGATAAGAATGTATCTCATTATGTCAAATGGCACAAGAGGCTAGCCCATCTTAACTACAATACAATTATCCAACTCTATAGCAAAGAGTTAGTGAGGAATGGTCCTCAGGTTAAGTGTATTAAAGATGAGATATGCTCAGCTTGTCAAAAGGGCAAGCAGACAAGATCCACCTTTAATAGCATTGAGAACAAAGATGCTGTGAGGTGCTTATACCTCTTGCATATGGATCTCTTTGGTCCTATGCCAGTTCACAGCCTAGGTAGGAAGGTCTACACATTTGTTTTTGTAGATGACTACTCAAGGTTTTCCTGGGTGTTCTTCCTTAGACAGAAATATGAAACACCTAGTATCTTCTATAGTTTTGTCAAATAAATTCAGAATGCGTTAGACAGTACTGTGGTCAAAATAAGAAGTGACCATGGTACTGAATTTCAGTCTGATAGTATGACAAAGCTATGTGAAGAGTTTGGGATATTTCAGGAATTTTCTTCACCAAGAACACCTCAGCAAAATGACATTGCTGAAAGGAAAAATAGAACCTTGATTGAGGCTAGTAGAACCCTATTAAGTGACACGTCTCTCCCAGAATATTTCTGGGCTGAGGCAGTAAACACTGCATGCCATGTAATTAATAGGGCTACTACCACCAAGAGGCACAATAAGACCCCCTATGAGATTGTGAAAGGCAGAAAACCAAATCTATCCTATTTCAGGATCTTTGGTTGTAAATGCTATATACTTAACAATGGTAAGTCTTACTTGACCAAGTTTGCTGCCAAATCCCAAGAGGGGATCTTTATTGGGTACAACAACAATAGTAAGGCTTATAGAGTCTAAAACTTGATTACTCAAGTTGTAGAAGAATCTGTTCATGTAGTGTTTGATGAAGCTAGACTCATTAATAATGAATTATCTAGAAGTATTTGCAGCTCCACAGGTGTGACTAAGAAGATGGACAAGCTTACTATTGAAGAAGGATCTACTACAAGTCAGCATGTGGATGATAGTGGCTGTTATCCAGGGGGAGTACTAGATGCACCTGATGTAGAAGAAGACCAAGGGGTGCAGCAAGTTGAAGAAGCTGAAGGAGTACAACCTGAAGACAGGCTGCCTCCAGCTAATAGACATCTAAAAGATCATCCATCCAATCAAATTATTGGTGATCTCAGAAAAGGGTACAAACAAGGAGCAGAAATCTAAGTTCAGTACTCTACTCCAGCTTTCTATCCCAAGTTGAGCCAAAGAAATTTGAAGAAGCCATCCTAGACCCTCATTAGATTGAGGCAATGCATGAGGAGCTGAACCAGTTTAAAAGATGCAAAGTCTGGGAGCTTGTTCCTAAATCAAAAGACCACAACATAATTGGAACTAAGTGGATCTTTAGGAACAAAATGGATGAACATAGAGTGATTATAAAGAACAAAGCTAGACCGGTTGCAAAAGGTTATAGGCAGGAAGAAGGTATTGACTTTGATCAAACCTTTGCTCCAGTAGCCAGACTGGAAGCTATAAGGATGTTCCTGGCCTATGCAACCTATCAAGGGTTTAAAGTATACCAAATGGATGTTAAGTCAGCTTTTCTGAATGGAAATCTGAAAGAAGAAGTCTATGTGCAACAACCATCAGGTTTTGTTGATTCAACTAAATCTAATTATGTCTATAGACTTAGGAAGGCTTTGTATGGGTTAAAACATGCCCCTAGGGCTTGGTATGAAACTCTGTCTAGTTTCCTCATTGAGAATAAGTTCACAAGGGGGAAAATAGACAAGGCTCTATTCCTTAGGGAATCTATAGGCAAGATCATACTAGTCCAAATATATGTAGATGACATCATATTTGGGTCTACTGAAAGTAGTCTTTGCAAAAGGTTTGCAAAACTAATGCAAGGACAATTTGAAATGAGAAGTATGGGGGAACTTAAGTTCTTCTTGGGTCTCCAAGTTAGACAGACTGAGAATGATTTATCCATATGCCAGTCTAAGTTCACCCTAGAATTAATAAGGAAGTATGGTATGGAATCATCCAGTACCATGAAAACTCCTATGGATTCAAGTATGTCTCTTAGCAAAGATGATGCAGGGAAACCTGTAGATGAGACTTTGTATAGAAGAATAGTTGGCTCCTTATTGTACTTGACTGCAAGTAGACCAGATATCATGTATGCTACATGTGTCTGTGCTAGGTACCAAGCTTGCCCTAAAGAATCTCATTTGACAGCTGTCAAAAGAATTTTGAGATATCTTAAGGGCACACCTTATCTAGGCCTTTGGTACCCTAGGAATGGAGACTTTGAACTGACAGGTTATTCAGATGCAGATTTTGCAGGCTGCAAGGAAGACAGGAAAAGTACAACAGGTACCTGTCAATTCCTAGGTGGAAGACTGATATCATGGAGTAGCAAGAAACAAACAAGTGTGGCTATCTCCACAGCAGAATCAGAGTATGTGGCTGCAGGAAGTTATTGTGCTCAACTTCTATGGATACAACATCAGCTTGAAGACTATGGTATACAAGTAAGTAAAACACCTCTATTTTGTGATTCTACTAGTGCTATTTCTATTGCAAACAATCCTATCTCTCATAGTAGGACTAAGCACATAGAAATAAAATACCATTTTCTAAGGGAACATGTGGAAAAAGGTGATATTTCACTAGAATATGTTAATACAGATAATCAGCTAGCTGACATGTATACTAAGCCTTTAGATGAAACCAAATTCAATAGGTTTAAAATTGAATTAGGTATGATAAACTTAGAATAAGTTTTCAAAATTGGCTAAGTAAAAAGGTGTCGACACACAGAGTTGTCTGTGTCGACACAGAAAAGTGGTGTCGACATTTCAGAGAAATGGTGTCGACACATCTAGGAAGTTGGTGTCGATACTTCAGATAATTAGTGTTGACACATGCAGGGTAGGTGTCGACACATACAAGGTGGTGTCGACACTTAAGATATACTCAACATTAGTCTGGTAAAGTCTCGACTAAGTGTCGAGCTAAGTGGTGTCGACACATAACCAAGTGTCGACACATATATTCTGTCGACTATACTTGTGTCGACACATAGTTGTCGAGACATGATAAGTCTGTGTCGACACTTTTCAACAGTGTCGACACAATTTGAGTATTTTGACGCGCCCTTTCATCTTCGATTCTAGAAAGGTATAAATAGGTTTTCGCCATTATTTGTCGACACGCTCACCAAAGTTTCGAGACCAAACTTGTGTGTCGACACCTCTCTTCTCTCAATTCAAATTTCTTCAAACCCTAATCTCGCCCAAGCTTGAAGAGAATGTGAATGAAGGTTATGAACTCGTACGACACGCATTTGATGACGCGGAACCCGAGATCAAAGGCGTGGTAACCCTAATAGCAGAGGCTGGGTTAGAATTTCTTGTTTCAGAACCAATCAAGATCTGGAAGAAGGAGGTTCTGGAGTTTCTGAATGCAGCATCACTAGATGAATCAGGACTTAAGATTAAGTCAAGAGTTCATGGAACCAAGGTCAAGGTCTCTTCTAAGAGTCTGAGAAAGGTACTATAACTACCCAGGACTAAGGAAGAAGAAGATGTTTCTGCTTCTAAGACTAGAGAAGCATTGACATGGTGTGGACTGGACTCCGGAATGAAAATAGGATCTGTGTTTAATAGAAAGGGAATGAACATGCAAGGCAAATTTTTATCTGAAATTGTTGGCAAAGTTATTCTGAGCAAACCTGGAGGACATGATAGAATATCTGCTTATATGTTCAGTCTAATGACAAGAATTATCTTCAAACTAGAAACTGATTGGACTGCAGTTGTGTTTGAGAAGATAAAGGAGAGTATGAAGAAGCCCAATTTGGGTAGAATTCTGAGTCTTTACCTTGCTGAAAGTATTCCAGATGTAATGAACCAAGCTGCAGTTTCAAAGATTAACCACATGAGGAAGATGGATATGAGAATCTTCTCTAGGTGGGACAGAGTATTGACCAAGGAAATGCCAACTCCAGTAAAGGACACACCTCTGAAGAAGAAGAAGAAGAAGACAGCCCATGTGGCTCAAGAATCCTCAAGCAGTTCTGAGGAGCAAGTAGTGTTCACTCCTGATGAAGAAGAAACTGGAAATGCTGGACAATCTCCAGCTAGACAAGAAGATGCAGAGAGGCGGGGGGAGCTACCATCAGCTAGCCCAGGACACCTGGATCCAATCCAGGGGGAGCCTCTACTTGTGGATGAGCCAACCCCCTTAGAGAGTGAAAGGACTACCCACACAATACTTGAGGTAATAACTGAAATTAATAACTTAGATTTCCTTATTGAGGATGATGTTTTGTCTGATTCATTACCTAATGTTATTCAGCAAACACAAACACATAGCCAACCCCAAGATGTTGTCATGGAGGACACATCTGTTGCTGATCAAGTTGTTGATGAGATAAGAGTTTGTCCACCCCATCCTCAACAGGAATTTACCCTAGAAGAGCTATTCCCAGATCTTCTACAAACAGATTTTGAGAAAGAGAAAGCTGCTGCTGAGGGGGAGAAGGCCCATGTTGAGGGGGAGCATGTGGATATTGTTGAGGAAACTGCAAGGAAGGAGACTGAGGTGCCAAAAGATGCCGAAGGGCTACAAAGGACTGAGAAGGAGTTACCTCCAATCCCTAAGGACAGGGTTGATATTGCTAGCACATCTGCTTCAGAAGATGAAGAGGCTGCAAGAGCCAAGAAGAGGAAATTCCAAGTCTTTAAAAGAAGAAGCCAGACTTATAAGAAAGCTTTACAAACAATTGCACCACAGCCTGCACCACAGCCAGCCCCATCTACAGATTTCAGTTCTCTGATGGTTGTATTACAGATAAAGATGGATGAGCAAAGACAGGCTTTGCAATCTTATATGGATGAAGGGCATAAGTCACTGCAGTTTGATCTGGCCCAAGACATTAAGTCCATCAGATTTGAAATGAATCTGAATAAGAAAGAAATGACTGACTGCTTTCACAAGGGAGGAAATGCAGTAGTCTATCTGGCCACACATTAAGAAAAAATAAAGACAAAACTTGATGATCTAGAAGTGAAGCAAGGCTATGTCTTGGAGAATCAGATAAGAATGAATGATAATTTGACAGCTTCACACAATGCCATTGTAACTGAACTGAAGAATATAGCAACTGCCCAGAATGCAGCTCTGACCACTACCAAAGAAGAATTTGACAAACAACTGCAAGAGAGCTTAACTGCTGTTAAAACTGCTATTGAAGACTCTCAAAAGGCTATAACTGACAAGCTCCAAAGGTTGAAACCTTTCTACAAAGATGGAGTAAACTATCTGAATGCCCAGATAAGATTCCAGAAAGATGACCTAAGAGATCACATTGAAAGAGAAGTCATAAAGGGGGAGAGGGTGTTAGTCAAAGCTAGCTCTAATCATGCAAAATGGATTTCAAATTCCATCAGAGCCACCCTTGAATATCCTCCATTATGTGATGATGACAATGTGTCAGAGTCTGGGATTAATCCTGCATATCTTGGAGGAGAGCAAGCTGAAGTAGCTCAAGTGATTTACCCTCCACCATACTTTGATATGATCCATCAAGAGATACAGTCCATGTATAGTCCTCCTGAAGGAAATCAAAATGTCATCCTTGAGAAAGTAGTTCAGCCAGTGCCAGAGGCTATACTGAAAGAACAAGAGGCTTTGCAGAAAGAACAAGAAGCCCAATTGTCTAAGAAGAGATTCAGGGAGCAAGCTGAATTGAGGCCTGATTTTGAACAGTGGAGCCCCACTTCCAGAAATATTATTTTGACTGCATGGAAGGCTGCCAAGGACAATATCCAAGATAGAAACAAGTTGTATTCTGAACTGGAGTGGAGGAAGCATGAGACCAGGCAAGAGGCAATTGTGCAGTATAGAAGAAAGGCTAAGATGGGAAAACTACCTCCTACTGCCCAGGAGCCTAGCAAGTACTTTCCAAAGCCTTATCATTACTTTGAAAGGCAAAAGATCAAGGCTGAAGATTTGAAAAAGAAGGATCTTAAAGGAAAGAAGCCTACTGCTGCTGAAGATGCTGAAGCCCCAGTCCAAGCAAAGATACAATTAGGAAAGGGCATTGTGATCAAGGAGCCTGAGCAGCAATAGGATAGAATTTTCCTTTAGTTTACAGTTGTAATCATTTGATTTTAAACTCTTTGTAAACTTTTGAATAATGAATATGTTGAAGTTGTTAGAACAATGTGATATATGTTAAATCTATTACATTAATGTTCTGAGAAATTTGTGTATACATGTTTTGTTTATACATGTTTGTGTACTTACCCTGTCATTTAATATTGTTTTATATCATACTGTGAATTTGTTATGTATGGTGTATATCATTGACTAAGGGTTATGACTTCTCCAAATAGGGGGAGATTGTTGGGTACATTGGAATAAATGTACCTGATTTGAAGAAGCCTCGCCCTACTCAATGATATACATCAAAATGTATTTGATGTGTTTTGAGTTTAGTTGTGCAGGTTAAGTATTTGCAGGGAAAGCTGAAAAGTTTCTAAGTCGATGTGTCGACACCCAGAAGAAAAGTGTCGACACTTAAGAAGACTTGTGTCGACACCCAGGAAAGCTGTGTCGACACTTGGAGTAATTGTGTCGACATCAGGAATGCAGAGTCGACACCAGAAGGAAAGTGTCGACACATACAGGTTGTGTCGACACTCAATGAAGAAATGTCCAGAGAAGCTGTGTCGACACTTAGAAGCAGTGTCGACACCCAGGGGGACTTTGTCGACATCAAAAGTGTCGACACTTGGAGGCTGTGTCGACACTCAGCAAATTTCAACAAAGTTCAAGTACAAGTGTCGACACTACGAGGCTGTGTCGACACTCAGCAAACTTCAACAGAGTTTAAGTACAAGTGTCGACATAATGAAGAATGTGTCGACACATATCCAAAGTCTCAACACATGAAGAAAGTGTCGACACTAGGAGGCTGTGTCGACACTCAGCAAAGTTCAACAAATTCTAAGTACAAGTGTCGACACAAAGGAGATGTGTCGACACTCAGCCAAATTCTCAACACAAGAAGAATGTGTCGACACAAGGAGAAGTGTCGACACTCAGCAAGAGAATCAACACAGAAGGCATGAGTCGACACCAAGAAGATGTGTCGACACTTAGCAAGTATCAACACAAGAAGATGTGTCGACACAAAGGAGTTGTGTCGACACTTATAAGAAATCAACTAAGAAGGATTTGTGTCGACACACAGGATCAGTGTCGACACATGTTGAAGAAGCAGTGTCGAGAAGAAGATTCTACAACACAAGGAGTTATGTCGACACCATGAAGGCTAGTGTCGACACTTAGTCTACTTGTGTCGACACTTAGTCTATCAGTGTCGACACTTAAAGACTGACTGTCTCAACACTTTCAGACAGTTACAGAAAATTCAAGAAGTGACTGGATGACATGACAGCTGCCATTCCGGCCGGTCTACTATAACTGTCAGAGCTGTCAGAAAGCTGTTAGAAACCGGATCAGCCGGTCACCATGAAGGAAGCCTATATAAAGGCATATTCTGTCAACAGAAGAAGAGGAAAAACAACAATCAATTGAAGTGATCAGAAGATCTAAGAAGTTGGAGAGAGAGCTCCTTCCAAGAAGACAGCTGTTGAATCATGCTGTGAAGACAAGTTTCAGATTGAGATCTGATTCTTAAGTTAGCAGTGATTGAAGATCAGCTGCAGAGAGACTCAACCCTATTGTATTCTAAATTCAAGAAGCTTTGAAGAAAGCCAAGGGAGGTTGATCTCAGCAAAGTTCTTCCAAGAACTCATCAAGAAACCTGTCAACTCTTCTCTCTCATTCTGAGTTGTAGGTTTACACTTTGTAATTTTAATTTCTTGTAGGATCCTTAGGGATCTGAGTTCTAAGCCTGAAATTATAAAGGCTGAGTGGTAGGGCCTGTGTGCCTGAGTGTAGGAGATCCATTTCTCTGAGTGTAGGCCTTGTTGAGGGCTGAGTGTAGGCCTTATTGAAGGTTGAGTGTAGGTCTTTGCGAAGACTGAGTGGCAGGGCCTTGGGCCTGAGTTGTAGGAACCTGGTTGGGGTTCTGAGTGTAAGATCTAAGGATCTGAGGAATAGTGGAGGAGTTTGGCCGAATCTAGTACACTACTAGATAGGCGAAGGGGGAAAGTGGATGTACCCAGACCTTGTGGAACCACTATAAAACGGTGTGTACTCTGTGTGTGAATGATTCTGTGATTGCTGTGCTGTATTGCTGTGAAGAATTGTTTATAATTCTGTGATTCTGCCTAAACGTTTAAAAAGATTACAGTCACCTATTCACCCCCCCCTCTAGGTGATTAGTTACAAATTCTTTCACTATCACACGTGGGTGCATGCAAGAAGACAAGTCATCATATTGCAGTGTGCGTGTGTGTGAGCATGGGTGAGTCATCATATTGTATTTATAACATTACATTGAATCACATAAGATTCTTATCATATAAGTTTGTATAGGCACTCTTATATGATGAGTTAAATATTTATGGTCATTTTTATAAGTTAAGTTACTTTCTTGTTGTAGATCTATATTCTTTTTGGGATGAATGTTGCTTGTGTAGAACTCCTAGAGTAGAATGCTGATATTGTTGTTATTTTATGCTTATATTACCACTCATGATATATAGAAGATATAGCACATGTTTATTATTACTGCTTATATATATTGTACCCTATTCTTTTCTTCGCCCGATGCCTGAGAGACGCCGGGGGAGCGGATGTGATAGTCAACTAACGGTTGCTAC